>OZ025270.1:300000-390000 GCA_964019165.1 Mastigias papua
AATTATATTGTACCCCGTGTAACCCGTGTAACAACTTGCCTGATCTTGGTTTAAGCCAACATTTTGGGCTATTCTCCAACAATTACCAAAATTTGCATCCATCATAATTTCTAGGGAATAATCAATTAAAAACAGTGTGTTAACAGTGTAGATAAATAAAAACAGTGTGTTGGGAAGTGTTTTGAACGTAAATTTTAGGAAGGTAGTATGAACATTCTTTGTTAAATATAGCGGCAAAAGCTATTCATATGCTCTAGGACTGCACAAGAACACTTTGATGAGTGAATTGAACAACCGATTGCAATAGCTGTTAAAAATATGAATCAAGCTTATCATCAATTCTTTTAAAGTCATGTAAATTGTAGTCAGGATAAAGTCACTATGTATCATCTTTAAGGAACAGAATTGTTCACATAATTTTAGCATTTTATAGCAAAAGCTTTGTATGCTAATTACATGTAATGTAGTGAACAATTAATTTCATTAAGATCAGTAGTCAACTAAAGCAAATGAGTGCAGCAAAAATGAATCACAGTTTAATGCAAAAGTGAAGTGAATTAATCATACAAAGTATAAAGAAAACGAAAAGTCAGCAAACAAGACGTAAACCTGAAAGTCATATCCGTACCTTTGCAAACAAAGAGAAAATATTCTTCTTTCTGACCTCACTTGAGCAACTAGCTCTACCTTTTGCCAGTTCTGCTCTTGCCCTGCTCTTTTATAGTTGAGACTGATGTGAAAAAGCATTAACAACTGCCCTCGTCTAACAAAAGACTGTTCACTTTTTCACACAAATGCCTCTTCAGAAAGTTTCGGTCATATGCAATGTACACTTTGAAACAAAGCGATGAAAATCCCTATTGTTAGTTGACGACCAATTGATCAGCGATGTTTACCTGATTTAGCGAACAATGAAGGAACAAAGCAGCTATCAATTAGAATAGATGTCATAATTGACTTACTATTATGGGAAAACAAAACTAGACACAACCTATAATCATTACTGAAACTTGAAGTCAGTGCAGAGTTTTTTCGTTAGAATCACACTGGTGACTGGAAACTATTATTTTTATCAGGAATAAACTATATTTAAATAAAGTAAATTTCAATTGTGGCAATAACAAATTCTTCCACTGCTATGATATAATCAGGTATATCTTATTAATTCTAAGTGCATATAGCCAATCAAACATTAAGTGTTCATACCAGGTGTTTTGCACCAGGCTGGGGCAGCGTTTAATGTATTCATGTAAATGAAAAGAATATGGAGTTTTATGTGGATGAATCTTTCCATATGTTTGCAATCTGTTCACAGCCATGCTTCCAACTGTCTCAACAGTAATCTCTGTGGTCAAATTGCACGTTAGAACTTACACCCTTACTAGAGAGAGGTTTTTTCACATAGTGGAATTTAAGAATCAATGCTAACTGGTATCACTAGTTATTACCATTGCAATGGATTGAAGTTATATCATTGTTGACGTCTGCTGCAAAAAGAAATTAAGAGCTAGCCATTATTTTTATAGTCATTGTTGTATGCAATATACTTTACATATGTAAAGCCAAACTGCCTGAAAAAGAGCGATTGGAAGGTTCTAGATTTGCCATTTGCACCAAAAACGGTGATCTATCTATACCTAAGAGAGTATTGCCCTTCTTAAAAAATTTTGCTACTTTACACTGCTACTGCTTTCAAATGCTCATTCTGGTTTTCCAGGACGAGCCATCAGAAACATTTATATAAATATATATATATATATATATATATATATATATATATATATATATATATATATATATATATATATATATATATATATATATATATATATATATATAATACATATATTGAAATGATAGTTACGCCAGTTCTCTTAATATGTTATCCCTACAATTACCCATGTGAACTATCCGTAAAGGTTCTTCTAGTACCAATAGAAATAATCGATTTAAAGCTAACCTCAGTTACTTATGATCTCTACATTATTATGGGATCTTTACGCAAGAGCTTGTCAAGGCGTGGCTGTAAAATATAACCTTGGATTAAGTTGTAACTTCTTACGAATATCAGAACAGCTTATTGCCATTCATAATCTTTACGTTAGACATATACTTTCAATATCTAAACTTAGGTGAGATGTCACCGTTAAATCAACATCGACTGATAGTAAATCTTTAGTCATATTGTTAAGAAGAAAAGTAGTAATATTTAGGAACTTCAGGACAGAGCAATGATAACAGTATGATTGATTTTGGTGAAAACGATATGAGATGAAATGCTGAAGACAGTCGTTGAATATTGACTGCCAAATATGCTGATGATGTTCCAATGGGGTTTTGAATCATAGCACTTCACTGGTAGGTCCACCTGCATGTATCAGTGATAAAACTTACCACTGTACAAAGAAACAATTGAATGACACATGGTTGAGAAAAGCGATGAATTTCATCAGAAACTACTGTCTACAGCTTAAGGAAGGCTCATGCTGACATTTATGAAACGGGAAGGGATTCCATACACGCCTACATCTGGCTCTCTATGCTAAAAGGAATCCTATGTGAAAGGTTTGACTTTGATATTAAGAGGTACACCAAGGAAACGCGAGAAATGTTTTCTGTTAGTAATTTAATAGCAATCTTTACAGATTAGCTATGCGGCCCTGAAGGACAATTTTCGCCTGCTGAAACTATGTTATACACTTGTACTCGTCAGCGAGTTAATTAGATTTATTGACAAAATGTATCGACTTACAGAACATTAAACTGCTGTTTGTTTTGGGTAGAATTTGCCCACAAGGCCGTCCTAGAATCGTATGACTGTACTTTTTCAGCTACAATATGTATTTATAGTAGAGTGGGCAATTTTCAAGTTAAAGTTGACTTTTACAAATTTTTTCAGTTTAATTTGATTCAAGAGGTCAACATAGTCAACTGTATCGTTTTAATGTCATGGAAATATTCAAGTTTAGATACCATGAACGAATGAATCTAACCTAATCCAATTGAGATGATTAAGGACAGGGAAGTGTATATTTGGCTGTAGAACAAAAAGGAATATTCCATACTAATTGAACAACTATATCCAAGTATCTAAGAACGTATTCATCAAAATTGAAAACTTGTAGATAAGTTATCAACAGACAGTCCTCTTTTCAATTGAGGATGCACAAACTCTTGAGTATTTAGTCAAACCTTGTTGGAAAACTTCTCACGTAAAGTGTACTCTAGTACTTGTGTTGTTCCCTTTAAAACGGTTCATGAAAATACGAAATAATTCTTTTGCAAATTGATGCATATTTAAGATTCGTTACTACGGAAGAACTTATCAAAGCCGATGTTCATTGGCCTTTGTAGCTGGGACAAGATATGAATTAAAATCATTTGCTTTGTTGTTTGCGTTTGTTTGTCTGTTAATAATAATAATAATAATAATAATACATTCTTTATACAGGGTTATTCAATCAGCTACAATATCTTAGCTGCTATCAATAGAAGCCCTGTTTTTAAAAGGAGATAAAAAATGTCAAATCTTAAAGTTTACAATTAAATAGTTACTATGACATTGAGTGATAAAAATATTTTACATATACCACTTAAAAAGTTAATCAATCCATAAAATGTTCTGTTTGTTTGTTTGCGTGTGTGTGCGTGTGCGTGTGTGTTTGAGTGTGTGTGTGTGTGTGTGTGTGTATGTGTGTGTGTGTGTGTGTGTTTGTCTGTTTGAGTGTGTGTGCGTGTGTGTATTGATGCATGTATCCTATTTGCGCATTTTTAATAGTTCTTCTCGCTTTTCGTGTGCCATTTGGAACTCGCATGAGCTCTGATTTTTAAGCCATTCGATGAACACAATAGGGAAGAGAGAAGCTGGTTTCGCAAGGCTTGGTGTGAACGAGGGAAAGAATGAACAAAGTAAAGGTGTCATTTGCAAAACACGGGACTACAAGCAGATGCAAACTTATTTCTTTACAAGCATGTACTGATAATTTGATCACTCAAATGTTTGGTTGCGATAGTATGTTACTTAATCATTGTTTTAGAGCAGCATTGACTTAAAAATTCAAAGGCATGTGCAGCATAGTAATCCGCAGAACGACTTACAGATAAATAAATCTGACTTAAATATTGATACCAGACTATTTTCAGGTATATAGATTTCTTGGATATTTCTTACAGGGAGCAAAAACTATCAACTCCACGATTCTTCTCAGCGCTCCAAAAGTTGATTTCTTATACTTGATTTAAATATCCTGTAAGGCACAAAAGTACAAGCAGAGACTCTGTTTTCCATGCTTTTCCTGTTCTACCAAAAATATAACAAATATCATTGAACCCAAAAGCTCTTTGTACATTTTTTTTGCTTGCCTAGTAAGCAAAAGTGCACATTCAAGCTAGCAATACTTGTTTATGTTGTGAGAAAGTGCACAGTTTGTTCTTACGTTAGAAATATTTAATACATGTTTCTTCTGATGATCCTGTAGTTGGATTCTCATAGAATAAAGTATTAAGATATCCTGGCATTGCATGACACTCAAACTACTTACTGTGCAATAGTTATCATCGACTGTTAGACACACGCCTAAGTAGTATATGCAGAAGAGTGTCGGTGTACAGGACAAAACGCCGCTAAGTTCACTACGTTGGAAATGAAAATACCACATTAGAAAAGTGTTCTTTGGTCCTTCAGAAAGCATAGTAAAATGTCAGTCAAACATGCTAATGGGGTTTTTTATCAATTTTTATTGCCAATTCGGACAGAGTAGATACAAAAATCTCTACAACTTTTGTCAGTAAATGGCTAACAATTTTCGTTACTGCCAATCTGGGAATTATTCCTGGCATGTTTCCCTGCTACACTGCAGAATATTGCAGACATCACATACATACGAAGGAACAAGAAATCTATTCTCATGACAATTCAAAACAACCCCTGGCACCATTTCCAAAAGGGGATTATCTAAAGCAATTGTAGTACTGTCAGCAGCTATTTCTGATCAGTTTCAAAGTTTTGATGAATCTTTCCTGCAAAAATTACGTAATGCTTATCTGTTGGCAATATGTCTCTGCTTCTAAAAACTTTGACATTATAATCTTTCAAAAGTCAGGTAATGTTTATCCTTTTTGTATTGAAATGTCAACTGTGTCATCATTGTTATAACTGACGAATAATTTTCTTTATTATTCTAAATACTTCGTCATTATCTAAAGAATTTCGACCGAAGTGTTCCTATACACTACATTCTATTACCTAAGCTCATGATTCAATTAGATCTCCTAAGCACTAACATTACCTTTTCCCACAAGTGGCCTGTATAGAGAAACGAGAGCATGTTTCTAAAGACAGAACTGTGTTTCTAAAGGCTGGCAAGATAACATCATACCTGGCAATAAGCTCTAAATTACCATTTCATCGTCAAGAATTGTATCAAGAAGGTTATATTCCCATTACAGCCTTTTAGGCATGCATTAGGCAAATTGCATTAAGTATAGTCAGAGATTTTCTGCATTAAACAATACAACCATAATGTTAGTTAACAGTCACTTAGAGGGTTCATAATCCTTTCTACAATCGAATGCGATTTATCTCGTGTTGAGAAAAGAATAGAATCCAATTAGAGCCTCTTGCAGAAGTAACAGAGGCACGAGGCATCTTATTGATGCATTTCTAAGGTAAAGCAAATGCTATATTATCCGATTTTACGTTTCAAAACATTTATCTAACAGAGAGCTTTTCTTTAAAGTATAGAGCATATGCTTCTCTTATAAGAAACTCCATATGAAGTTTTATTAGCAGCTTTGTGACAAATACAATCCGCGCAGTTTGCACTGTTTCATAGTTTCTGCAGTGTCAAATGTGTATGACAAGCAATCGTAACGTTTAGTTGTAGGATTAACGAGCATCAGTGCAAGAAGAATATTCAATGCCAACAAGTAGGAATTTTGTTCAAACATTGGGTAATTGATGTTAGCTACAAAAATAGGGCATTTAAAAATCAATGGCTACTATTTTATACAGCCAAAATGGATATAATAACAGTGGCGTAACTACTTGCCTTGTGCATGGCATTTGTGAACTCCATAAAGAAACAAGGGATTCTATTAACACCTGCAAATCATGAAAAAGAAAACAATTGATGAATCTCAGTGAATTACCGATCATTTAAACTCCTGGAATGAAATGAATATATCCATCATATCCAATGAATGGTGTTAGATTTTAGTGAATGATAGCGTTACAAACTGAGACATTATCGTTAATAGGTAGTAAAGACTTCTGGTACCACAAAACAGATCGCAAAACCAGCAGCAACGGTGGCGGCGGCGGCGGCAGACATTGTTCGTGGTCTTAAGAAACGTATAACAAATGTTATGAAAATGCAAAAAAACAGGGACGGAGACTCAATCGTATTCTACATAGATATTAAATAATAGCAGTGCTATCAAAATCAAGAGGTCATTCTCCCCAAGAGTATTCTCTAGTCCCTATTATTTCCCCGTAATGCATAGTAGAAATCGCATATTCTTCCGCGTCAATGATAACAAGTTAGAGATTAAATCAAAACTTTTAGCAAAGATAGTTAACGATTTAAGGATTGATTAAACCTATCTCCAAAAAAGAAAAAGTTAAGAGACATTGACACTTTCTTCCAAAAGAAAAATCTAAACGCTCAAGAACCTCTTAAGATAAGCTCTTCCTCTAGCATAAAGGGTATTTAAAATGAGAAGGAAAACCAGGCCTAATCATAACATGGGACTGTATAATAAAGAAAAGTCGCAATGAGTAGAGATCATGAGTCGGAAGCTAGGTAAAAAAACAAGCGGTCTCCAAATTCGGTACAATTGTTGATGTTCAATGTACCTATACGAACATGGATAAAATATATATGTATATTACTGTATATCAGGATATAGATCAGAATAGCAAATGATCTCATCTAGTTGTCTTAGGTTTCAAGTTAATGCGGAGGATCTCAAGTACCAAATCATGTGAAGACTGAAATGGATACTAATAAATTCGTTGGGTTGAAAGAACTTCACTTCTTCCAGTGCCTCATAAATGTCAAACCAAGATGATCTTCACAATTTGAACAAAGCTTCAAAAAACATACGATGTCAAATGCTCAAACGTTGAGTTTTCGGGTGTACAGTCAAAGCTGTTATGAAGCTTGGTTGCATACCTAGAACCACAGTCCCAGTACAGTCCTTGGTTGTTATATACGCATGTTCACACTGATATTACTTACATCAGCCCATAGGAAAGATCATAAAAGCATGTTCGATAGGATGGACGCAATGCCATCCTCATGCGGCAGTCAAGAGTGAATGCTATGGCACTCTCATTCGGTCGCCTCTTTTCAGGAATTAAAACTGGAAGCAGGAGTAAATCAGCATAAGTGAAAGACTGTCGGAATGCGATGATCTTATCAAGCAAAAACAATATATTGTTATCGATGCTGAATGAAAGGATAGAGCGCAAATGAAACGCATTCAATGGGACTTTTGCATTCGTTGTTGCAACGCACGGCATAAAACTAATCTCTTGACCTATTAGGCAAGAATACTGTATATTCATAAACACGAAATAGGCGACTATTTTCCTTCCATCCTAAGATCTGGCATCACTAAACGAAGTGCAGAAATATGTCTTTGTATAATTAGACCTATACTTGAGAGACTATAGGCTTAAAACATTGAGAAAGACTTAATGATCAAAGATCAATGTGGACTTAATAAGTCATTAAGCGCAGGTGTCCCTACAGCTAAGTTAGCCCATTGTATCTAAAGATTTCTTTGTGCAGCATTGTCTTTAGTAATGTCTTTAGGAAGCTATGTTTTAACAGAGTCCATGAATAAATAACTTAGACCATCTGTATCAAAGCACGCTAAAAAAAATCCTCAAGTTGACCATCATGTGAAGTTCGTAGGGCAGTGAAAAAGGAACAGGGTCAATGCAAAACATAAACCTGCAGTGCTAACTGTTAAATTCAGAGGGTGATGCAGCTTTTGGGACTTGCACGCACATGATGCAGCATAAAAGATACATAAAACTAAAAACGCAGCAGTTGCAAACAAATCAACATGCATATTTTTATGCTTTTAAATGCAAGTAGTAGTACTGATTCAATTTAGAAAATCATCGAATGAAAATTTGTGGCATTATTATTGGTACATTAACTACATTTCAGAAACAGATCACAGCCAAACAACCAGCCTTCATAAACTCTATCTAAAATTGATTATTGATAGAAAATGTAGAATGATCTACTATGAAAAGTAAATGCTTCCCACGATATTAAAAAACATCCAATTTCGTAAGATACTGCAACATCAAAATGCAGTTTTTTTAACTTTGGTAAGAAAATATCCAGTTTCTAAACTCTTGTCATAGAACGTTTTAATGTCTATAGATTCTTCTCTAGATTTCGTATTAGATACTGCAATTTGGTGAACATGAAAATAATTTTCCTTAAGGTTCTGTCCCATATTGTTATACAGCCACATACATGCATCCCTTACATTCAGCTTGAAAGAACCTTCACTAAGTTATATGAAGAGCCATGACACTGCAAAAAGCCTAACCAGAAGAGAAAAAGAAAAGCAAAGAGAAAACGTATAAGGACAGTGTGGCAGATATCAATTTGAGGCAGAGATCAACATGATGTAAAAAAGAACATAAAAAGGAGTGCCATTTGTATCCTCCATTTTCCAATTTTGATCCAAGTACAATGTAACTTCAATGCTTCCTTATGAACATAGCACTTTCATATTCAGCTCTATTGAAGATTTGTTTACGCCTAAACTTCTGAAACATTCTAAGACTCCATGAGTGACTACATACATAAATACATAATCTGAAAATGAACCATTTTGTTATCTATGTTTAAACAGAAGAAAATGAGGACAAAATTAGACATAACTGTGAAGTGCCACTATATAACTAATGACATAAAACTATATGCAATACCAGTAATATCACTTAATACCTTAACTGTTATTTAATACCATAAATGCAATTTAATGCCATAAATTACACAAAAAATAAATAATTCCAGATTTCAAGCTATATTTATCATTTTGTCATATTGTCAGACCCTAATTTTAATGCCTTAAATTCTAAATAAAACAATCACAAAATACCATTCTAATGAACATATATCCCTAATTGTCTTCATTATTTCAACCAATTAAGTTCATGAACTAAACTAAATTGGAAAGCTTCAATAGCTCTCTTTGTTAAAAGGAGGTAATGCATAACTATGTTAGAGGTTAATTAAGATACAAAATAAGAGAAATCATTGCACATCAAAAGACAATACAAATATGAGTAGCTCACGAAATTACAGTATTTTCATCAGCACTAAATTTACTGTCAGAATTTATCTGTTAGAAAACTTCTACTTTTGGCAATCACCTTTTTGCATTAGGCTGGATATGGATGGAAAGCAAATCACAATAATTTTCACTTTGACTTCAAGACAGCAAAACTCCAAATATGGAAAAGTACATAAGAAGACATATGAGGAATTCCTATGAGATGAAATATGATTATAGAGCAATTAGATACCATCACTGTCATCATCCAAAAGACCACGTAAGTCACCTTGTCGCCATGGCTTATCCTTCCTCTTCTTTGAAAGTCGCAATATGATAACAAGGAAAATGTTCATCAACAAACTGCATACTAATACTGCAGTGAGAGACAAAAACCAAATATTTCCAGAGCTGAAAAGTTAAAAGTAACTTTCAATTTTGAGAAGAACTATTTAAAACTGAAAAGGGAGTTTTAGAAATTTATGAAATGACCAAGAAAATCTAGAATATATATATATATATGGCTCTTTATGGGTCAAATTTCAAACATTTCTTATTGTCTAGGTACACCATAAATCCTCAAATAAGCCCCCAGGGGCTTATTTGCAAAAATGACTTTTTTGGGAGGGGGCTTATTTGAGAGGGGGGAACTTATTTCAAAGCCTGGCATTTTTCTCAAAGGTTGAAATAAAAAATGACACAATTTTCTCAATCAACTAAATTTTGAGCTTCTAAGACAGAAGCTGATATCATTAAAAGAGTTACAAAGTGTTGTGTGAAGATTTAACAAAAATTATAATGTTCTCATTATCACGAAAGTCAAGCTTCTCTTTGCATTTTTGCCTCCATTCTAAGGAAGTAATACTGTACACCAAGAACAGTACTTTGATTCTATGCAAACTATCGTCATTGTACATATACACTTGTACATGCAGAGCCAATATACAGGCCTAATCATGGAATGAACATCCCATTGAGACTTGCATCCTCTAAAAAGTGAAAACTATTATAAGTAACTTACTTTTGATTAAACAGCATTTTCTTTTCAGTGTACTCTCGTTTGGTTGAAGACCTTGAATACTTTTCATTGTCTAAAAACATAAAGGTAGAACAAACTATAAGAGCTATCACTAATTACAAAATACAAAGCACAATTTCTAAATCACATTTCTACAGAAATGTATTAAACTATCCTTATCTATGCAAACTGGAGTAATGATTACAAACTCCTGGCTTAACTAAAGAGAATGCTAAAACCATCTGACATAGAACTGAAATAAATTACAAAATAGGTTTTAAACTGAAATAAATTACTTTTATATCAAGCATATAGAGTATAAAGGAGATTTTTCATTAATTTCCATATTGTAATGAGTAACTATGGGCAAGTGGCCAAGTGGCTAGAGCACTTGACTGCTGAGCAAAACATCAATGGTTCAAGCCAAACCCTCAGATCATAGTTGGGATGTTTGACCACTATCCACCCAGCAGCAAATTGCTACCTGGTGGCAACACTGGGGAAGTTAAAGGTGGCGAGGAAAGGAACTGGCCACCCTACCTCACTACACTGGCAGCTCAGGATAAGTGTGCCTCTAACGAGTACTCCCCAAGCATATGGACTTGTACAAGGGACTCACCTTTATCTTTAATGAGTAACTAGCTGATGAAATAATGACTATGACACTGATCCAATGTACATATTGCAATCTTTGTACACCAAGCTGGCTGGCTATCTATGCTTCTAATATTCTACTATGCTGAGCTAATTGGAAATTCCATATCATAAAGTCAAAAGTTCATTCAAATTAAATGATTTTCCACTCTGTCTAAGTACATGTTTTTCTACATGTACCAAATAAAAAATTGATAATTCTCATCAATACCTAGTGTCATGGTATTCTCTTCAAGACCTGCTATACTTTCATTCTTTTGGCTTTGTTTATGAGATGATCTACACTTGCAAGTTTTATTATCACAGGTTGATCTTCCTTCTAAGCAATTACAGTTCTCACAGATTTGATTCTTAATGCAAATAATTGTTGAAACTTCCCGCTCACAGGAATAATCACTTTCACTAAAAAAGTAAAGGATGAAGCATGCATAAAGTTCTACTTTTGATAAATACCATAAAAGATGGATCATTTTCACCAGAAGGTTGCATGAAATAAAATGCAATCTGACTACTAAATGGGAAATTTGATATTAAGTTATCTCGTGCCCCATCCCTAACAACATGAATGCCATGCTTAAGTGGAATACAGTATAACCCCAATAAGTCAGACATGGCTTAAGTCCGACTTTTCTTTAAGTCGGACTAAAAACTTGTCTCCCTTGGATTTTCCTACCTATTTCAAGCCAAAATGTCCGCTTAAGTTGGACACCATTTAAGTCGGACTTTTCCTTAAATCGGACTATTTTCTTCTGTCCCTTCAGGTGCAAAGCACCATTTAAGTCGGACTGTCTTGAATTTTGAACGTCAAAACTTCGAATGTTTGAAGCTGCATTGTATTGGTGTTCAAATTTAAACTTTGTTTTAAAAATTGGCATCAAATCGGAAGCTGCAAACTAGAACCTTAACAGAAAAATATGAAATACTGAAGGAAATTGATAAAGGAATTAAATGTACCTCAGCTATTCGCGATTATAATGTACCAAAACAAACATTGTATGGTTGGATCAAGGATAAAAAGAAAATATATGAAAAAATACATATTTTGTGTTTTACATCCTTTGTCACTTTTCTGAATAGTCCCAATAAGTCAGACTAACTAATCAGAGTCTGACTTAAGACGAAGATCGGATAGCTCAGACTCCCGTTAAGTCAGACCGATTATTTTGGTACCCTGAGAGTCAGACTTAATGGGGTTATACTGTACTACAAAATATGCTCCTATATGTCAATGTACAATCAATGCTCACATGCTGATAGGTGAGCTATATTTGACAGAAAAATGGGGCTTATCCACTTATACAATTGAGCAAATATTGATCAAAAGAAAACAAACTTATTTTACATACCATCTATCTGATGGATAATTGACAACTGTGCCATTTACAACAAATGTTGCTGAACCACCACCATCAAGGTTTATTGCATTTATGGCGCCATGTTCTTTCAGAAGTAATGCCAGTTCTTCCAAATTTACCCTGAATCAATGAAATAACACATTTTTAAAACCTATCCAAAGGTTTTTCTGTTATCTTTGACCACTTTTGAAAATGATTGGAGTGAAGTGACTCAAGGTAATCACTTTCTTCATGCACCAGATTTGAATTAGGGTTCCAAGGAAAACCAATAAAAGTAGAAAATACTGTAATATACCCTACTTAAGAGAATTCTCATGAATGTATAGCTGCATAAATACATACATACATACATACATACATACATACATACATACATACATACATACATACATACATACATACATACATACATACATACATATATACATATATATATATATATATATATATATATATATATATATATATATATATATATATATATATATATATATATATATATATATATATAGAGAGAGAGAGAGAGAGAGAGAGAGAGAGAGAGAGAGAGAGAGAGTGAACAAGAGAAAGACGATCTGGAATTTCTTGCAATATGTCTATAATTCTCTACTAGTTTCGACCGATGGTCATCATCAGGAGAATAACAAAATGTGCTTACACTACTGTTTTTATAACTAAAATTTGTAATATGACGTAGGATATGTAATACCATGTTACGTTAAATTGGGGGTAATATGGGTTGACTTTTTATTGACTTTTGTTTAATGAATTGATATGCCACACAGAAACAATGTGTAAACAATGAATGGATGGTATGCTGTTGCTCTTATCCTTTGGTATTTTAGAAAGTTTTTTAGAAGTTTCATGGGTGGTTTAGTTTATTGTTTAACCCATTAGGACATAATGTCTTAAGGCATTTAATCCATCTGTCCTCATGGGACTCTAAAATTGTTGTAATTTTTTCTGGTGGGGCTGTTTCTATTTTTTCTATGATGGTGAATTTAGCGTGTATAGAGAAGTTATGGTCTGGTTGGCAGAAATGTTGTTCCACAGGGAGTAGTTTATCAAAATGGGTTTGTATTGTGCAAAGTTAGCTGTTTCCATGCATTCGCTTTGTTAAAGTACTTGAAGGAACTTATTGTTAAATAATTGCGGTTTGGGAATATTTACGTTTTGCCTTGCCATTGCACTCGAGGGAATTTTTATTGCAAACATTGTGTTTTGGGATTATTTACGTTTAGATATTTGAATAACCTTAGCGGATTGAGAATATTTTTGTACTCTGCATACCTCATGCTCTAGAGGGTTGAGAATAAAATTAAGAATCCTTTCTCCTTTGGGAGAATTTGTTGACCTCATGTTATAAAAGGCGGTGAGATGTTTTCAAGGAACAAAGCTGAAGCAAGGCAAGACAAGTCATGACAAGCTGTGTTACACTTGATTGAGAAGTTGAAGAAACAAAGTTGAAGCAAGGCAAGACAAGTCAAGACAGGCTGTAATGTAAAGCGATTCGGCCATACAAGGCAAAAAGATACAAACCATGTGAAATGCCAATAGTCAGTGGTGATTTTATGCTGTGATTATCTGACCGTTGGGCGTTGGCGTGCGTTATACTTTACAGTTTGTATCTTGCAATCAGTGTGGCCTAAAGGATGGAGCATATAGCTGAAATGAAGCGGAAAAGAGCAAATGCGAAGAGAGCATTGACAAATGTGATTAAGGAAGTTTCTGCAGGTTTGGTGTGTCAGAATTTGGACAGCGGAGAGTGTTTGGTCCAGTTGAAAGAGAAACTCGATACAGCATTTGCAAACTTTCAGCAAGCCTGCGAGTCGTTCAAAGCTTTGTTAAGTGAAGAAGATGATATTGATGAATGTTGGGCTTATTTCAATGAAGCCAAGGCACGGTTTGTCAGCACTAGTCAGCGACTGCATGAAATTGGTGAGTTAGAAGTACATAATATTCAACCTGGTGACTCGGTAAGCCAAGCATCTGTTTGCAGAGCTTCAAAGGTGTCGAAAAATTCAAGTTCATCAAATGTATCCAGCATCAAATCTGCTGTAGAAAAGAAGATGTTGCAGAATGCTACAAGAAAAGCAGCTTTGATAGCCGAAGGTAGTTTGTTGGCCAGAAAACAAAATCTTGCGCACCAGCAAATGAAACTGACTCAGCTGAATAAAGAGTTTCAAATACATGAAGAATTGGTGAAACTGGAAGCTGAGGAGAAAGTGATGGATAAAATGTTCAAATTGGATGGTCACATTATTTCTTCAATTTTCAATACAGATCGCAATGTCAGTTCATCAGCGAGTTGTTTACTGCCTGGTGTACAGCCAAATTCCCAGTGTGTAGTTGTCAGTGGTTCCAGCATTAATCAGCCAATAAGATCAGTTGCTCAGCCAATTCCAATGAGATCAGAGGAATGCGCAATGGAGTTTGATACACTACACCATCTACCGATTCTGACGGAAAGGCAGAAAACAAGCCAGTGCAGCAGAAATGAATACAATTATGATTGGCTTCAGGAATATCAGCATGAAACAGATAAAACTGAAGATTCAAGACATAAGGCTACATTTCAGGAAAGTACAAAATTGGTGTATTCCTATGCAGATCCCTCTTTGGTTTCATTTAGCACTTGCAAGCCTCCATGTTTTTCCAATGCAATGCCATTGAAGGAAAGGAAGACTTACAAGAACTCTGAAGAGAAGAAACACATCAATCCAGGAGCAGCAGGATTGTCATACTATCAGTTTGCATCGTTTCAGGAGCCATCAGTACCTTGTGGTGCATCACCAAGGCCACAATATGAAGAAAGGAGATACCGTCAGCCTCTGATAGATGGCAAGCAAATCAATGATGGCATTGTGAAATCACCAAGTAGAGCAGAAAGACAGCCATTCAGTCCATCTGTTTCATCAGAGTATGGCAATGACTATTTGGCGACGATGAAAAAACTGGCAGAATCAAGCATGTTACCAAAGCCTGAGCTCATTCATTTTGATGGAAATCCCTTGCGCTATTACATATTTATGAAACATTTTGAGAACCAGGTTGAGAAGGACACAGATGACAATGGTAGACGGTTGCAATTACTTATTCAGCACTGCAGTGGCAAGGCGAAGAAAATGATTGAAAGTTGTATACTACTCTCAGAAGAAGAAGGCTATAAGGAGGCCAAACGGCTGCTGGAGGAGAGATTTGGCAGCAAGTACATGGTATCCAGTTCTTGGATAAACAAAGTATCCAATGGCCCATCAATTCAACCAAATGATAGAGAGGCAATCATGGACTTAGCAGATGACCTTCAAAACTGTGAGATAACGTTAAAGGCAACTGGCAGGCTTAATCAAGTGAACAACGAAGACAAATTGGTGAAAATACTGGAGCGCTGTCCAGGGTATATCAGAGCAAGATGGCAGTCAAGGGTGCAAGATATCCGTGAGGAAGGTCGTGAGCCAAGCATTGAAGATGTACGAAGATTGATAAAAAGGGTGGCTGAGGAGAAAAATGACTCTGTTTTTGGTGGGATAATGGATGGCAAAAATAGAGATGGTGGAATAAAGGATAGGAAGCCAGCAAAATCTTCAGAAGGGAGCAGAGCTGCAAGCAAATACAGCATGAATTATACTATTCAAGCAAAGCAAGTGCCAAGCTGTGGTGGTACAAATCCAGCTGCAAAAGGCGAAACTCGTTTCAGATGCTATCTTTGCGAAGGGGATCACAAACTCAAAGCTTGTGAAATGTTCAAAAAGAAAAGCAGTGAGGAACAACTGGACTTTATGCGCCAGAAGAAGTTATGTGACAATTGTTGTTCACCATTCCATTTTTCTGCTGGGTGTAAAAGGAAGCAATCATGCAATATTCCAGGATGCAAAGTGAAAAGAAAGCACATGTCATCTTTGCATGAAGCAATTGTTGCTTTTGAAATGAAAAGGAATCAGAAGCTTGGAACAGAAGGCATAAATCAGCCACTGATTCATGCTGTAGCTGGCAATTCGACACACTATGCTGGTTCCTTGAGTGAAACAGGGGCCGGACATCAACGCAAGAGTTTGTCTATTGTTCCAGTTAAAGTTAGAGGCAAAGGCGAGATCAATGAAGTGATCACATATGCTCTTTTGGACAATGGTTCAACTGCGTCATTTTGCTCTGAAGATCTGCTGTCAAAGCTTGGAGTTGAAGCAAAGAAGTGTCATATTTCATTGGCAACTATTAGCAATGTTGTGGAAAATTGGGACAGTGCAACTGTTGGACTTGAGATTAATGATTTGAACAACACAGCGTCAGTTGATGTATCAAATGTTTTTGTTGTCAAGAAGTTGAACATCTCTAAAGATGCAATAGCAAACCAAGAAGATATCAGATCTTGGGATTATCTGAGTGATATAACACTGCCAAGAAGACTTAAAGATTGCACAGTGAACCTCTTGATTGGTGTTGACGTACCAGAAGCTTTGCAGCCCGAAGAAGTTCGAAAAGGGGAGAAGGGAGGACCATTTGCATTGAAGACGAAATTTGGCTGGACACTGAATGGGCCTCTACGAGAGAATGAAACTGCAACTACACAGTGTTGTATGATGGCCACAAGTCAGACTACTGATCTTCTGAGTAAACAATTGCAGGATTATTTCAATCATGAGTTTGGTGACTGTATTTCTGATGACAGAAGGTTGATGTCTGCAAATGATAAAAGGGCACTGAAGATTTTTGAGGAGTCAGCAAAAATGTGTGATGGGCATTATGTGATAGCAATTCCTTGGAAAAGTTCTCAACCATGTCTTTCCAACAATCGATGTGTAGCGGAGAGGCGACTGGAATATCTGAGAAGGAAATTGCTAAAGAATAAAGAACTTCATACCAAATACGCAAAGTTCATGGAAGATTTGCAAGCAAAAGGCTACTCAAGAACAGTCCCCAAGGAGCAGTTATATCAAAACAATGGAAAAGTATGGTATTTGCCTCATCATAATGTAATCAATCCAAAGAAACCGGAAAAAACTCGTGTAGTATTTGATTGTGCAGCAAAGTTCCATGGCAAATCATTGAATGAGCATGTGTTGCAGGGTCCTGACCTTACAAATTCCATAATTGGTGTTCTTCTCAGATTTCGGCAAGAAAATGTGGCCATAACAGCTGATGTTGAAGCCATGTTTCATCAGGTGCAAGTAGATGAAGAGGATGCGAGTGCACTACGTTTTCTATGGTTTGCAGATGATGATCTCACAAAGGAGCCAGAGGAGAGACAAATGATGGTTCACTTATTCGGTGGTATTTGGTCTCCAAGCTGCGCAACATTTGCTCTTCAAAAGACTGCAGAAGATAACAAGACACACCTTAAAGGTAGCATCATTTCTACAGTGAAGAAGAATTTCTATGTCGATGATCTGTTAAAATCAGTAAAGAACAGCAATGACGCAATTGGTGCTTACAAGGACCTTAAAATGCTCTTATCACTTGGTGGCTTCAATTTAACAAAGTGGATCAGTAATAACTGTGAAGTCATAAATGCGATTCCGGAAGAAGACCGTTCTAAAGAGTGGAAGAAGATTGACTTTAAAAGAGACATTTTGCCTGTGGAAAGAGCGTTGGGAGTTCAGTGGAATACCGCAAACGATTGCTTTCAGTTCAATGTGAATATCCCGGAGAGAGATGTAACAAAAAGAGGACTTCTCAGCATCATCTCCTCAATATATGATCCTCTTGGTATGATATCACCGTTTATTCTTACAGCAAAAATCATTCTGCAAAATCTGTGTCGTGAAAAGATTGGTTGGGATGTTGAAATTCCTTGTACTTTCATCAGTCGTTGGAACCACTGGGTTAACCAACTGCCGAAGCTTGCTGAACTGAAAGTTTCGAGGTGCTTCAAACCAGAAGATTTTGGTGAAGTTGAGACAGTGGAGTTACATCACTTTTCTGATGCCTCGGAAAGTGGATTTGGTGCAGTATCTTATGTGAGGTCAGTAAATTATGAAGGTAAAATCCACTGTTCCTTTGCAATTGGTAAATCCAGAGTGGCACCATTAAAACCCATGACAATTCCTAGACTTGAGTTGAGTGCTGCAACAGTTGCAGTCAAATTGGACCTGATGTTGAAACGAGAACTAGAAGTACAAGTGGATCGATCCGTATTTTGGACAGATAGTACAGCTGTGATCAAATACATCAAGAATGAGAACAAGCGTTTTCAGACGTTTGTTGCCAACCGTATTGCTATGATCAAAGATGGATCAAGTCCTTCCCAATGGAATTATATACGAACAAATAAGAATCCAGCTGATGATGCATCAAGAGGGATTTCTGTAGAAGATCTCATTCATGATTCGAGGTGGATCAATGGACCATCTTTCCTATGGCAAAGCAAGGAAAAATGGCCAATCAACTGCACTGATGATTTCAAGTTAGAAGAAGATGATGTTGAGTTGAAGAAAGGTGTGCAGTCTCACAGTGTTGCGATACAAGAGATTCGTGGTATGAATGAACTATTTTTCTCTAAATTCTCTTCTTGGACACATCTTAAAAAGGTCGTTTCTTGGATGTTACGATTTAAGGACTGGTTGATCATGAAGTCAAAATTATCAAGAGCAATATCGAGGCCAATTTTGAAAGGACCATTGTCAGTTGAAGAAATAAAGAATGCAGAAAACGCCATCATTTCATCTCTTCAGATGCAGTGCTTTAAAGATGAAATCGACAGTTTGACATCAGGAAAGAAGCAATTGAAGAGGCAGAGTAGTCTTCTCAGCTTGGATCCAGTACTCAGAAACGGTATGTTGTGTGTTGGTGGGCGATTGAAACATTGCCAAACTGAGACAACTGACATGAAACATCCTGTAATTCTTCCAAAGCGGAATCATGTGGTTGATTTGATTATCAGGTACTATCACTATCTGACTGGTCATTTGGGAAAGGAGTATGTACTATCATTGATTAGAGAAAAATTTTGGATAATCAATGCGCGTGTGTCAGTCCGACGAGTGCTCAATCAATGTTTCAAGTGCAAGAGACACATCAGCCAGCCTGTGCCACAAAAGATGGCAGATCTACCGCACTGTAGAATCACCCCAGGAGAGCCACCATTTACGTACGTTGGTGTTGATTATTTTGGTCCATTTTTGGTAAAGAGAGCCCGCAGTAGAGTCAAAAGGTATGGTGTCATATTTACCTGTCTTGTTGTTCGAGCTGTTCATATTGAGGTAGCATATAGCTTAGACACTGATTCGTTTATCAACGCATTAAGAAGATTCATAGCTCGTCGCGGGAAACCCAAAGAAATCAGATCTGACAATGGCACTAACTTCACTAGTGCAGAGAGTGAGCTGAAACACTTAATATGTGAGTGGAATCAAAAGAAAATTCATGAGTGTCTTCTTCAACAAGAAGTGAATTGGCATTTCAATCCACCTTCAGCTTCTCACTGGGGAGGTGCATGGGAACGCTTAATCCGTACAATTAGACGTGTCATGGCAATGGTGCTGAAGGAACAAATCATGGATGACGAATGCTTGCAGACTGTAATGTGTGAAATTGAATTCATTGTCAATGGAAGACCTTTAACTAGGGTTTCGGATGACTCACGAGATGCAAATGCATTGACTCCAAATCACCTGCTGATGTTAAAGTCAAATAAGTCTTACCCACCAGGAATATTTTCCAAAGAAGATAGTTATTGCAGAAAGAGATGGAGACAAGCGCAGTTTTTGGTGGATCTTTTTTGGAAAAGATGGGTTAGGGAGTATCTCCCAACTTTACAGCAGAGGCAAAAGTGGTTCATACCGAAAAGAAATCTTAAAGAAAATGACATTGTCCTCATTGATGACAAGCCATTACCAAGAGGAGCTTGGCGATTGGGTAGAGTTCTGGCTGTGCATAAAGGAAAGGATGGTCTTGTGAGATCAGTAAAGGTGAAAACCTGTCATTCTGAATTGGTGCGTCCAGTGGATAAACTGTGTTTATTGGAGGCTAGTGACAACAAATCTTGCAATGACACATAACTTTACACTAGTTAGAAGAGGAAAAGAAACATTTTTGTTTGCAAAGAAATGTTTGGGGCCGGATGTATTGTGCAAAGTTAGCTGTTTCCATGCATTCGCTTTGTTAAAGTACTTGAAGGAACTTATTGTTAAATAATTGCGGTTTGGGAATATTTACGTTTTGCCTTGCCATTGCACTCGAGGGAATTTTTATTGCAAACATTGTGTTTTGGGATTATTTACGTTTAGATATTTGAATAACCTTAGCGGATTGAGAATATTTTTGTACTCTGCATACCTCATGCTCTAGAGGGTTGAGAATAAAATTAAGAATCCTTTCTCCTTTGGGAGAATTTGTTGACCTCATGTTATAAAAGGCGGTGAGATGTTTTCAAGGAACAAAGCTGAAGCAAGGCAAGACAAGTCATGACAAGCTGTGTTACACTTGATTGAGAAGTTGAAGAAACAAAGTTGAAGCAAGGCAAGACAAGTCAAGACAGGCTGTAATGTAAAGCGATTCGGCCATACAAGGCAAAAAGATACAAACCATGTGAAATGCCAATAGTCAGTGGTGATTTTATGCTGTGATTATCTGACCGTTGGGCGTTGGCGTGCGTTATACTTTACAGGGTTGATCTGATTCTATGTCTGTAGTTGTTAAGTCTAATATTACAGGGCCATTCTGATTTACCTATGTATTGTTTATTGCAATAAATGCCTTCTAATAGGTATATGACATTTTTGCTTTTGCAGTTGGTTTGATGATAAATGTTGTAAGAATGGTGTGTAACAAAACTTTTAAACGAGCTTGTTGATTTTATATGGTTACAACATAAACTATTAGTGGTGTTGCATGGGTGACAAAATTTTATAGTGTGCGTTTTCTTAGATATATATATATATATATATATATATATATATATATATATATATATATATACAGACCCTCAAGAAAAAATTCCAACTTTTAAGACGTTCCGGCACAAGCCTTCATCAGTAAGTTAATTAGATATTGTTCCTTTGTTTTTATCGTTATATATGCGCTGTATGTACCGGGAATGTTATAACTGATGAAGGCTTGTGGTGAAACATTTTAAAAGTTGGAATTTTTTCTTGAGGGTCTATTTATTTCTTTAAAAATTTCTTTATGACTGTAGCTATTTGAGTGTGTGTGTATATATATATATATATATATATATATATATATATATATATATATATATATATATATATATATATATATATAAAGGTGTACGAAAAAGAAAGACGATCTGGAATCAATTCTCTTTTTATTAAAATTCCCGACTAGTTTCGACAATGTGTCATCCTGAGGGGAATCTATATATATATATATATATATATATATATATATATATATATATATATATATATATATATATATATATATATATATATATATATATATATATATATATATATATATATATATATATATATATATATATATATATATATATTGTATATATTATATTTATTTATATATATGATACTGAAGAAGATAGCAATCAAAATGCCACCATTTGAAATAAATTCTTTTCTTTGTCCCAGGAGTAAGCGAGCCCATGAACACACCCGTTCAACATGACAAATGAAATATAGTGGCACCCAAGTCTTTCCATCAAAGGTATTACTGAATTATGTAATTTACAAAACATACCCTTCTTTATCTGTCTTGCCATCAATAGTGGCAATGATTATTCTGCCATCTTTATCATGGCCAACTGCTGATCTTGCACTTACAACATTGAAAAATCTGTCAATTGTGCCTGTCTCTTCTGTATCTGCACATTCTGCTTTTCTACTCTCATTAATATAAACCTCCCCATTCCTTATTAACCAGCCAACACCAGACACTAACTGAACAAATGGATTATTCTTCTTGGTAACATCATCTTCTGATAAATATCCAGTTACTATTGTGCCATCACTTCTTATCCCAAAGTTTGCATTTTGAATGCCATTGGAGTTATGGACAACTTTCCCATTAGAAATTATATTACCCAAGCAACCTGCTGTATGGGTGTTGAAGAATCCAGCATTAATTGCCAATATGCACTTTCCATCATTAGCTGTGTCTGATACAGTTTGCCTGATACCTGACCATTTGCTGCAAGCAACAGCTCCTTTGGGGTAAAGCACGGAAAATGTCTGTAATGGACTATCAATTACAGCTATATGTCCATGAACATACTTGGTCGCCCATTCAAATCGTCCTTTCTGTTTTATAAACCTATGCGACAGATACCTAAGAGACCGGACACGTTTCTTTTCTGTAGAGTTATTTCCTTTGAAGGATTCATAAGTGTGGTTTCCGTGTATGACGTGCTGGCACTCTCTTACATATCTTAAGTTTCTCTTCGGGTCGACGTGTGTCTTCAGGTAAGGCAATAATAAATCCTCCTCCCTTGAGCACTTAGAACCTTTGCATGTTTGCAATTTTCCAATGATAACTGCAATGGATAGCCAAAAAACTACAATTTTCATATCTTTCGCTATCTAACTTTGTTTACAACCGACTACTTCCTCTGTCATGTACAATATATGAAGAGCAAAATTAAGCAATTCCAATATATGGCGTCTTGAAATGTTAGATCCTTACTAAATGCCACACTTCCTCATGAAAAACCTGTTCATGTGTCGGTTGGTGGTATCTCTACACATTCCCTACGATTATTTTTTATGCTCCACATTTTCTGACTTTCAATGGTTTGAGCCAGCTGCACTGTCTTTCAGCCATATCCCATTTGCCTCGTTCTTACGACATAGTAGAGAATTCCAGGGGGGGGCGCTTTCGAGAGAGTCTAATTCGTTACGACTCGGGCGAAAATGGGAGGTAACGGTGTAGCTCAGCGTGGGCCTAGTCAACCCAAAATTACAGGCCTACCTAAAAGATTTCCAAAAGCCTACCTACATTTCAACCTGCCAGCCTACCGTACTGCTGTTCTGCGACTTGCCCAATGGACTTGTGAATACGGAAAATACACGCTTTTTTATAAGGAACCACTTTATAAGGAACCTACATGTAGAAGGCCGAAATATTTAAAGAACTTACACTACTAAAGGAAAAATCCCTAAGGAACTTTTCATTTTCAAATTCCGAGTGTTGTACTCAGATGCAAGTAAAGATTACATTACATTGGATGATATCAATGGAATAGACATAATACTTCTTGATTGACATTATGCTTTTGCATATATAGAACCTATTTCCTGTCGCATTTGAGCTTTTGAGGTTGAGTTCTAGCCATAATTAAAGGTAAAATTGAGAATTTCAATGCTTTTCTAGTGTCTGAGCCATTTTGTGGCACTCTATGTGCAGTGAAAATTAAGGAACTATTAAGGAACTTTTAGTACTAGAATTTGATAAAAAGAGGTCCGAAAATAAGGAAATTTTAGAACTAGGCCTTTAGCTAGGTTCCTTACAAAAAAAAGCGTGTAGATGAATACTTTCAATGCCACTTCAAGGCTGATTTTAAATATTCTTTCACTCTTAAAAAGCCTCTTCTATCTATTATGGAACCGTAATATTTTGTTAATACATTGGGGTTAGGGTAATATGGAGTAGGGTCTCAACTAATGTGAAATGCATTACGTTCAAGAATAAAGAAAATAAGTGTTCATATGCGATGTTGATTCTTATAATAAAATAATGTTCATCTGGATCACAACTGTAAAAATCAATCTCTTATGATTCGACCAAAAGTCTACGATTGGAATTAGACTACATTTAAGCTTCTTCATTGCATCAAGGAGGTTCATTGTGTTCAGCTAAAAATCACCGGATTGTCACAAAAAGAGTCATAGCAAAAGTATCTGTTGTGCTATTATGCTTTGCTGATCTCCATGACGGGCGCAGGGTTAGGCCTGTAAGTTAACACATTCAGCCCACTGATGTTGGAGGATTGTGACTTTGCGAGCCTGAATGAAAACTTGTTCAATAACTGCGCCATCACCACCTTCATCTCCATTAGAGCAAAGCGGTAGCCAATACACATACGAGATCCACGTGAGAATGGCAAGTAGTAATAGGGATACAAGGGATCTTTGTCACCTACAACCATTATACAAACAGCTACAGTGAAAGAATAACAGTTTATTCATTCAAAATTTCATTTACTGATGAAGATAAAAGAAGCAAACAAGGATGCTTTGAGACAATAAGCTATACCCACCCGAAGCAAGCAGTTTCCTATCAATCCTATCCCAAAAGTGTCATTCCCGGTGGGCCAACTCTCATTGTCAAGTGTAAGAGCCTACATCTGCGATTCCAGAAAATAAGCCATTTTCTCCGATTTCTAGCTCAAATATTTCCCCTATTTTCTTTGAAACCAAAGAAAACTTAAACCTTTCTTGAGAAAATCAAAGACAAAAGTTTAAGTAGAACCTAAAACTGCTCCTTTTCTTAGATATATTGTTGATTTTTCTCAAAACTGCCCCTTTTCAAATTTCTATGTCCTAGGTTTGGTATGAAAGTCAACCCCTTTCTCAGAGATTTTAAAGACACGGGTGCTTACACTTGGCAATGAGACCTGACCCACCGGGGTGTCATTAGAACAATAAGAAACTGCCTTACATTTAGTATCAGTTGTGAAGATACGGCCAGAGGCAAGTTGACTATGTTCGGATGTAGACAAAAAAAGGAATTTGACAACCATTTATTCAAAAATGTGAATAGAGATGTATGCAGTGTTTATTCACCACATTTTGAAAATAGAAATTATTTTGTGTCGATCAACCTCTAAATCCATCCATGGAAGAAATTGTGTAAGATAAACGATCCTGACCAGAGGCGAAGGAGGGGGCCTTTCCATAAACAAACTGTAAGATCACAATCGTGAACTTTTGGCAAAATGGCATTGCTCGAGACTTTCACTACATTTTCTGTATTTAACCATTCAAGATAGAAGCTCTACTGTCTTTGCAAGAATTCAATTGACAACTATACTTAGCAACTTCATTCATAATATCCAACAGTTGCTCAAGAAAAAAAATTGGGCCATTTCGTCATTCTAAGTTTTTTGACCGTAGCCCACATAGCTCCATACTAACTACAGCTTCAGGGTCCTTACCTAGTAGTTAAGTCTACCTATTTCAATGCGGTTGGCATTTCCGCTATAAAAGCAAATTTTTTTCTTAGCCCTTGCAATATGAACAATGTATACCTTCTTTCTGGAATCTGTCTGGATCAAAATCATCGGGGTTCCTCCAGTGCTTTGGGTTACGATTCAGTGCTCCAATGTTAATAAGGAGATTCGTTTTGGGGGGTATCGTATATGGACCAATTGTATCCTCCTTCACAGCTACTCTTCCAGTAAATAAAGCTGCCGGATAAAGTCTCATTGTTTCTTTTATGCAATTGTCAAGCATTGTGAATTTGTCCAAGTCATCAAATGTTACATCTGATCTATCACCAAGGATTTCTCTTATTTCATTTCTTAGTCTCAGCTGATATTTGTGATACTTTGCCAACAGAAAGATGGCCCATGTCATGCTAAGACTCGTTGTTTCGTGGCCTGCAAGCATGAATGTAAAAACTTGGTGGAACAGGTCTTTGTTAGATATGGTTAAGCCAGCCTCTTCGTACATTGAAATCAATTTCTGCAACAGATCTGGCCTCTCCATCCTTTCCCCGGGATGTTTTTCCATTTCATCTCTTCTCGCTGCAATCACCTGAATGAAAAAGTCACCATGATCTACACAATTAGAAATGGACAAAGTTACGCAAATGGGAATGGAAAATCATGTAAAGTCACATGCACTCATTTGCTTTAATGAGAACTGAAAAGAAGAGAAGAGGAAATACACCCAGAAGCTACTGCATATAATCCCATTGGCACTCTGCTAGTAATCCCATGGAGAACATATAAGTAATATAAGTAATATAAGCAATATTCTGCAATCAAAAGTCTGTTACAAAGTACCTTCTTAATCAGTCCGTAGAAAATATTTTCTGCGTTCTTCAAGTCAGATCTCTCTTTAGATGGAATTATCTTCAGCAAAGGAATCATTTCTTCAAATGATCGTCTAACAATGTTGAAGTTTGCACTGAGGATAGTGTTAGAAGCAATACTCTCTTCACTTTTGCCACTAGAAACACAATGAAAATCATAACCAAATGCACATATTCCAATCACGTCCAATGTCAAGTCCGTAAATTTCTGCATCATCCCAATTTCAATCGATTTTCCACCATTCTTTTTCATTACGTCTTCAAGATACTACAAGGACAAAATATTCTTGTAAGTTGATTTCAGAGGTAAAGAAAAATATTAGATTCCTAAAAACATTAATTCTCCAACAGTAACTCAACCGGTAACAAAGAAAGTCTGAATGATGCAAGAGCAATTTATCTATATGTTAAATGTAGATAGACCAGATGTCAAACACAAACTTAACGAGCTGTCATCTGGAAAACACTGTGAAATATGTGAGCGATCAAAAATTCGACACTTGAATCAGCTTTCGTACAATCTCTGTAATGACTACTTCAGCAGGTCTGCTAAACTATCCAAATATCTTATCATCCAATCCCCTACCATCAAAGAATCAATTATCCTACATAAACAAATAACTAAGTGGATCAAACATAGGAACAATCAAATACATCTACCTCAAGAACATATAGTCAACAACTAGCAGAAACAAAAAGATGCCCACATTTAACAACAGTGCTGCTCACTGTTAACGCTTATACCTAACACCTATCAACTAATAGGCAAAATGTTGCTTATCTAAAAATACGAGAACGCTTGCAAATGGTGTTGGTAATCACCTTCACAAGTTGGTTTGCTTTGTCGTTGAAGGTTGAAATGAACTCTTTTACACTGCCAAGTGAAAATGCTGGATTCAAATTCTTTCTCATAACTGCATGCTTTTTTCCTTGTGTAGTAAGAAGACCAGTCCCGAGAGCTGGCAAAAATTTTAGCAGTACGCTGTCTCCATCATAGTTTAAGCTTTTTGTCACAAGAATCTGCTTTGCATATTCCGGATCAGTAATGAACACGGTTGTCCCAGCTGTAAAACATTTTTGTAAAAAGATAAATAGTTAACTATTTCCCGCTTCTAATAGCAACGCATATATTCGCACATGAACACTTTCCCGGGTTGCTTCGGAATCCTCTAAACATATAGAGGGGGGGGGGGGGTGAGGACATGCTTGGCATCCGATAGTCAACAGAATTAGTGAAAATATATTACCAACTTTGAGCAAATGAAAGAAATGGGCTAGCAAGGATATTTCCATTTGCATCAAAGATATTCCAAACAATAATATACAGACTAAGAAATTCCCCCAAAAGCTAAGCGCTCCCTCATTTATTCAGCACCACCGAGAGTACGAAACTTAACCATGAGTAACAATCCAAGCATGATATAATTCTTATTGCTAAATTCTACTAGCTACTTGCGATCAGCGTAATTATTTTGTCTCCAGTAAATCTTTATCATTATGATGATCACTTCAAGAAACTAGATTGCGATAGTACTACCACAAAATAATGTGGTACTACCAAAGCTTTCGCCGCCCAGATTGCTCCGGCAAACGAGAAATCAAATAAGCATGTGCAACTTGATAAGATTTCGCATTCCGTGAATAATAGTCATTGCACACTCCGTGTAAATTTCAATACTTTTCATAAACGCTCCTCTCTCCTAAATGTCCCACCACCAAAACACGCTCTCCCCCTAAAATCATCTAAGGAACGTTAATCAGAATATTGTCAAGGATGTTTTTGCTAATACAATGAGCATCAGAAAAAGGTTTGGATATATTTAAAATAGTTCTGCTGAAAATTGGCGTCATGGAAGAGCTCCAAAGAATTCAAAAACTCAATAGACACAATCATGACCAGTTATTGCTATAATTAAAGGCAAAATTAAGAGTCTCGACGCTTACATGTGTCTGTACCATATGTATAGCACTAAATATGGAGTGACAATTAAGGAACTATTAAGGAACATTTATTACTATAATTTGGCCATCCGAGGTCCAAAAATAAGGAACGTCTGGAGATAGGCCTTGAGCTTATAAAAAGGCGTTTAGCAGTGATATTAGTTGCTTGGATTTCTAGTTAAAATCGTGAATTCTTGAGTACGCTCTATCACACCATTCCAACTTAATTTTGATTTCCTGGAGGTTTCTGGATATATGTTATATGTACATTACACACAGGGGGGCCGGAAGTACGGGGGAAGCGGGGGCATCTCTAGTTCTTTCCCAATGTTTTAAATGGCAGCGTCGTACCAATGTATTGATATAACACTTGTTCTACAAAGTAAAACGGAGGTGAAATACATGCAGCACAAGAAATGCAGCAATAACAAATAAATACTTGATAAAAAAGTGGCAAGCATTGCTTCATGTATCTTTACTTCCTGCTAACTGGCCTCTGCAAAATTACCTTTTGTATGTGAAATATGACTGTTTAGCGAAAGACATTTTCACAAGATTCTATTTCTTTCCCCATTGTAGCTAGCAGAATCAGTTACATTTGTTTGCTATATCTACTCTCTTTCTCCTGAGCTGCACACGTGTCGTAGATTATCACGATACACTATTCGCACGTACACTATCACAAGCGCGCAGCTACGGGGTGTGTCCTCGGGGTCTAGGCACCTAGGTTTCAAAGGGCATTATTCGAAGGATATCTTTAAGCACCAGAGCAATGCATTAAACTAACGCAAAACCTTTCCATGCAGAGGGTAAGTTCGTGAATGGCAATGAGGGACACTTGAGCACCCCGAAACAAGGTAAATAGTCCGAAGTGCAATCTGGGGTAGCTACATCTGGTAAGACTTAGCACTATTAACACTACTATTCATCTCATCACGTAGGCAGTGTATAATTTAGAAATCTTACTAAAAACTGAATAGTCCTTGTAGATTTTGCCATATTTCTTCGCTCTGTCCAGTAAAACCTGATGGAAATCTTTGTCCATAGAGTAATCAAATGTATTGCCAATGATCGGATACCCTTGAGGTCCAGGGATTTTCCGAAGGGGATTTGTAAGCCATCTTATTATTCTTGAAACGATGAAAACACCAAGAATCGAGAGGTAGAATTCCCATCTAGTCAACAACGTTGTAACGACGGCCATTCTTCCACCTGTATGTTCTTCAGTTTACATTCGATGTATCGCATTTGCACAGGGATTTGTTTTTGGCTTTAATTCACTTGGAGTCGATGTGCATGACAAAAGGCATAATACAAATGTATTTGTCTGCAGTGTCACAAACAATATCCCGACTTCTTGACACGTTGACATTGTATTCAAGGCCCTATTGACAAGGCTAGGATGACAGAAATACTGAAGGCTTCAAGATAACACCTGTCACTCACACATACACAGTACCAGGCGCACCGGAGCCGTGGGGGCTGGGGGAGGCTATACCCCCCTACTTTTCTGCTACTGTATGATATCAAGATTGATACATTCGATCCAAATAGAAAGTAGATCTCCCTTTTCCGTGTTGACACTTGCTCACCTTCAAGAAGTAGGCTACCAATGGCGGAGTCATCAGGGCCTATTGGGGGGTAAATACCCAGAGATTTTTCAAAACATGTAGTGCTACAGACTGGTCCAAAAGTTCATAAACGTGTAAAGCCAGAGAGGATCTGTGTTCTTGGTCACCTAGTGCTTATCATGATCTCATTGTTAACGTTTAAGAATAGCGAATGAGTTCGTCAAGCTCTCAACGAAGGAAAAGTCTGGTTTCTACTCGTTGAGCGCTTGACGATCTAATTGAAAACTCTTGTTCTCACTCAGGGACGCCGGAGCATATTATTGAGTAGGGGGATGGAGCTTGACTACAAGTCCGTATCGGAGTATGCAACAATGGCGGTAGGGAAAAGGGAGTAGGGGGTCAGGGGCGGACCCTGTGACAAATGTTTAGAACAACGCCCTGTAATTCAATAGGAAACGTCCTGTTGGAATATAGATATACAGGGGCGTCGAAACGATTTTGAAAGTGGGGGGGGCCTAATTAATCGGATTCACCAGGGTTGCAGATAAGCTCGGACTTCTGCTTTTTAGTGGTGGCTAGAGCATCACATTTTAAAGTTTTCGAAATATGAACACGTAGGAAATGGTCTTTTGTGGTACCTTGTTCTAAAAAATATGTTGAATGATAAAAGTTCAACGTCTTATTTCATTACATCTTTACCATGTAACTTCTACAAAGTAGCATGTTTTATAACAAAGGATTCTAGTATTTTAATAATAGTTAGATGCTTTTACCATATGCATGATGTGAAAGCATTCAATTAAATACGTTCAGTGACATTTAAAGTACCGAAAGCAAGGTTTCACTCATAAATGCACCTTGAAGCATAACTTACTTCATCTAAGCTGTTCGACTTCAGTACAACACAAGAGAAACACTCAAGTTGAGGATACAATGTTCATTCTATTTCATGTCTTTTCCACCTTATTAACTCAAGCTCAACTCGCAACTAACTAAGTACACGTTGTTACAACAAAGATATTAGAGAAATCAATTATAAATATCAACCAATGAACACGGAGATAGTAATTACCGGTAATTTGTAAATTCGTCTTGATAACTATAAATTGTAAAAACAGCATAAAGCCTGGTCGTCCCAGCAGTGGTATAGCCAGGGCTAACGAGAAAAGAGACGACCACATGCCTAGGATCATAGATAACAAAATGCCGCGCAGGGGGAGGTTTCCGCATACACCCCCCTCCTTGATCAAGCGTGATCAAGCATGAGCTTGGTTTTCCACTGCGCATCCTTAGCTGCTGCGCGCTTCGGCCGACACTCTGATTTTCTCTCATTCTCACTTTCCATTCCACACGTTTCACCACTCCCATTCCCCTCAGTACTCTCTTGTCTCATTTCTGCATCGACATCTTTTCTCTCAGCCGTACGCTGTCCATCTTTTCTTTTAGACGAAGAAATTTCCAAAGGATAAACCTTTTGTACAGGTCTAGAACAAAACTGTGGCTTACCTTTACCGCTTACCCGCAAATTGACTCCTCTGACTTGACCATCCTTACCTACAATCAAACTTTCAATTATCCCTACCTTCCACTGTCCTCTTTTTAATTGCTCATCTTGCACTAAAACTAGATCTCCTTCTGAAATGAAATTGCGAGTCTTGTTTATCAAACGATGGTGTTCTCTTAAATCGGTGAGATACTCAGACTTCCATCGGTTCCAGAAGTGGATGAGTTTCTTTCTAAGGAACAAGAATCTTTTACCTAGTAGCGTTTCATTAACTTCAGAGTTTTCTACAGCTGGATCAATTCCGAGGGAAAATGGTGATAAACGATACCCAAACATAAGATGTGATGGCGTTAAAACTTCGTCAGTTTCATACTGATACGTAAGAGGACGAGAATTTAACGTAGCTTGAATTTCTATGAGGACTGTATATAATTCGTCAAAAGTTAGCCTTGAATTCCCTAACACTTTCCTTAAGCATCTTTTGACACTTCGCACTAGACGTTCAAATAAACCCCCCGCCCAGGGGCATCTAGGAAGATTAAATCGCCATGATATTCCGCTCGATCTCATAAAATGTGCTACTTTATCATTGCTATAAAACTGTCTCAACAATTTGGCAGTGCTCATAAATGTCTTGGCATTGTCACTCACTACTAAACTTGGTGTACCTCTCTGAGATGCAAAACGACGAAATGAATTTAAGAATGTAAAAGAATCAAGACTACGCACTAAATCCAGATGAACGGCACGTGTAACACAACATGTATATAACACTATGTATACCTTCGTGGTTTTAACTTTGGATTCCTTACAAAACAAAGGACCTGCAAAGTCTACCCCAATTCGACTAAAGGGTGGGGATTCTGTTACCCTAAAATCCGGTAATGGGGCAATAGGAGGAACATTATATGACTTTCCTTCGAATCTTCTGCAAATAAGACAAGAATTTATAACCCTTTTAACGTACTGGCGCCCTTTTGTAATCCAAAACCTTGTACGTAGCTCTGCAAGTGTGGCCCTTTCCTTACAGTGATGGACTCTGTCATGACAATCTCTGATAACAAGCTCTGAGAACTTATGGTTCTTGGGTAACAATATAGGTCTTTTTGCAGTTTCAGACAAATCAGAGAACTCCATCCTGCCTTCACATACTAATATGCCCCCATTACTTACCACTCCTAACTGGCTCTTATACTTATCATAATCAGGTTGTCTTATCAAAGTAGCCTGTGCATCCCTTATCCACTCAGTCTCGGCACCCTTTATATCTTCTGCATTCAAAGTTTCAACATTTATCTCTTTTTTCTTAAGCTTTCTTCTCAAATTTGATATAAACCTCTTCACATATGCACTTACTCTGAGTAATTTCCCTAGGGAACTAAACCTTTCTATATTAATTACCTGACCTATTGTATTGACTGATTGCACAATACTTGTAGTTGCTACTACAATTGTCTTTTTCATCTCTTCTTCTACTTCAATGGATTCTGTCAACGGAAATTTCTGAGGCCAATTGTCCTTACACTCTTTTAACCAGTCTGGACCTTCCCACCAAAGATTGCTATTAACAAGTTGACTTGGAGACACTCCCCTACTTCCTATATCTGCTGGGTTAACAAGTCCTGCCACATGGCCCCAGTCTTCCTTTCTAGTTAATGCTAAGATTTCATTTACTCTATGCTGGACAAAAGTCTTCCACTCACCCTTATTTAAAATCCAATACAACACAGTAATACTGTCTGTCCAATATTTAATTTCATCAATCTCAGTATCAGAGCTCAGAGCCTTCTGGGCTGTTTCCATAAGTGTGACCAGTATTCTGGCTGCCATTAGTTCCAACCGAGGAATTGTTAAGCTTTTTAGAGGTGCAATTCTAACTTTAGAGCACAATAATCTGGAATAGACTCCCTTTGTTGTCTCACAAACAAGGTATATTGCAGCACAGTATGCTTTCTTACTTGCATCACTGAATCCATGTAAACTTGTCTTAATAATTTGGCCTTCTAATCCCTGTAACATAAACCTTGGAGCTGTAATGACCTTAGTATTTTTAAGTCCTTTTAACCACTCTTCCCATCTTTGAAGTTTATCTTGGGGCAAAGGGTCATCCCAGTTTAATTTCTCCAAACATAAATCCTGAAAAAGAACTTTAGCTGCCACAGATATTGGACTAATTAATCCTAAAGGGTCAAACACAGCAGCCATTGTACTCAATATGGATCTCTTAGTAACAAAAGTTGTACCTTCAACTATCTTATGCAAGTCAAATTCAAGAGTATCTTGGTCCTTATCCCAAGAAAGACCTAACACCTTAGTTTTAGAGTTAACTTCATTTGAATTTTTTCCAAGTTGACCTTCTACCTTATTTTCAGTCTGAACAACTCCCTCTTTCAGAGCAATGCTATAAGCAAGTGATTGATTGTTGGTCTTCCACTTACGGAGCTTAAAGCCGCCCTCCATCATCCTCTCTCTGGCTTTTTCAAACATACTGTATGCTTCACCTACATTCTTGTGTGTAGTAACAAGATCATCAACAAAGAATCCCTTAGACATACACTCTACAAATTTAGGGTCAATTTCCTTGTACCTATTGATATGAAATTGAAGTACAGTATTCAGCAAAAATGGTGAGGAATTGACTCCAAAGACTACTCGGTTAAACCTGTACACAACAACTTCTGGGTTTTCTGAATCAATGTCTTTTAACCATAGAAAACGTAAACAATCACGGTCTGAAGGATCTATCTCTATGTTCAGGAAAGCCTTCTCAATATCCCCCACTAAAACTATGGGCTGTTCCCGAAACCTTATTAGCATATCAAACATTAAGGGTGTTAATGGCGGTCCCACATGAAGGCAATCATTTAACGAAGACCCTGTTTTCCTATCACAACAAGAAGCATCGTACACAATCCTGACTTTAGTAGTCTCAGCATCATTACGTATCACAGCACGATGAGGTAAATATGACACTTTACTTTCTACAGTGATATCTGGCACTTGTTCAATGATACCTGTCTTTTTCTGCTCTGCAATAATGCTATCATATTCTTCTAATACCTGTGGAGACTTAGCTAACTTTCTTACCTGACTCTTTAATCTTACATAAGCATTTTCATAATTGTTAGGAATTGGCCCATGTCCCATTTTCCAGGGCAATCCAACAGAATAACGCTCTCCTGTAAATGAAATGTTGTTAACAACAGATTTGTGGACCTCATCTTCTACTCGAATTCCCAAGGATTCTAGATCCCACAATTTGTGCATACTCTTATTGATTTCTGTTAAGGCTTTGTCAGGCAGTGGGCAAGGATCAATCACTAAACTAACAAGGCTATCAACTGAAGATGAATCAGAATTCTTACCTCTAATTGGTCCTGATAACACCCAACCAAGTGCTGTATGAATAGCCACTGGCTCATCTTGCCCCCCTCTTTTCACATCACCATCTTGAAAGCTCCACATGTAATTAGCTCCAATCAGGATGTCAATTTCGAGAAGATCATCATATCTGGAAAAGTCTGAGAACTGGATACCCTTTAGATGAGAATAAACATTCTTAGCTTCCTCAAGATGCTGATTAGCAATAGTGGAAATTTCATTAACTGAAAAGGCTTCGATAGTAATACTATTCCCACCATTAAGTGACACTAAAGGTATGGTATACACCTTTCTCATTTCTATCTCTGACTCTCTGCTTCCAAACGTTTTCACACTGAGCTCTTCCTCTCTCAGAACTTCCAGTCCAAGCTTAGTGACTACATTCTCGGTCACAAATGTCTTTTGACTCCCAGAATCGAACATCACTCGCACTTTACTTCCTGGCTTTCCTTCCACAGTGGCCATAGCAGTCTGCAATGCCACCCGTTCGTGCGCAACTGAGCTGGACCTAGCGCTGCCTAGTCCCACCCAAGAAGTTGCGCTGGGATTTAAAGGAAGGGACGCGCTGGAGGGCTGGGGTTCCTTAAAGCTAGGCAATTTGTCCTGACACAACAAATAATGATGTTGACCATTACAATGTTTACATTTAACTCTACATCTACACTGAAATGACCTGTGACCTTTATTCAAACACACAAAACATCTAGAGAATTTCATTAAAATTGCTTTACGTTCCTCTGGCTTCACATACTTCTTGCACTCTTCTGCACTGTGATCTTCTAAGCAGAACTGGCATCTCTTCGATCTTGACTTCTCCACCAACAGCGCACTTGCAGTACTGACGCGTTCTTTTTGGTTTTGCCGCTGCCATGACTGCTTAGGCCGATCTCCACGTTGTTGCTGATGCGTTTGAATATTGTTTACCGTCCCGTTAAAGATGGTCACATGTCTCTCTCTGATGTCTAGCTCCTTCGCAAACGTTTTCAGCAACTCTTGTATGTCACCTTCCAGCTTTTCACCCCCAACTCTGAACATTGTCAATCGTAGAGACTCGGGAATCTTTTCCAGCAAAACAGGGACAATGATAGACGAATAGGAATTACGGTCTACACCCAAAGCTTCAAGGCTACGAAAATTAGCTTCAATATCATCATATAACTGTCTTAATCTTGTAGTATTCTTATCATTGTACACCATTGGTAGCTGAAGAAGCTGGCTAATATGCGCTCTCTTTATCTGAGTTGGTCTAGCATAACGGTTCTTTAATATCTGGATTGCAGAGTCATAACCGGCATCAGTTAAAGACAAGCCCCCAATAACTTTCCTTACTGGCTCTTCAAGATAAGATCGTAAATATTTAAATTTATCTACCTTTGCCAAACCAGATGATTCGTGGATGGCGCTCTTGAAGGAGTCCCAAAATTCCTGCCAGTGTTCCACCTTGCCTGAGAATTTTTGCAAATTTATTTTTGGCAGCTTCACTCTAACCCCATGGCTCGGAGACGTGGTCTCATCAACTTCACTTCTGTTGGTTCCCTTGCCGCTCCCGTTGTTACTCACTTTACTGCTCACTTTACTGCTCACTTTACTGCTCACTTTACTGCTCACGTTACTGCTCACTCTACTGACTCTTGATTCACCTGATCGCACGCTTTCCTGTGACACACTTCTGTGCAATGAACATGATTCAGCATCACTTTGGTAGCCATCCTTCTTCAGAGTGTCTTCTAGGCAGATCAAGTTATACACCACTCTCTCCATTATGTCGCTTGCCCCTTTTGCCTCGTTATCGCAAACTTCGTCGCTCTCTTCTGCATCGTACATTCTTTCAAGGATTTCATTATCGAGGTTTTTAAGTTCAGCTTTCTGATCTGTCAGACTTACTTCCAATTGCTTCAATTTTCTTTCATCTACCTCGCTGTCTTGTAGGGCTTCTTCTATCTTTTTCAGCAATCTTGTTACTTGCCCTCGAGCTGTTCTTCTCCTTTTCTTTAACCGATCTATATCTTCAACTTGAGACATTCTGTACTCTACCAATCCGGCTCGGTGGACCACTATGAAGCATAACTTACTTCATCTAAGCTGTTCGACTTCAGTACAACACAAGAGAAACACTCAAGTTGAGGATACAATGTTCATTCTATTTCATGTCTTTTCCACCTTATTAACTCAAGCTCAACTCGCAACTAACTAAGTACACGTTGTTACAACAAAGATATTAGAGAAATCAATTATAAATATCAACCAATGAACACGGAGATAGTAATTACCGGTAATTTGTAAATTCGTCTTGATAACTATAAATTGTAAAAACAGCATAAAGCCTGGTCGTCCCAGCAGTGGTATAGCCAGGGCTAACGAGAAAAGAGACGACCACATGCCTAGGATCATAGATAACAAAATGCCGCGCAGGGGGAGGTTTCCGCATACACCTTTTCCTACAAGCATACCAATTACTCCAACGCATCAAATCTGCCTAAACCAGACCTATGCTGCCGCTATGGTAACAAAAATGGAACGATTCCTTTATAAATTAATGCTTTCAGAAAATATTTGCACAAAACTCTATCTGAAATATAGCTACAAATCAGATTTGGTAAAAGTTCCAAAATTGTTGTATCTCACACTATTCAACGACACAAAATCATTGGCAACGCTGATCACATCCAAACCATCTACCAAATCCTTGTGTGTGTGCAGGAAAGATAAGGCATTGAACCTTGGCGGTGTCATGCTTGATCGCAGCCTGGTTTTGATTCTTCTTGCGACAGAAAATGATCTTTCTGGGGTTACACTTGTGGCGGGGTTTATGGGCAGCAGTTGAATTACAATCATAACATTTCGAAACAACAACCTGGTGACTGATGTTGTTTCTTCCATTGCTTTTAAGATGTCATCGAAGTGGTTGACTTTTTCCTTGAAAATCTGTTTACAACTAGAAGCTCAGTCTTCAAAGCACTTACGTCTACATCATCAGTATACCTTGAATGCATCCAGGCTAATTCATCATTGATCTCCTCTCCAGCAATAGATTTTAGTAATAATGTTTCCATATTAGCAAACGCATCAATGCAAGGCTTACTAAATCTTTCACTCAGAGCCAAAATCATGCAATCAATGGCTTCAAAGTAGATTCTCCGAAAGTGGTCTTGAGCTGTAGCATGTGTGCAATTTGCCACACCTGATGCGTTTCCATCCAGGTACTGAAGTATTGACTAATTTGGTTCTTTACGCGGCTGTCGAGCCAAGCTTGGCTCCTGGATAAAATCATGCTTTTCAGCCTTTCTAACCGTTGTTTCATAAAACAAAGCAAAACTTTCATCGTTGCGCATGGTTTCAATTGTTTTCTTGGTTAATTCAGCATTTCTTGTCCCTGGTAAAGCTGACATTTTGTGCCATTGAAGAGTTTTTGAAAAATTGTCAATCAAGGCGTATAGCTCGTGGCTTAGCTGTAGAGCGAAGTAAAATTCAAATTTTTCTGTTTGAGATTTGCATCCAATCACTCTGGATTTGATATCCGTTTTCAGCGACTGTGATAAACATGACAGCCAAAGTTTATAGAGAGAAGCATATTTATCAATGATTCGCTGAAAGCAATCAGCACGAACGGTCCAACGAGTTTTAGATAATTTTGAGAGGCTTTCCGGTTTGAACAAGTTTTCTTCGCTGTCCTCATGCTCCCGTTCAGACAAAGAGGGACTTCTAATTAAATAGTCCATATCAAATGTCAGACATGCTGGGACAACACGAAAGTAAGGACCGGATCCTATCTTGTGAAAAAGGAATCAGTTTATTGTTTCAATATTTTTTATGCTTTTACCTTTTATGCTCCACTGCTAAAAAGTGGGAGGGCCAGTGCCCCCCCCGGCCCCCCCGTGTTCGACGCCCCTGATATGCATTCTGTCTAGGTAGAAAAAGCAGCTGAAATCATTTAAATGTTTGTGAGAAAACTGAATAGACCTCTTTGCTACTCTTTATGAAGATTGTTGCCTGATGAGGTTAATGATAAAGGCACACGTTTTCAGAGCAATGAGATTATATGATTCCCACTGCGTCTAGAGTGTGCTTAGATTTTGAAAAAATAAGTTATAGGCCTGTGGAGCTTAACTTCTTTATACTCTTCGTTGCTTCGGTACAGTAAGCCCAGTAACGCCGAAGTAAAGCGAACATCTACAGGCCCGTCGGAACCGGGGGGGCTGGGGGGGCGTCAGCCCCCCCAATATTTTGCAACTATTTGCTCTTTAAATTTTCGAGAAAACATTGCAAGACCATACTATGAATTCGCAAAAATATTAACCAGTTCAGTTGCCAGTTATCCCTTTCAATCATTTATTGCGTGTTCAAAGAACCAATGTATACTTGATCAGGAACGTTAAACAGCATGAGCGAAGAAAGTGAAATCTTGAAAACTGAATATGTTATGCGAAGATCCTGGGAGGGCGTCAGGATCTGACTTTTATGTTCCATCAACCTTAAAACACTTCATTATCGATAGTATTGTTTGATAACCTGATTAGTTGGTAAGCAGATTTTTGGACAATTTTCGAACAGAGATTTGTGTATTAAAGGTAATGTAGCACACAAAAGCACACAAGCATAGGTGATTGAAAAAGAGTGTTAAGAAGATCGTTAAATTTTGTTTTGGCAGTGTTTATGATTTGTTAAGTTGATTGCTGGCGTGCATTGCACGGAGACAGCAGGAAAGTTTTGCTGTCAATGACTGGAAAGTATTCCGTTAGCTTTTTCTGCCACAGGTAATGTTAGTAGGTGACTGCATATAATAATAATAAATCGAATTTTTATACAGGATAAATCTATCAGCGCAAAAAGCACTGTTATCATTAGAGTCCTGTTCCTAAAGGTTTAATCAAAATTAAAAATTATAAAACGTTTAAAATCTACAGTCAAGTTATTAAAAATATAGTTTTACGCCTATTTACAATGCTCCTCTATTGCTTTTCTAAAGACAGTTCTATATTTCAATGTTCTAACTTCAGAGGGTAAAGAATTAAATGTTTTAGCCGCTAAAAAATAAAAGCTTTTACGTCCAGTCTCTAACTTCACTTTGGGTAATTTCACTGAATTCTCATTGTTTCGTGTCGCATATTTGTGGTCCCTTCTCTCAAAATAGTTTTCAAATAGTTCGCAAATGTTATTGTTCAGACAATCGAATACCATAGTGCATACTCTCTTTTTGATCAGGCTTGGTACTGATGGAACTCGTAGTTCAATATTGTTTCCAAGCAGAGCCTCTTTTAAGCAAAACCAACTTCTGGGGAAAATCTTAGTTTGGGGCCCAAGCCAGTACACAGAAAAAATAGCGCCATTGTTATAATAACTTTGAATAAAATGTATATGACATAACAGAAATTTTAACATGCAAAACCATTTTAAGTGTTCAAATTGAGGTCCACACTTTTGAAAAAGTTACTAATAGCAATTATAAACAACCATTGTCTTTTTGAAAAAACTTTTTAATAAAACTTCTAGTCTGATATATTTCTTGGTCAGGCTGTCTGTCACGCCTCTCTTTTTGCTTCAAAAATTCAGCAACTGCATTTCTTGGATCATAAAAGGCTGTTCCTTTACCATTTAAGGAGATGTGCATAATGCTGTTTATTGACTGTTGGCTAAGTGAAGCTCTGTTTGAGGTCTTGATATTGTTGTAATGAGAGACTGTTCTTTCAGTCCCCATGCTATGTGGGGTTAAGGTTAAAAACGATGCTAGAAATGTTTTCAAAAGACCACAGCTTGCTTGCACCATTTTTCTTAATTTCAATGCGTAAAATGTGCCATTGTCTTCAATAGCAGGATCTTCAATGGCAACTATCTTCCTCCATGACATACATGTGTCAGAGACAAAATCTTCAATCTTTTCTGGGCCAAATAGTTGACTGGCTAAATCTCTGCTTGCTGTGATGAGCTCTGTAGATGATTTGGCATCTAAAATTTTCATCAAATTTTTTAAAGTTCCATCATTTTCAAGGTTCATTCTCTCATCTAAAAAATTTATTGCTGATTGGACAATCTCTGTTCTCACTGCCATGTCATTCCTGTGTGTTGTTGTCACATATTTGTTCATTATGTTTCTTCACTATTCGTACCCAGGGATGGGCATCTGACATATCCTTCCAAGCATCATCAAGCTTTTTGAGTCGTAATGCCTCTTCATGGGCAGCAGAACATAAATGGTCAACTATCAAACGAAGCCTGTCCTTACCATCAACACGAATTCCTTGAGCCACAGGTATTCGACCATTGACGGTGAACCTTTTAACATGCATTTCAAGCTGGTTACAAACAAGGCATTTCATGATAGGCCTTTGCCTTTTGTCTTTTCTTTCATATCTAACTTCAAGACAGCTCTCAGACATAATAAGCCAGTTTAAGTCTAATTTCTTTCCTTTGTACCAGTGAGTTCCAAATTCATCTTGTTGTTTTGCATTTTCAGTTGTAACATTTGTAGTGTCACTCTTTGCCACTTTGCTGGGGGGTGGCGAGGATTCATCATGTAGTAGGCCTTCCTCTAGTACTTCTGCTGTATTTTCAACCTCAACAGTGTCGCTATCCTTCTTTCCAAACATTGAGAAAATCGACTTCTGACCCACAGCTGAGGCACATTCCTTCAAAGCTCTTTTCTTGCTTTCGAGTCGCTTTCGGTGTCCACTCTTCTCTTTTTTCTTCATTTTGAAATTACGAGATTAGATATAGGTCATTTGAGATAGGTAGATCGAAAATAAAAATATTAAAAGCACGTGCTTGAGTGGCATGTGTACCAGGCTCGCAGATTGAATTGAATTGACCAATTCCTGGTAATCGAGGTCAAAAGGCGAAACTGAGGCTCTTGAGGGCAGTCAAAGCTTCGAGAGAAGAGACGGGAGAAACTTGTCCCAGTCGCAGACCCTTGCACAAAGTTGAAAGAACAATGGAAATGAAAACAACAAAACAAATCATGGTACATAATGTGAAAAGGGCCCCTAACTACTGGGGCAAAATTAGATTTTTTTGCTTCACTACTGGGCCAGATGAAGGGCCTACTGGGGCAGAAACCCCACTAGTTGCAATGTTAAAAGAGGCCCTGTTTCCAAGTGCTGATACAATGATGTTCTTTCCCCTTCTCTCAATACTTTGGATCTTTCTCAAACTAGAATCAGGTAATCCAAGTGATAAACTACCGCAGTATGTAAAAATCGGCAATACCATCGTTCTGTATAATGCTTCTGCTGCATCAGACGTCAAACTACTTCTTATTTTTCTCATTATGTTCACTCTGCGTGCAGCTTTTTTACAGGTTTTATCAAAGTGTTCGGCAAGTGACAACGTGGGATCTAAATGCACTCCAAGATATTTATAACTTTTCGTTGAGTTTATAAGTTTTCCATCTACATAAACTTTAAGCTGTTTCCCTCCAAGCAAGCTTAACCTTTTTCCAGTCCCAAACAACATTGATTCAGCCAATTTACAGACATCTACATAGATTCCAGCCATTATTATTTACAGACATATACATAGATTCCAGCCAATTTACAACTTCCATTTCAAAAATTGTCTTAATTCTGTAAATAGTAATTCATCCATTAAAAATGGCAATTTGTATAGCCAAGTTGCTTTCCAGCAATCTAAAGGGCGTGGTCGAACAAAAATTCTCCCGGAGCCCAGTGCAGTTTGCTTTATTCACAGCCCCCCCAATATCAATTTCGTTCCGACGGGCCTGCGTCTATGCTTTAAATAAACAAATGGCATAGTTGAGGGGTGATTCATTAAAACATCTTTCAATACTCTCCAGTCTGGAATAGACGTCCCCCTACTCGACTATTTATATTTTCAACAAATGCATACCAGGGCATTCTGATTGCAAGCCACACGCTTATTAATTTTGAGCCAAGAGGACATTTCCCCAACCGGATCCAGAATTGTCCGGCGAAAGTAACTTGTGGTGACTGTTTGTTGTGTTGACAAAATGCTTGTGTGAAATGATTAATTATTTCAAGAAGCACTGAAAACCCAGCTGATAGTTGTGCCGATGATGATAACATTACGAACGACCACGATTTTTAGTATGTTAGAGATATTTAATAGCTGTTATTAGTTCTTTTTCAAAAACCTAAAGGTTTTTATCCAATGCATATGTTAGCCTTCTCTCCACCTCCATCTATAACAGCCCATCCCAGACATTCAGCTTGGAACTTTTTTCACCCCCCCCCCGCTTACTGGCTTTCAGATTTTTCCCATCCCCCCTCCGCTTATTGCCACCCCCTTCTATTCTGGACTGGAGAGTAAACACCTAATATCTAGTGATATAGACAGCTAGATGCCTACTCTATGGTGCCTAATGGCTGTCCCCGCTGCTTAGGTTATGGAAATTTTTCCAACCTCCCTGCTCTTATTAGGACCTCCAGGAATTAACTTTGGGGGACGTAAGAGTAACTCTTCTTAGCAAGAACCGTTTTTTATCAATCTTGTTAATTGACTGTTGCCAACTTAGGCTGAACTGGCTGCCACATTAGGTTTTGTCTTCATAGCAAAACAATTAGCCTTAAACTAAGTCATTGTGAAATCATCTTGTATGCTGATGATACAGTCATCTGCTGTGCAGACAAAAACTGTGAAAGTATCGAAAGACAATTGAATATTGACATTGGACAAATTGCTGAGTGGCTCACCACAAATAACTTGGTGGCAAATTTGAAAAGAACAAAAACGGAATGCCTTCTTTTTGGCACGCATCAGAGAACATCAAAATCTAGGGCACTAAAAATCAAAATGAACGAACAAAGTATTTCTGAGTCAAAAAGCTATGAGTACTTAGGTGTAACGCTGGATAAAAATCTTAATCTCAATGAACATTTGGAAAAGGTATTTAAAAAGGTTTCATCCAGAATTAAGCTGCTATCACGAGTGCGACAAAACATCAGTCCGCATACAGCAGAAACCATCTATAAGGTGATGATTCTTCCTGTCATGCTCTACTGCGCTAATGTCTTTGTCGGCATGACACATTCGAAAAAACAAAAATTTGAAAGCTTTCAAGATCGAGCCATACGAATCATCAATGGGAGTAGAAAAAACTATGTCAAGCTCCCACAGGTCAATCATACCAGGAACAGATTATGTGCCCAGGAAGTTTTTAAATGCTTAAACGGTATAGCACCAAAAGCATTTGAAAACTTCTTCACAAGAAAAAGTCACAATGTCAACACTCGGGGAAATAACAAGAACTTGGTCGTTCCTAAAGTCAGAACAGAAACTGGACGTAAAACCTTCTCGTTCCAAGGCGCAAAGGTTTTTAATAACTTACCAGATTATTTAAAAACAGAAACATCAATCTTAAGATTCAAAGCACACATCAAGAACATAAACTTGAATTTTTAGCTATTTTTTAGTTTATATCGTAATCTTGTAATTTTCTTTTACTTTTTATCGTATAGGCCTATGTTAAACTTTTCTTTGTAGGGTACAGGTCCTTGATTGATAACAGTAATTCTTTTTACTGAACAAATTAACCTGTAAAAATATGAAAGTTTATTATTATTATTATTATTATTATTTTGTTCATATTGGTTCAAACTGACTTTTCATTATTTTTTACTTTCTGCACCAAAATACTGAAGTGATTATTGTAAGGGAATCTTGCTGCATAATAGAGAAAATGAACCTGCATAGAACAATTTTCTACATTCATGTATGACATGATTGCATAACCCCCCCCCCCCACTAATTGAATTTTCTAGAAATATTCAACCCCCACTAATCCTGACCCCCCAACAATTAGGTACCAAAGAGTAACTTATGATACCTGTGAACATACGGTTACGAGGCATAGTGTAGGGAGGCCAGCAGCCCTCCCAGTTGGATAGTCTGTTCCAAAAATAGCTTCAGCTTAAAAAGACTAAACAATAACTCAATTTGGACAAAACATCAGTGATTTGGACATACAGTTTGAAGCCCCCCTAAAGGCAATGCCCCCTTAAGCCCATGTAAGTTGTAAAATGTCTGATGAGCTGAACAATTTGGCAAAAAATCTTAAGGTTTGGTGATCAACACAGTGATCTTCCAAGGGTGTGATGCCTACCCCCCCCCCCCCCCACTTGCTATTGACAATAGTGTTGCACTATCACAGCCTTGTCTTTGTTCACTTCAGGATTGTATTTTTGATAAAGATAGCTTCCAAGCTGTATAATAAATATTTTCATACTTCGTACAAAGGGTTGCCTTTAGCAGAACTGATTTTCAAGGCAGCCCTTAAAAATAATACAAAATACAAAAGTGTTAAATAAATTATGTTATAAAAAACCCATAAGATCATATTTAAAGTTCTGTTACAAATTTCTATATTACAACAGTTAAAAAAGTTTTTAACAAGTTTTAATCACTAAATACCTTGCAATGATGCCTGCTAAAACTCAGAGACTATTCCACAGCTTAGCTGCTCTATAAGAAAACATTTTTGCCCATTTACTGACTTTTTTCTTGAGTAGTCTCAGGTCTGTTGCAGTATTGTGGAGGTAGTAGGGAGCAAACTGCATGTGAAATAACCTCACACATCAGAAAAAGATAGCGCTTGCTGGGAACAGTAAAGATGATGAACAACAGAACAGACCTGCACTGATAGAGATAAAGATGTGAGTTTCAGACGAACAGGTAACATAGGCATTCTGGAACCAGCTCATGTAATGATTGAAAACCTGTTCAAGGAAGGGTGTAGAATTTTAATAATGTGTGTACTGAAAGTGTCTTAAGTGTCTGGAGGCAAACTGAGCATCCTATTCTTGTGAAAACTGGATCAGTAGGAGCATAGTAGGTTTAACTTTACACAAGGTACTACCTATTCAATATAATATGAAATATGCGTAGCATATGGTTTCGGTTATAATGGTAATGTAAGCAAGCAAATCAGGGAAAACATGAGTCGCCATGTTGAGCTCAGATCAAGTGTAGCTGCGACCATTAACTACCATACAGGTAGTTTAGTCAGATCAAGTGTCAATCATCATTGCTCAAAGCTTAACTACAAGAGATATCGCACAAAAATACAAAGAAAACAGACATGATAACATAGAAGTGAACTAACAACATTTTACATTCGAAAGGAAAAATAAAACTTGAACAAAGACAGGACTAACATTTACTACAGAGCCAGGGGGTTAAGATTGCTATCACTTCCCAACAGTTCGTCATCATATTTACGAAGAAATCTGACTTTTGGCGACGTCATCATTGGCCTACAAGTGCAAGGAAGTCTTTTTAGAAATGATAAATGATGGTTGATGCCAATGGAATAACTGTAAATATGCTGAAGATTTCAGAGTAGGGATATCTTGTCCCGACTTACCTTAGGCCTCAGATCCAATGTGCTGCCACTGAGAAAGGCTCCTTCGTAGAGCTGCATGGATACAAGTGCATGCTGGGATGCAAAGAGGATAATTACAAATTGCGTAGACGAAAGGCGAACAGGAAAAGGTCAAAGTCATGAAATCGTGAAGGAAAGCTTGTGGTTTAGTACCTGATGTGAATACATTGTAACTAGAGACAAGTCATCTATTGCCAAAAGTGATAATTTATGGTTTTCCATTAGTTGGTAGTTGCCGATCTCAAGGAATCGTGCTCACTAGACACAATGACTTGGAGGATTGTCTTTGTTTGTGTGATCTGCATAACTTGCAATTATTTGACAAGTAGGGGTTCTAATTTGATCTTACTACTGGTGTTAATCATTTAGTTCTGTGCATGGTCCCTATTATCATCCACAATTTTATATAGTATTCATAGTCATTGCTGCTCACTGCGATGCTTTTTCTTATGTAGATTTATATAGCCTATCTTTTTTTTATTAATGGACTTTTAAGTTGGGCACCTAGACTAAAAGTTTCTTAAATTGGCATGAAAATAGCGAAAGTTTGGTACTAAAAGTGTCTTGATTGATTTTTTTATTTTGGAAACCAAACAACTCTCTTATTTGTTAAGTCAAGCATTTCTGGATTGATATAAACGCTGGTCATCACGAAAAAGCCTACGCACATAAAAATCACAAGTTTCCATGTTTTCCAAACAAAACTTCTGATTGTTCAAAATAGACCTTGCACCATTTGATTTTATAAATTGTCAGTAATATCAAGTAGATTTAAGAAGCAATAAAATTAAAGATAGCAGATAACATTTGCTGGTTATCAAGAAGTTTACGTACATCCCTCTAGATGCCAAGAAAGCAGCTGTCCATGGCAAGATCAGTTTCAGTGGTAAAAAGCTCACAAGTATCCCAGACAAATCTTGCATGGTATTGAAGATTGAGGATGCTCTAATTGCAGATGCACCCTCCACTGTCATTGCAAGGAAAACAATCATGCAGCAAGATCTGAAACTCAGGGCTGGATTCTTGCTTTATAATATTACATTCCAACAACCAGAAGGTAGTGTTGAGTATACATTAGGAGCAACCCTAAACCTGGGATGGTGCCCATCAGGTGATGGTAACTGGGTGCATGGTGGTGACTTCTTAACAACATCAATGTTTACCTTAGAAGTTAAACCAGAGATTCATCTATATGAAAAGGATATAGAGTTGGAATACAATCCTGGCAGTAAGTTGACTGAATATCTTAATTCTATTCCTGGAGGAAAGTTTCTGTTATGCTTTTACTTCATATCACTCAGTCACTTATTGCATATGAGTTCCAGTGCGCCAGTGCTGGCAACACAAGGGGAATGGGTGATGGGATTGATTTTCTAGCTCATCCAGATTTGATGAGGAGATGGGGGGAGGAGAGGAGATGATGTGAAATTTTACCAAGATATAATTTTTTGAAATTTCATGCGATTGCTCATTATCACACTTTTGTTACATCTTTTATTATACACTGTTGCATTAAAGGGTATAGACCTCATAGGATGTGGTACTTAGAAGGGGATGGCCTGCTGAAGTCTTACCTAGTCTGTAGTTGATGGCACTGCCCTTGTAGCCCCACTCTGGAAAACACGTAGAATTGACTTTAAGAATTAATTTCAGTAAATACAATTTCCTTTCTACTACATTTAGAAACCACTAGCAAATCATTCTTTAGAGCTTTTAGTAAGCAGATTTCAATTTATATCACTGTGTTGGAACTTGATAGAGTGCATCACTGTCATAGGAAAACTTGCAGAGAACATAGAAATTTGGTATACTGTATTATATTTTTTGGTCCCTAATTTGTTTACAGGGGGGAGGGTTCTACTGAAATTTTTCCATATAGGTCTCCCTCATTTTGGTATAGGTTCCTTAATTTTTACTAGGTTGAGGTCTAATTGTAAGTAAGCAAGTCATAGCTTTTTGTACTCTATCTCTTTGAAGCATAAAGCTAATTTGTATTTTCACAGCTAGTATAACAATGTAATGACTGTCAATTTTTAGGAAGTGAATTTTGACCACAGAATCTGGTGATTTTTCAAACACTCAAGATGAATTTATTCTCAGAACTCAATTACTTATTGCTGGCTGTTTATATTCAATATTTATGCTCATTTACCATGATTATATTTGGATGAAAATTGTCATATGTGTTTGGTATAATCTTTCCTGAATGTACTTGTGGCAGAGCAAGCTTTCAATCAAAGCTCATATATTAGGGCAAGATTGACATAGTTATTAAACCATCAACCCATTTATTGTTATAGGTTAGCCATTTTAGAAATCATCCTTATCATCACTGATCTTTATACTTCATATAACAATAAGCAAATGTTATAATTTTCTTAATTTTCATTGTCATTCTGATCACAATGCATGGTACCCAATGTCCAAATCATTTTGTTGAATGACACATAAATTTTTACTCATTTGACATTTCACTACATCTTTGGAGGCTGTTGACTACCCCAATTACTTTGTGATATTCATGGATTTGGTATCTGTACATGACTTACAGCTCTCTGATGGTGAACTGTCCAATTTAATTGTTAGGTGGATATATGAAAAAAGGGTCTTTGCCCATTTGTCTTATGATGGAAAACTAGGAAGTTACACAGGAAACACCTGTGTACAATTGTCACTGTGTCTGCTTTTAATTGCCAAGTAATTAAAGATACACTATAGAAAGGAATGATTGATATATGAAGAGTGGATTGTTACTGATAATTTAATTTCCACATTTTTGACTCTTGGATTTAATACAGTGTATCTACTCAATAAACATAGCACTTTATTGCTGCTAGTATGGACTGGTTATTTTTCAACCTGAATGGCCTATGCACCATGTATGTGTTAAGTCATGTAGCTTTTCTGTCATATTCATTGTGGGCTATTTTGATATCCTTTGAAGATTTTTATAATGAATTGATAGCCATTTGTTGTTGACCCAGCAAAAGTAAACATTATCCAATTTACAAACATATACTCAGAGGTTCACCTTGGAATGGCACATTTGCTATTTCAGCTGTTGCAATTTGTGCAAGGATTCATAATATTGTTTTGAAGCCTAGGCAAATTTACAAAATTAGAATAAACTTGCCATAGCCAAAATCTTTTGTTTTTAAACAGCTGTGTATATTTGCTTTAGGTTATGTTAGATGTACCACCACTGTTGTCAACTGTATAGTGACCAGAGTGACCAAAGTGACCAGAGTCCTTTGCAAGGCATCTCTACACTTTTTGTCTGAAAGGGAGTTAATGATTTGCATAATTAGCAGCTATTTACTTTATAAGATGTTCGTCCCATAATTGCCTATTATAAAGACCTCTGAGATCAGCAATACCAAATTGCTGGTTTCCCATAAATGCTTCTTAGGCTGAATCAAAACATTTGAAATCCCTTTTGAACATTTTGAGAGTATAATGCCAGAATATTATGAAAGTGTGATTAGTTAAGAACATATTGCCTATTTAGTTGTCATGTTTCATCATGAAGACATTCGAAATATGGATGATGCACAGGCAAATCTATGGTAGTATTCACAGATGAAATTGAAACTTATTGTATCTGCATGTTTATGTCTTGTAAGATTGGTTAAGATAGTACTCTAATGTGAAGGGTCAACAGAGCATCTTGAAACAACATTCATTTACACTTCTTATAAACAACTCAATATTTTGAATTCACCCCAAAGGTTGTTTAGCTCAACAATAGAAATCACCCCAAATAGTTTTTTATCAGTTGCTTAAATTTCGACCTAAATTCGGGGAAATTGTTTAAATGTGTGTCTAAATTGAAATAATGTTTCTTAAATAATGTTCTAAACTGTTTTAAGGAAACATGCCATACTTGTACTGTAACCATTTTTATCAAGTCTTTTGTTTATTTTATCTTCTTATATGTTAAAGTTTTAAAAAGAATAAGATATGAACAACACCTTTCACATAATGTCTAAAAAGTTGTTTAATTTTATTGACATAAATTCGGCCCATTGAAGTTGTTTAGCAGTTGTTTTCTTTTTGAGCCAATTTTGGGGCAGTCGTTTATTTTTAGAGTTGTTTATAAAAAGAGTGTATTGTAGGAATTTACATATTCTTTCATGTATTGACATTTCTCTGTAGGTTGACTCATTGTTTTTCAGGAATCCATAAACATGAAGATCCATGCCATAATGCCCCATGTTATAACAGTATCTGCATTAGCTACCCTAATGGCACATATTCCTGCAAGAAATTTGAGACACTTCCATGTGCTGTTCCAATGTGTGCTGATGTCTATCAACCAGTGTGTGGAAGTAACAAAAAAACATACCCTAATGAATGTGTCATGCTTGGTGACTCTTGCAGTGATGGAGTTCAGAAGGACCTCTACAAACTGCATGATGGTGAATGCTACTCAAGCTCAAGTGAGTTACTCTAGACATATGTGGATAACCTTGTGTTGAATTGAAATCTTTGTTTTCCATGTTTAGTGCTATGAATGTTTATCCCATATTATCAATCACAATTTGCTCTTGCTTAAGTTATTTTGATAGCAGTTTAGTTAAAGTCAGTCTAAAAAGAGCTTGTGAGATAGCAAATAGTAGAGGGATACATTTATCATTAAATTTCACCAGAGTGTGTTTGTGTGGGCATGTGTGCCTGTGTCTATGTGTGGTGTTTGATGTGTAATAATATTTTTGGTTGGTTCAAATGCAAGATTGATATAAGTTTTAAAGGGCAACTTGTGTAGGTAAACATCTTGCAAAGGACAAATTGGTGGCTTTATCATGTAGATAAATGCCAGTTGAAATATTCATGTTTTGAATTTTAAACTTAAATTTTAGAGCATGCATTACACGAAGGTTTCTTGCTTGCTGCTAGCATACTTACATTGGCTACAGTGGGTATGATTGCCATCTTCTTCATATGGAAGCATAATCGCAAAGTAAAATTGCAGAAGATGGTAAGTCATTGAATCACATACTTGGACTCTAATCATGAATGCTATGATATTGACGATTAAGCACAGTATGGATGTATTATCCTTGATAAAAAGTGTTTTATTAGAAAACTTAATATTCTAGCATGGAAAGTGAAAAATCTAGGATGCAATTTTCAGAACATAAAGCTATAAATCTATGGAATCAAGTGCAGATTTTGATTACTGTATTCTATGTCATTTCTTGTTGAAGATAGCAACACTATAAAGGGAAATATGGTTTAGTAATTGGAGTGTAGTAAGATTAGAGTGAATGATAGAACAATTATACTTCATATGTACAGTAAAGGATTTTTCATCAAAGATACCTGCTCCTCTGTTGTATTTCTGCTGAGGATCTACTGTGCCTCCTAATTAAATGGAGGATTTTTGGGAGCTAGAATTATCAAAGAGGTCGACATAATATTTCAGTGTACTGGAATATTTTCTGGAAAATTTTAGTGGCTTTTTATTTGCTTATTTCTCTTAGCATGGAACTTTTTAGCATGACGGTTGTAACAATATAAATATGTGACAGTTTCTTCTTTATATCTGATCATATGTTGTTGTGCCTTGCAAGACATTGGGTTCCTTGTTTCATCAAACCCACATGGCGTATTGTTAGAAAGGTGTAAACCAAAGGTTGCATCATTAGGAAGTATATAAAGCTAATGGTCATTACATATATGATATTGAATATATTTTGAAATGAAAGTAATGTTAATATTAATCTCTTCTATTCCAGAGTCAATATGGCATGAAGAAAATGGCACCACTGGATTTGTAAATTCTGATTTACTTGCAACTCACTTTGTTACCACATGCATCCTGTATGTAGTTTGTCTTTTTTTCTATTTGCTTCAAGGTAGTGTTAAGGCCAGGATGTGTGTGTTTGTTTGTTGGAGTTAAAGTAGCACAGTATTTTTTACTTATTTCACTGTATCAATTTCATCATAATAAAGTAACCTGTGTTGCAATATGCATACATATTGCAGAAAGAAAGGTAAAATTGATCTGCTTGTAAATAGCCCGGAAACAATTAACTAAGACAGAATGTAGTAAAGGTCAACTGGGAAACTAGCATGAAATAATCATGTTTATAGTTAGTAGTGTGTACCTAGAGTTACTCACCTTGAAATGCAAACTATTATGTAAAATAAATCTTGTAGTTTTAAATAAGTAATATGATATTATGCCAAATTGCATGATCTGAATAATCTGAATAGTAGAAAAAATTAATGAAGAACATTTCATATCTCACTGGATTTGCTGTTCCATTGTTGTTCCATAATACGACTAGATACAAACCCATAATTAATTAAGATTCTAAAGACCCAGGCCAATTCAATTGTACATATTGATGTAAGTCAGTTTGATAGGAGCATTTGATAGGAGCAATTATGGCCTATATCTTTGCTAGGATTAATAGAAAATTTCGTTCTGTTACAATAGTCATATGAAAGTATATTTCCTCCTAAAATGTAAAACTTGAAAAAGCAAAACCTAATGAAAAGGACTTTGGGCTTCCAGTGAATATGCACTTAACTATAATTCACTTCTTTCTTTCCCATTCATAGTAGGGTCTATATTTGTGCTCAATTTATCACTTCTGTTTTCACTTGTATCTTCCTTATCTCTAGTTTCTTCATATCCTTTGCTGTCATTATCTACTACTTCATCTCCAGTTTCTTCTTTCCCTTTACTGGCATTTCTTTTCATTGGAACAAGCTTCAATGCCCCAGTGAGTAAGTCAGTTGTCCACTTCTTCAGATCTGAAAGTTGCACATTTCTACCTTCTGGTGGAACCAGCCAAGTTGAAGATTGCTAGAAATATAATTTTTATTGTCCGAAATCAACAAGAATGGTCAAAGTCAGGCCAGCAATTTTAGATCATATATTTTGCAAACATAAGTGCCATCATTTGTGTGGTACATGACACCAGTACCTAGAGGAAATCTCAGAAATTTTGGCTTTCTGTAGAAGTAGGCTGGGACTTGGAGGCCATCTAGAATCACATCTAGAATCCTACAGACAATCTATACATAGACAAGGAATGACAGAGAATGAAAATGGTCCATGAAATTCAGCTGGAGCAATGTTACAAGTGTATGTAATCTGGCTATTTACATCTACCCATGAAGCTACATAAGTTTGGTGCTTGAATCCTTTGTTGAACAACTTTTCTCATTATCTCATTGCATGTGAAAAAAGCTCCCCTGTGAAGTTATAAGGGCTTTATTTCAAATTCTTTTATTAGTGGATTTGATAAACCATATCAGTTTCATTTGTGAGTCTTATTTCACAACTTTTTCTCATAACCTGTCTCATACCTATATTACCATAATACCAATCGCATAAATTTCTGGGGATTTTGCATCTGCAGCCGATCAAAGGAAAAGAAAAAATGACAAATAGGAAGATCATACCTCATTTAAATCAACAGCACCTATGCTTGGTTTTGTAGGATCAACATTGAATGTTGTTTGCCAATACTCGCGCATCTACATGTAATTGAGATAAATAAAACAAAAACCAGATAGATGGTTTTGAAATGGAATCCCATCAGTTATGTAGCTATGCATCCATTAGGTAAATATTTATATTAGCTTGTAGCTGTGCCCTGTTTGGCTGAAGGGCAGTTCTGTCATCAGTTTGACATTACAGATTGAATAAAAGCCACACTATTATATAAGATAACAATGAAATTTTAAGCTCTCACCGCAGGGAATGGATCAGGGTCAATCCAAACAAAACTGAGTTTCTCATTTGCTGCATATTCTCTAGCAAGTGATTTGACCAAAGAAAAAAAGCGGTTGCCATCTACATGTGGAAAAATATTTATCATTATAGTATTCCATGTTTGTTAACTGTAAACGAGAGTATATTACTTGTTTAGAACACAATTTGTTCTAGAATCTAATATCTCTGTGTATTTTTCACCATTTACTTGATGATAAGCAATGTTTGGAAACATAATTGAAATGGTGCTCTGAAAGCATACTTCTACTTACCAGCATTTTCAATCTTGGCAAAAACTGCAATGAGGTACCCTTTCGTGTCCTGTGACTGGTAACGATAGAGGCAAACTGTTACAACTGGAAGCATGTAGATTCTATCTGAACAAAGAGTTGCTCAAAAGGTATGGAAGTAATGGTTGATTCTGGAGAATAATATGAATGCCTAACCATTTGAGAAAGGGTGGGGGTTGTACTGCACTCCATGGATCCTAGACACACTGATAAATCGCAACAAATGATATGTTTAACACACTTAACCTAACCTGGGATGCTTTTCATCAGCGCTTGAATTTTGGTTTTTGGAATGGATATGACTTATCCTTAAAATATGAACTAAACAAAGTACCCTAGTTCTTGTTGTTAAGTGCCTATGAGCACAGAAGATATACAATATATCATATACAGCACTATGAAAACTCTTTAAAATCATTATTATCATTATTATTATTATGCAACCAGAGAGGCTTCCAGTGAATGATCATTACAGTAATAACACCATTTAACAAATACCAACTTGATGGTCTTCTGCATATTTATTTGGATTGATATTTTACACTGGTATTTGTGTTCATATTTTATTATATATTCAAAATCAAATTGAGCTTGTGTAATAGAAAGGGTTTGCTTACACTGTGAAGGCAAAAGTAAAACAAGAGAGAAGGACAGTGCTTAATGTGCCATGGTGTTAAGAGTTATTAGTAAATAAATGCTTGAACCCTCAATCCAATCAATAAAGGAGCATGATGGCCCATTCAATGTTTCTATTTCAAACAAAATGATGCAGGTGAAAATCTAAATAATGATACACAGTAATACTAACCCAAATTTCATGAATATTTTCAAGCATCATTTTCTTGATAATTTGTCTAAAATGTTTTAAGTACAAATTATACATACAAAACTCATTGCCAAATATACATATTAATAGAATCATCACAAAATATGGGCAAACTCAGCCTGAGAATTGTCTTTCAACTAAAATTTTGCAGCAATCTAACAAAGGCTATTAAATAAACCACGCATTTAGTACCTTTGATTCTTTCTGATAAATTCACTTATATTCTTCTCTTTCCATTTAAACTACAAGAGGAACATAGTTGAACATAGTACAACATCATTTCTCTGCATTCCTTCATTAAAATGCTTAACCAATATAATAGGATAAGATAAGAGTTAGGTCATGTGACTGACTAAGTAGCAATTCTGAGACATTTTACTACTTAAATGGATCAAGCTTTCAAAGTTGAACACATAAATCAAATAAATGTTAAATATACAGAGCTTTACCATTTATGAAAAGAAGAATGTATATCCCTCCCATTTACAAATACCATAGAAACCTGCATATAAGCTGCCCCTGTGTATCAGCTCCACCCCTACTTTAAGGCATCTAAAATCGGAAAAATTATTTTGGAGGCTGTTCACTTAAATCAAGTTCTGCAGCATTAGAACTGATCTTATGAAACCACTGGATGACAAGTTAGACCAGACTTCAAACAGGAAATATTCAAAATTCCTCAGTGATAAACCTGTCCACAAACATAAAATTTGAAGTCAATTAAAATTTGAAGTCAATTCTGTTATTCAAATGATGAAATTCCTCATCTTTCAAAGACATCTTCTGATCCCTCCTTGATGCTTTCTCTTGTTCTGGTAAAACAGGCCTGCATCACTATCTTGGTCTTCTTCCACATACCCCTTCTTCATTTATCCACCGAGCATCATCCTTGCTGCCATCAAGAGCATTTGTAATGCAAGATATTATTTATTTAAAACACTATATCAGCCAGACATGAAATACGAGAAGACATTTTGATGATAATAATTGAAACTGAAAGTTACACAGCATTTTTTGCAAAATAATGTAAAGTGCTGGCACATGAATGGATATATGGGGCAATAATCATTTTTTGTTTCAAATTTTGATAAAGGTAGCAAATTTATGAACAAGGAATTACATTTTCCCCAGAATGATGCACTCTCGCACATAGGCTGCACCCCTACTTTTTGAAACTAATAGAAAAAGATATGGCCTATATGCAGGTTTTTACAGTAAATGTCCTAGTAGGAGATACCTATATTAGAATATCAATGCAGGATACTTAAAATAGGATTTATCTATTAGTAACATGATTTGGTTGGAATACATCTATTATGCACAGTGGGAGTACTCTGTTTGAAATTAACACTCAAATCACATCAATACTCGTTGTAAGAATGCAAACTGAGAAATATGGAGAAAAGACTATAATGCTACTCAATGTATCCAGAGATGCATGCAAAAAGATACCCCCACATGACAATCTCATATGGTAATCATTCCAAAGTAGGTGAGCTGATGGAAACTACTTTGAAATTCTATACATTTCATGAGGAGATCCATTCAATATAAATATGAGTTGAAAAGCTCATTCCTAGCAATCCATCTATCTCTATATGAAATGTTCTATCTATTCTTTATGTAATGCATACAAAACCAAATTCAGCTCCCTTCAGAACATTTTCCCATAAACAAATATGATCTTACATTACTTGGTGATTTAACTGCCTTCTCAAACTGCTTTATAAACAGGAATGAGTTAATTTTCTTCAGCTGAATACTCTTTGCAATCTAGATAGAATACCAAAACCATATTTAAATGCAAAGTGGTGCATTGATATCAGCATCACACTGATATTGACATCATATTAACATCAAAACCACAGTAAAATCAAGAAAGCAGTATAAAGCAAATGTATAAAAATAAAATAAAAAGTAAAATAGCTTAAATAAACAAAAAATTGTGCTTTTTAAGAAATATCAATAATTCAAATGAATCAGCATAATGAATATTTTCATTGACATTTGTATGCATCAAATATTAACTTACTATGATATTTAATTTGAATCAAACTACACCCTCACAACTAGATTAAAAAATGGTGGTGAAACTTAAATTAATAGTGGGTCAGTACGCAATATTTTGAGTAAAAAAGGGTGGCATATTCTCAGTTCTTATACCTTTGCATCAAATACTGCATGGAACTGTATCATAGGCTGAAATGATCTGGCAGAATGAACTAGTTCAGCATACTCTAGAATAAATATATACAGACTGAAAAATAACTTTAAAATTTGACATATCATGAATAATACTCAGTTGCGAAATGAAACTTGTATTGGGTCATTGAAACCAAAAGTCATAATGGGAAAATATGTTAATGTAATAAAGTGGGGATAGGTTTTTTTTTAATCAAATATAAAATCTTACAATAACAAAGTACTTAGACACTACCAACTACCAGACTACAATACAAAGACGTAACCCAGGGGGAGCAAAATACCATGACTACCCCCTGGGATTGAACATATACCTAACTATAACTAACACTACAAAGCTACATACGAATACTCGATTGCATTTCACATTAGAGCCCAATAGTTAGATATTAATACTAATTTTGTTTAGAAACCCTGGTTGTAAAGTATATGAAGTATTACGGCAGAATCAAATTTTCCTGCCATTGCGTGTCAAGGATTTAAGGGAACACCACTAATTGTTAACGGCCTACCAAGGTAAGACTAATAGAAAAAGATAAGTAGATAAGTATGGTGCCATGATTGGTCATTTGGCACCATACAAATTGATGTCAGATAGGTCAGATAGGGGATAGGTTTCAGCTCCCACTAAATAGATAATGAACTAACTGGCAGACATTACCAACTACAATAGCACACAATGAGGCCTTAGAGATACCTGAAGAACTTCAAAAGAAAGTTTCAGGAAGTAATAACTTAAGCATTGAGAAATGGCAGGCTCTAACTAAATTAGATCATAAATGGTGCATGCCAAAGTCAATAACAATACAAGGAACATTACCCATACTATCTTTTCCCACATATGCTATAACTTTTGGTAGCTGAACAGCATCAAAAAACTTCTTCCCAGTCTTTGATACTATATTATTCACAGGTGGCTCAAACAACTAGAAAGTGAAAAACAATAAAGAACGTAAGAAATGAATCTACAACCCTACAACTTACTTTCACTTCTACAAATCATAGCAAAAAAGATTGGTGGTTCCACATCACTAACTTCCATAATATTAGAAACCCAAATGTCTATTAAATTTATTGAGAACTTATGAAATTACTACCAAACTACATTTATTCAAAACTTCATATATTCTGGAGCTTAAATAGCATAATTAAAAGACAAACAGCATAGTATGTAACAAAAATCTATTTACTTTTAAAACTCTATTAGTATCACTGAATGAAACACACAATTATCGAACCCAAATAACAATAATTTTTGGGAAAAGATGTGCAATATAATAAGATTTATAGTTCATTTAATACAAAAACAAAGTTAAAAGCTACCTACTCTGGAGACATATGGCACCATAACATCTGATGACCTAAGAAGCATCCATTTCAAATCAAAAATGATAAAGTGGCAAAGATTACTAATATTTGTGGGATACTGATAATAAAGACATTTCAAATTGAGATATGCTTTATATATAGCATTATGAAACTTTCTATCTATCTCACAAGGAGAAGAGCTAGACAACAATTGTAAATAGTAGTACACTTCAACAAACAAAACATTGTCTCTGTCTGCTTGACTCTCTATCTAATTGAACATGGAGACGATATTTCCATAGCATACTCATTGCTAGTTTGTAACAATGAGGTAACTAGTTTGTACCTATGGTCACCAAAATAGTTTAGAACCAAATACTTAAGATAATAATATGGCACATTTGTTCTGTTTAATCACATACCTTTGTCCATAATAAGTTGTCAGCCTTCCATGATTAAATATCAATATTGTCCCTGGATATAGCACACCTGGGAGATGGGTTGAAATGCATTTTGCAGATTGAGTGGGTATGATATCTCAATAACAACAAAGAACAAGCATATGTATATGAATTTTTAGTGTAAAAGCTACCCCATAATAATAACACTGAACATTGCTATGTAACAGAATCTGTTTTTATACAAAAGGCTGTCCAGGACTTTGACAATACTATTCTGAATGGCAAAAGCTAAATCCTGATCTACATATTATCAAAACTGTGCTATGCCTACCCTATGATGATTGTTTTAGCACCCTGTTCAATACTTCTGCTCAGCAAGTGTGCTTCCTATAACACTAACACTGTGTATTTGATTATACCTGCTTCTTTAGCTAATCCAATATTCTTCAACATGTTACAGCTGGCACAAATTAAACCATTCTTTTGAAACAACTGGGCAACAACCTAAAGCAAAAACAATTCACTAAAACAAAACACGTATGATAACAAGTTGCAAGCTCTGTGGATTGCATTTTCTTACAGGAAGACCACAAAAAGTTAACGCTCACAAAGATACTTTGAAGTTAGGCAGATGTGCAGTTTAGGGTTTAACGCGATCTGGCTGTTACCCTAAACCGAACATCCGCCCCCCCCAAGCACACCTTAAATAAATCATTTAATTAGATGAAACAACTGAGTAACATATTAAAGTATTGATCAATGAGTGATATTCTGTGGTCAAGAACTGCTTAGTTTCTGAGAAATCTTCGAAGTAATAGTTTAACCAAAACATCATTTCCAAAATTTATGTGTAGAGTCTGTTGGCACTACAGAACTTCACTACAGCACAAAAATGCGGGAACATTCCTATGGCATACTGAAAGCTTTTTTATGTGTACCTACAAAACGTCGCATTGCATTCACAACACTAGAAAGGATGTCTCGTCAATGTATGCTAAGGGAAGTGCAAAGCTTCAAAAAGTGTTCTAAAATCTTCCATGACATCATTTGTTGGATACATCTCTAACATCGTGCTTTATTTGCTGCTAACAAAAACTTTTCAGGTCTCCAAGCCAACAGCAAATGCTAGACAAATTAACTAGTACCTCGAGTGCATACTTTTCCTGGCGAAGAAGTGTATCGTTGCTTTGAGCATGATACAAAACAACCATAATTTTGTGTTTCTTCAATAAACCTTTAATATTCTTTTGATGCAATTCTACGACCCTCTCAACCCCGTCATGTCTCATCATTTCAGCAAGTTTTTCAGCACGTTCGCTAGCTCTCTCACTGTCTGTTTCACAATGAACTAAAGAGACGATGATGGATATCCCTACCGCTCTCAATATACCCCTGTGCCAATTATGCATCATGAAAATATAAGAAATGTTCAACTGCTGCTACTTTAATCGTCTACGAAAGAAAACCTTGCAATCCAAGTGGAACACGATGACAACAGAAGGTAGCCCTATTGTATACGCCTCTATTACTTTTGATTCATTACGAGGCTTCATAGAGAAAGGAATATGACTCGATTAAGCCCCCCTCGTATTAGTCCCACCCCCAAGATCATTTCTGACAAATAACCCCCGACCGTCGAATAAGCCCCATATGGGGACTATCTGGGTCTACTATAACACAGGTTAAAAGCAACGAAAATAGAACATTCAGCTATTGATCTGCTTATTTGTGTTTATATTTGACCCAAACACTGTCTTAACAACTTTCTCCTCCTAAATCCCATCTTTCAAAAATGATATAAGATATTGTCTTCGGTAGACCAGGGCAATAAGGTAATAAGCCCTCCCCTTGAATAACCCCCCTTGAATAAGCCACAACCCGCAAGATTGTTTCTGACAAATAAGCCCCTGGGGGCTTAATTGAGTCATTACAGCATACTTGAACAATAGAATTAGGCTTGGTTTGAACCAATAACCATGATGTAAGGCAACCAATGAGGTACTATACAGAGCTAAGCTGCAAACAATGTAGGCGCAGGGGGGGGGCAGAACTTTCTCTGAAAGACATTTTAGCACAAAAAATAAATAATTTTTTCTTTGAAATTGTAGAAAAGTAGACACAAGCATATTTCTTTGAAGTATGGTCCTACTAGAAATGCTATTTACTATGGGTACTACACAGAGATTCTTAGTTGCAAGGTACAGCTGTTTAAGGTTTCAGCTAAGAATGACTGCTGAAAAGAGTTTATAAGATTGAGAGAAACACTGCTTGCCCCTCTTTGTCCCCTTGCAAGCATGCCTGCAGCCAGGGGGGTTTGTCACCATTCTGCTGTTTGCCTTCCAGAATCAGGAGCATGGGTGAGGTATGCCTTTGTAAGCATTGCTTTTTATGATCAACACAATACTTTTGGAACTATGTCAACACACATACCAGCCAGGGGTCATTAATGTGTATGAGCACACAAGCACCACTCACAGGCACAAAAGGGTACAATCAGAGTTTCTGCAGACAATATTGATTGAAATCTATCTATTGATAGTTGCTACTACCATATTGGTTGCACAATTCAACACTTAGTGCAACTGGCAAGCAACTGAAGGACATACTTTATATACATGAAATCCTCTTTTACTTTGCAGGTACATTTTGTGCTTAGATATATGCTCATTGAAGGTACAACACTCTTTTGATGAGCCCTAATGTCAACAGGATTGAACTAGCACATATACCAATAGATAAAGTGTAGCTATCACAAGCTATTCTACTATTGGACAAAACAGTTGGAGCATTATTTAACATACTAAAGAATGCTACTGCTGTTTCATGCAATAGTGAAATTCTGTAGTAACAACAGAGTATTCACATAAACTATTATGCAAGATTTCAAACATAGGCCATTAAAATGGGTTACAGAATACAAACAAATACAAAGCAGCATTGCATTTTGGCAAATTACTATATTAACACATTTTTAAAAATTAATGACAATGAATCACAGGATTGCAATAATTATATGAAAATCACATTTTCTGTTTCTTTATTACACTTAATACATTTATACTTCAAGGGATACATTTCATGCTCCTACAAGCACATTCTAGACAGCTATATCACAATCACTAAAAATCATGAATTCGGAGTTGCTCTGCTAAATTTTGCAAATTTACATAGCACAATCCAGAATTAACATCAGCATTATATTCACATATTATTATACATTTAATCGTCTTTATAATGATGAAACCTGTCTTGTCTAAACAGCATATGACAGAAAAGCCAGGCTCACATGACAAATATGTGTATTGCTCTCCAGCAATAGTGACTCCTTTGTATAAAGTTGTTGGATCATTTGAAATTGCTCTTTCAATTGCTCTAACTTCTGTAGGATGCACCTAAAAATTAGCATGGTGTAGATGAAGTTTGAGTGAGAAATAAAAGCTGCAAAAATTACTGCCAACAAACAAGGAAAAGTTCATAGATGTATAGGAGATGCCTTATGAAGGATAAAAGTTTATAAAACTTGTGGGTGGTCACAGGGGTGCTATCCCAAAAGGTTTAACAAGGGGGATTGTGCAATAGGACATTCTATGGACCACGCCCTTGAACACACCCAACACTTCATTCTAAAATGGTTCAAATTTACACACACACACACCAGGTGATACAAAATGTATTATGGAAATGGTGCAAAATGTAGGTATGCAAAACCCAAAGAAAGGGTCTGTTCATATTACCAAGCTAGGAAGTCACCAGACTAGCGTAAGCTCATAGGCAGGGGGCTGGAGCCCCCCAAAACTCTCGTGATATTAACAAAGATAGCTGTCACCCAAGCCCCCTCCGCGGTACCATCAGTCTGGGTAACTTCGGACAGAAGGGTAACTTCAGACACATCATATTTAGTGCATTCACCTAATGAAATAATTGCACTTGTGCAATTTACAGAGGCCAGTCAAAGCATAGGGATGATTACCAAGCACACAAGAGCAATTTCTTTGAAAAATTTTCTAGGCTTCACTAAATATCAAACATTTCTAAAAAACATTTTGGTCATATTTTTCATCAACCTCTTGTTCCAAACTTTGATAGTGAGGCTGCACATGGCCTTAAAATTTCTCTTCATTAAGATATCAATGTGCAGCATATGAAGTTTTAGGGCCATACTAGGTAAACAAACTGAAAAACTTCATTGCTCATTTTCTCATTTTATCCGAATGAATATGCCTGGAAAGAAGAATATGATCAGGAGGAGGGACTATGGAACTAGTAGCCCTGCATTACTGGAGGAAGCCAAAAAGGCCTGCAGAGCAGGCATGTCAATAAGAAAAGCAGCTATAAAATTTAAGGTGAAAAGGTCAACCCTTGGAGATCATTTGAAATGTAGACGAGGATGTATAGGAGCACCTAAAGAGTTGTCAGCTAATGAGGAGACATGCTTAGCAGAAACAGTATGCATATCTGGTGTCCTATCTTTGACTTATGTAATGCTAAGATCAGATATACTGGGTTTGATATGAGTGTCCGAAGTTACCCATCTCGAAGGGTAACTTTGGACACTTAAAAATCATAACACAGGTCTTGCTACGCATATCCTATCGAAAATTTCGGCGTATTGGCATGAAGTACTAAGTGGAATTGCTCAGATGAATGAGTTGGATTGTTCATACCAACCTTTTGTGATGCGCTATTAGGAAAAAGCTGTGAAAACCGTCCGAAGTTACCCAGATTGACGGTACCGCTTGATGATCACCACATCATCCATTTTGAAATTAAGATCTCAAGTGTACAAAAGCAAAATGTAAGGTGTGCAAGTGTGCACTTGGTATCAGTTGAACACTTTAAGTGATCACTTGAACTTTCATTTAGCACAGAAAAAATTAAAATCAGCTTTAGTATCATGCCTTTCAACACTGTGTCATGCCTATTTCTGGGTGTAGAGTATAACTTGAGGACAAAATTCGACTGTACATGCAAAATGAAGGCTACGCATATGTAACTGTGTTTGAATATCTTATGATATGACTTTGCAAACGCTCCAGTTGGGTTGTTGTAACTTTTTCAGATTTGTGTCATGAAAAAATACGAGCAAGTTGTACTGTTTCTCACCGTAAAGTGGTCGCTTGAAGCATAGCATGTACCATCTAATCCATGAATTGCAGCTTTCGAAATTCCTTCATGGAGAAGCAATTTATCCTTGATAATAGTTTCCCACGTCATGATCAAATATTGTCGTCATGGCTAGGCCACTGAAACTATCTTGTTGCTATGAAAGGGAGCAACGATTTATAAAGATATCTTTAAGGTGGGAGCCTTGCATCCTCGTTTGCATGCAAAATATTGTTTATAGTTCTGGTTTCTGGAATGAAACTTTCGAGTGGCATTTCTGAGAGAAAATAGCGCTTGAAAATGACCATTTACAATATATATATATTTGCCCGCAATGGCACATGTCTTTTCTACCAAGAGTGGCAAAGAAAAAAGGAATCAAATATGCCAAAGGATGAGGTATGGGCTGTGTTATGTTATTGAGATGTTTTTCAGATGCTATGATATTCAAGCTGTCCTGTCTACAAAAGCAAACCGTGCAACAAGCTTGTGTGTTCAATTACATTTCAATTTTTCCTTTCATTGACAATTTGATATTGGGTATTTGTAGCCAAATTTGCGATTCTTGTAGCTTATAAGGTAGTAGCTTCATACAATTGTTTCTGTTTCTATTGTTGTAATTTGCATTTGTCATTATTTGTATTTTGTTGTTTTTTGTTAATTATTTGTATATGTAAAGGATGCTTGTAGTAGTGGAATTTTAAAATGATAATGAACTGAACTGAACTGCATAGAAATGACATAAGATTCCACATCTTTGTCTAAAGAAAAGATTTCATTCACAGCCTGTGGCACAGGTGGAAGAATTTTGCAAAGCTATAAGCCATAAAAGGGGCATAATTCTAGCTTTTAATCTATAATCTAGTTAGAAGATCTAGTTCTTACCTCCAATCTAGTTCAAAATTCTCAGATGAGCACTTTTTGCTACAGGAATTCAAACTTACTTACGGAATGCTGTTCTCTCTAAAGTCATTTGTCAGTAGAATCTCACCAGTCAACCCGTATCCTTTTGTTTGTTTACATTTTTGCTTGATTTTTAACTTTTCAAGTATGTTGAATGTAAAGTATATGCTATTTGTGACTTTGTTAACCAAAATAGTACTAAAACTGCATATTTCCAGTTACATATATGGTTGCAGCCTGTTAGTGATAAATGTTGAATGAACTAGAGGATTATTGCTAGAAAGCAACCAGTCAATGAAGTTTTAACTTTCTATCATGTATGAAATACTTTGGAACCATAGGAGGCATCTGAGAACATTTTCTAATAAACCACTCTTCTGTACTGTATGTATGCTGAAAAGGAAAGCATAGAGAAACATAGTGTAGTGATGTGTCTTTACTGTCATATTTGCCTTGTGTCATATTCATCATAGTTTTACATGTGGACAGTCACATGTCCTATTCATATAATATTGTATTCATATTCTATTGTTATTTACCTGCTGTCATCTTGGGACTATTAGGTTGAATAAATTCTTAGTGTTTTTCTTGTTAGATGATTTTGAGTTCTCACCAACATAGAAATGTGAGTCCTTCTTTGACTACATATTTCTGATTATAACACATAGAGGTATAGAGCATATATTTTAAACTTCTACATGATAACCCTTGACTTGCGAACAGAAAAGACCGTTTTCTAAGCTATAAGACAAATCGATACAAGTTACATTTATATGAAAGTGCAACTGGCTTAAAGATTCTGATGAACACTGATGTCAGTGTGGCAAATGTCAATGATTATCTTCACCATATTTACAAGGTATGTCTATATTTAATTTGGGAACATCATTTAGGAAAACAGGTAATTGTTATATGTTTATTGAATTAATTCAATTTTAAGTACATTTGATATCAAGTAGTGGTAACTTGAATTTAGACCATGCTGCTGTATTTCTGAGCAATAAATAGATTGGTGCAGGGATGTCTGTTTAGGAAAAGAGCAAGGGGGCAAGCTTTGTATATAAGGTTCTAAAAATTTTTGCTGAATTCTAATTCCTAATCAGTGTGTGTGAGCTGTTTGTTTCAATTAGATATTAAACTAAGCTTGTAAGATTTTTGCTAACATTACTCCTAAGGACATATGTCTCCCCCCTTGCTCCCATGGGTTCAGGGCAAGGGGGGTAATTGCTCCAATTGCCCCCATGCTTCAAGTGTCCTTGGCTGAGTGGTTTCAGCATTTCACTGCTGTATGGGAGATTGATGCTTCATGTCAAACCCTTGGCCTTGGGTCATAGTTGGGATGCTTGCTCACTGTCCACCCAATGGCAAATGGCTACTAGGTTGCAACACTTGGAGATAAAGGAAAGGAACTGGCCACCCTACCTCACCATACCAATGGTCCATAATGTATGCCCTCTCTAACAGGCTCTCCCCAAAATACAGAACCATATATGGGACTAGCCTTAATTTTTTTATTGTTGATGTAATTCTATAAGGCATATGATACTGTCAGATTTTTATAATTTGTTCAGTGTTATGTTTGAGTGCAATAAGCATAATTATTGTCAAATTTGCAAGTCAAGTTTCTGAATAGTAATAGTGGCTTTTATTGTATGTGTTGAATTTGCACATACAGATGTACACAAGGACTTGACATTAATGGATAGCACAGTGTGTAGTTTGTCACTGCACTTTTCAATGTGCATTCAAAATTATGGCTCAAAAAGAAGTGCTTAATCATCATCATACTATTCCTGATGTTTCTTGCACTTTTTTGTAGCTTTATGTTGATTTGGTAATTAAAAGCCCCACTGGTGAGATTGGTGAGCCAATAGAGTCACAGTTATTTTCATCACAATTAAACTCTTATGTCCAATCATTGTCAGTATATTAATGAATTCTATGTATGGAAGCTATACTATTTTGTTGTCTCCATTGAAATTCACTATTGTTATGCTACTACCTTCTTCATTTCCCAAGTGGGTATGCTACACATTAGCCTGAATATTTCAAAACTGAGATGATAATGAATGAAGTCATGATGCTTTTAGTGAACTTTTATTCATACAGCATTAAGGCACATCCATTGTTAACATTGGGCTAAGTTACAGGTAGTTTTCCCATAGCACCAAATATTGCAGCATGGGTGCTTACAATAGTAAACTGCAGAGTGTAAATACAATATCTGGCTGTTTTTGTATGGAAAGAACAGGTACCAATGAAAGTTATAGTACAGTTGGAACAAGTTAAAATGCCTGACAATCTTCAATACATTTTAGCACTTTTCCAAAGTCTGCATATAAACCAAAACATCAAACTTGGTAGTATTTGGAAAATATATTGTTTTCAATGCAATTATCACGTCAAAGGCATTTTTGAATGGCTCTGCTTATACAAAACGTAGATCTATACCAGGCAAGTTGACTGCTGAGCAAAACATTGATGGTTCAAGATGAACCCTTGGATCATAGTTTGGATGCTCACTCAGTGTCTACTTAATAGCAAATGGCTATCTGGTGGCAACACTAAGGAATTTAAAGGCAGTTAGGAAAGGAACTAGCCACCCTACCTCACTATGCTGGAGACTCAGGATAAGTGTCATCTCTAACAGGCATTCCCCAACATATGGAATCGTATATGGGACTCACATTTACCTTTACCTTAGATCTATACCATGGACTAAAATATATATTTAGCAACAGCTATCTTGACTGTGGTTCGTGGAAGATCTAATTTGAGACATGAATTGGTTCTCCTGTGCCTTCAGCACTTTTCATTTTTTGCTAAATTGCTGACTTTTCAAATAGGATATTATTAGATTGTTAACCCAGTAGTTTTATCCTACTTCGTCCATATCATAGCTCTCTTCAATGCACCTTCATGGCTCATTTTACTTCATGTTCATAGGCCTATCAACATTTTATGTCATTTTGAACTTCTTGTTGTTTGGTATTGAGCCAAGTAAGTGACTTCATGCTAAGAGTGGCTGGTCCAAGAATTTCTGTGCCGCTATTTAGGCTAGTTGTCAATGAACTCAGAGGCAAAGTGTAAGAAATCCTGCCATTGCTAACAGCCAAGTTAACATGGCATCCCACTCTTACATATTCGGTTAAGCAACTAAAGCTTACACAATTGGTGCATGTTACCACTTGGCTGAATGAGATGGTGCCCTTGTACAAATATTATTTTGTTGTTGTCTTTTCCTCAAGATTAATGCTGCAAGAATTTATTGATTGACCTTTGTAGCCAGAACCAGATGATGTTTTGTCTATCTCTGCTACAAATGCCATCAAATACTACTATATTTATATTTTATAAATAGACAGGACAACAAAGATTACATTAGCCATTTTGATCAATGCTACTTTCAAGATTTGGTTTGCAAGATTCTTTTCACTAATACTCCTGTTCTACAACCAGTATCTAAATCACAAAGACCACTACCTAATGTGGAAAAACGTGACCCATTGGCCTCCAAGCCCCTGGCCTCTTTCTCTCTATATTTTGGCTAAGTATTTCTTGTCACCTCAGTTGGAGTGAATTCTCGTTACGTTCAGGCGCCATTTCGAACTGATATAGTTTTAAAGGAAAGCTCAATTTGTCGAAGGATAGCTCATATCACTAAAGAACAACTTATCTCGTTTGGAGGAACTTCTATAGTTGAAGGACACTCATTTCATTTGAAGGACACTCATTTCATTTAAAGGACACTCGTATCGTTTAAGAGCATATCAAATTCGTTGAAGGACATACTTGCAACAGTTAAGAGATATCATATGTATATACTCTGAAACCGAGGTGACATCCACTCTTTATATTCATTTTTTTACCACTATTCTTATCTACTTGCTCGTTGGAACAAATTAATATACAGTCATCTTTACATATAGTTTAATATCTTGTCTATCAACCACCTTGTTGGTAATCTAGCCTGTGCCCTCAGGCGATTCTTTCATACCTCCTAGTTGCGATTGAGACAGGCACAGGTCAAACACTTATACCTAAGCACTACTAGCTGCACACTGATCCTTGGCAAGGATTCTATGTCTTTTTACAGGTCTCCCATAAAGAGCTAGTTTATTAGTCTCACTTACAATCATACCCTAATGATTTGGATTGTTCAGGTACCTGCTTGTCACAATGTCTCTAATCAGTAGTTTATTGCATACTTTCAGAGAATAATTTCTCCTTCAGGAGCATTGACTGAGAATTCAAATCTGACTAGAGCATTGAACATAAACTTGTATATATTAAGTGATTATTTGATTGATATTCGGTTCCCACAAATCACAGTAAATTCACAAGGGAAACAACTCGAGTTATTGCTCATGATCATCAAATAATATACCATTTTTAATTAACTCATAAATGCAAACATCTGTGTTTAGTAGGGCTTGTACCCATACCCATATTTCTTTCCAGGTGGGCCTGGTGGTCCGGGTGGTCCAGGTCGTCCAGGTCGCCCAGGTCGTCCGTTCTTGCCTGGTATACCATCTGCGCCAGGTCGTCCATTTTTACCGGGTCTTCCTGGTCTTCCTGGAGGACCTGGTCTACCATTTTTGCCAGGACGTCCCGGCTTTCCTCGTCGCCCTGGTCGTCCTGGTCGTCCTGGTCGCCCTGGTCGTCCTCTTGGTCCTACAAATTGATAATAATAAAATTTAAATGAAAAGGGTAAAGTGTGTATGCTAAGGAATGCTATCTGAGGAACGATATAATTCCCCACGAAATTGCAATAGTATTGAACTTGACTTTTGATATTGCTCTTCCTTCATCATCGATCGCTAGAGTGTAAGACACGATGTGTTATTTAAAACTTTCCTTATTCTTTGTGACGGGACATTATTCACCAAATAACATTTTCAACCAATGCAAATGTCTGTGCCATTCATACCTAACTGCAGTTCACTCGTTTGAGCTAAACTTTCACATAGGACTTGAGATTCTTACCTTTTGGTCCTGGTGGTCCTGGTGGACCTGGTGGTCCTGGTCTTCCTGGTCGCCCTGGTGGTCCTGGTGGTCCGGGAGGACCAGGTGGTCCTGGGGGTCCTTTTATTGGGTATTTGTGTCCATATCTGTGTCCATAGTTATAACTTGGATCAGCGCTGTCTTCCTCAGCATTGCCATCAATGACTAATGCATTGGCCACCACACCTATCGAGTTAAATAACTCTTATTTACAGACGCTTACAGTTTTTAAACAAACTGATATGATAGGATTAAAGTAAATACAGAATTGGGTACGTATTACTCCCTTAATATTTATTATCACATTTCTATACTTCAAATAGTTTGTTGCCTTATCTTGCTTCACTACCGTGTTTTACAATCATTGTCAGCAATTAGTATTGAACTGTTAGTTGCAATGCAATTGATCATTTATGTACTTTGAGATATAGTCATTAATACCGAGGCAAATGAGTAATCCGTGATGAATCAATTGTGTATAAATGAAAAGTCTAACTACGTACCCCTATTACCTAGCTACATATGAAATGGCACTGTGCATATGCTATTAGCAGCACTGTCTGATAATTAGAGATTGAACCTACCTAAGATTAAACCAATCAGTACCAAGAGCTTCATCTTGACCATTCGATACTTTATGTCGTCCCAACCGTTCACTTCCTGTAACAGCTGAGCACGTATCTGCTTCAACACTTAAGATGTCTCATATTTATACTAACTGTATAGTGTAATTAGCATCTTTATTAAGGATTGTTTCATAAATCTGCAATAATTCGGTAACCAATTATGACTCAGCATTGCACATCAAAAGTGATTGCCAACCCTTATTACCCATTGAATATGGCAGTAATCGTGCACGTCCAGTGGCAATATGAATTTATTGCAAATTACAGCAAACCATAAATGCTGTACCCATCGTTGAGTTATAAGTAAGTATCCCTTTACATCTTGCCTATGAAATAAAGGAGAATGTTGTCTCTGTTTCATGAGCATAATTAACAATCCAATTTATTCATTGATGATTGCATTGAGGTTATGTATTTATGTTAATTCATTTGAGTTCAAATGTAAATTGTTGTCTTTACACATAATTTTTAAGCTTTGCAACACTAACAATGAAGTGGAAAGACAAGCGCGTGCATGACTACAGTAGCTGTAATCTGCAAGTGTCTTATGATTAGGAAGGAATTAAACTGGGGTGAATAGGCAATAATATACCATACTATGATAGCCTAAATCTCCAGCAATGATTGCATGATTGCTTAAGTAGGAATGCATGTAAAGTCAAACATCCTTAAAGGCAATGCCTGAGATAAAGGACGATTCAATAATAGGTCGAAACATCCCATTTACAAAGTAAGCGTTGACAATTTTCGAGGAAGTTGTATAGTAGATACTTCTAAGGTCACAGCTATTGAAAACCATTTCTGATTTTTTCTGATTAAAACTTAGTGAGGTGGGGCCACGATGTGATTCGATGTTTCATATGTATTAGAAGAGAGTTTTAAAATTGTCATTAGAAAATTGTCATTGGCAATTTGTAATTACACACAGATATCATAGTGGGATATAAGACTTAAGGAATTCTATCAGTATTAGAAGTACTATTCTTTAATTTGAAGTTAAGTACTTATAATAGCTCAAGATAAACGCTAATTCAAAGGAACTATTTACATAGTGTACATACAATATGAAAAAGGTAATATGAATACTAAATACAAAAGCCTAATCCAAAAATAAATGTTTTAGCTACAAATCCTACAGTGGTAATGTGTACATTTTGCGGATTTCATGTGCTCTGTGAAAACGCTCAAAGAGGCAGAATTTCTTATTTTTGCTTCTAATTTTGACGCTATTCTTTGGCCCATCAACCTTACCGTGTCTGTTCCATAATATATGGTTCTCACTTTTGGTAGATTTAGATTGTTCAATCATCGTAACTTTTGTGGCATTACCTTTTCTTCAAAAGTGTCTATCATAGACGGAGGATTTAGTTGATTTTTTGTTTTGTAAATTCCAAGTATAAGCAACTGAAGGATCTTCTGATGTATAGATACCGAATGATTCTTTTCTAACAACTTCCTAAAAATTAGAATTGCCGTCTTTGTAAGCAATTCTGAGGGCCCTTTACTATATCCTGTTTATTTTGTTATCAATATTCCTATCGTGTAACACCCAGATCATTGGAAAATAACTTAATTGTGATATAACAAAGGTGTTCATCATTAGTTTTGTCTTTTCTGGTTCCATGAAAATCGAACTGCGACATAGCGCATGCAGATTCTGGCTTGCTTTTTACAGAGCAACTGCACGTGAGTTTTCAAGCTTAATTTTCAATCTAGTGCTATTCTTAGCAATGTTTCCTCATCACTCTCTTCTATTACAGCTTCTCCAATATGTAATCTCACCCCGTCGTTTTTCTCATAAAATACCATGAAGTGACACTTGTCCACATTAAATTTCATGTAATTTCAAAAATGCTAGGTTTATAACTGAGTAGCATCTTGCTCTAGGCTTTCAATAACATTTTCGACCTTAGATTCGCATGCATAGATAGTTAGGTCATCTGCGTAATTAAAAATTTCGGATCTATTCATCAGAAGAAATAAGTCATTTAAAGGTGTTAAATAACAGAGGTCCTAAGACAGACCTATGCGGGACTCCTGTTGAACTTCTTTCCATATGCTAAACGAACCATTAATTTTCACACGTTGTCTCCTTAGTGACAAATTTAGTAACGCATTTCTACCAAGGCCATAGGCATGCATTTTCGCTATTTATAAATCGAAGGCTTTATCAAAGGCTTTGGATAGATCCATCAATAAACCACCTTCGTAGCCATTTCTATCCAAGGTCACTTTACAGATTTTCAAGAGCCTTAAGAAAGCATGCTGCGTGTTATAGCCTTTCCTGAAAGCACAAAGCAAAGATGATAAAAAGCCTTCGGAGAATGGCATTAGCTGATCGTATCGAAATTTTTGAGGCAGGACAATAATTGGCCTGTAATTCCTTTGCATAAGGCATCATTCTTTTGAAAAGCGAAAAGATATATCCATCTTTCAGCTTACTGGGAAAGGAATTTTCTGCTAAACATAAATCAAAAGTGTTAGTTAGCATGGAAAATGGCCCTCATCATTCCCATACATAAATCAGGTTCTGCCTTAGATTTTGATAGTTACCATCCGATCTCAATTTACAATCAGTGTCAAAAATTATAGTGCGAGTCGTTCACAAGCAGCTAGTAACCTTCTTAAAAGAAAGCAATTGGATATATAATCACCAGTTTGGTTTTCGAAATAAAATGTCTACTGAACATGCCGTGACTCTATAATTCGATTCCATAAGACAGAAGGTCAACCAAGGAAATATGGTTGGTGCCTGCTTTATTGACTTATCCACGGCATTTGATACCATTAGCCATTCGAACTTATTATCAAAGCCACCTAAATATGGTGTCCAAGGCCGAGAACTTGCCTGGTTCACTAATTTCCTGTTTCAACGTAGAGCTATCGTACAGTGCAAGCAAACACTCTCTGACTCTTTTGCTATCACCTCTTGAGTGCGACAGGGGTCGATCCTAGGCCCCCTGCTATTTCTGTTAATCTTTAATGATCTAGTCGATGTAGTCAAGCATACCCATGTTCTGAAATATGCAGATGACTCCTTTGTTTACATTAGTGGCAAAAATGCGAAGGATACCTCAGACTTATTGTCAGCTGGTTTATCTTTAATTTTCAGGTGGTTCAAGGAAAATTAGCTCCTTATGAATCTAAAACAGGGCAAGACTGAAGCTTTACTATTTGGCATTTGGCACTGCCAGAAAACTCATGCAAAGCATCAAGGACTTCCAGATTTATGCAAATAAATCAAAGATCTTTGTAACTAAACAATATAATCTCTAGGAGTACCTATCGATAGCTCCCTGAACATGACGTCATTCTTTGATAAATGCTATAAGACAGCTTCATCACGTCGAAACCTACTTGTGAAAGTAAGATACTTGATGGATGATGATGTTACCAAATCGATATACCAAAGTGTGGTGTTGCCAGCGTTTACCTATTGCGGCCAACACCTACTATGTCTCACAACAACACAAGGGGAAAAATTGATATCACTACACAGGAGAGCTAAACGAATAGTGAAGTCACGAGAAATTCGATCCGTCAGCGATGCAAACAAGAAACGAGCCTGCCACTTTGTAAAGTCCGGCCTTGATGGAGAAGTTATACACCCTTTCAAAGAATATTTTGCCCTTTCCTCACATGAAAAGAACATAAGTTGCAATACAAAAATAATACTACTACCTAAGATTAAAACAGAATATGGAAGAAAACATCTTCATTTCAACGGTGGAAAAATATATGATATGCTGCCTTTGGAAGGCGGTAGTTTAAACAGACAAGATTTTTTGATGATTTTAGATACTCTTGCAAATAACTTTCTTACCTGCTTTACACAACCTATATTTCTCTTTTACTGGACACACTTTTTATAACAACTTTAATTTCTTACTCCGAATTAAATGCAACCTAAATAACTTGTAACCAAAACTCCCTCGGTAAGGCTATAACCATCACTAAGTCAGGTCTTGAGGCTACCTTCAGTTATCATAGGGAGCATTGTTGGCCATTGATGCATCGGCTCAAAATGCTCAACCTATCTTGTGACACTGTTCAACAAAATAGCCAAAACTCAAAATATCAACAAGTTGAATTCTGGGGAGGGAATGGACAGGAAAAGTATCCTTTTTCCCTCTAATCAGCCGATGCACCTGTCATACCTTAGAGTCAAATCGATTAAATCAATGAGATCTAAAGTATGAGAAAAATAAAACCTAACTAAATTACACCCGTAATAAAAACGAAATAAACCAAAGAAAAACTAAAAATGGAGGCAAGGAAGCCCCAAATTCCGATGCAAAAAACTCCACAAAAATGATACAATATAAATGGTCACAGAAAACTACACCTGAAACGAGAAGAAAAAGCGATTAGACAATTCTAATAAACTGAGCCAATATATAACAACAAAACTAAACAAATAATAAGGGATGGGTGGGAGGGAAAAAATGAGCAGAACGAAGCAGAGCGTGCTTGAACCAAAATCAGATGCCCCTACCAAAGTCCACTCCCTTAAATACCATAAAACTAAATCAAGGGACCCCCAAATAAAGAAAATAACACATTTCAAAATCTCTGCTATTCAATTAAAACCCCTTGGACAGTCTTTCCAGCCAAACCAAGTGCAACGACCAAAATGCACCATAGGCGTGAATACCAATTCTCAAAACAACTAGAGAAACCTCTAGGCACGTGAAACTGCATTTCCCATATGCATTTCCCATAGAAAAATTTCATTTAATCATCATTTAAGTAGTTGAAGTGCTTGCCCAGTTTAAATATTCGTTCATTATTATCATCATCATTATTATTATAGAATTATTACACATCAGAATTACATCCTAAGAAAACTATCCACCATCGCTATCAGATCAACTTATTATATTTTTTGCAGAAGAGATCAAGATTGGACTACGCCAGATGTTTTGACATTATAGACATATCAGTGTATTGTACCACAAGTAGCCAACTGTAAACTACCTTCAAATAGAGAGGTTTACTGTTGTATGTTAATTACTGGAATTTATATTTATATGAAGTTTCAACAAAAAAATAAGATAAGATAGAAAATTATCCGAGATTTCTTTCAAGATTTTAGCTGAGATACCCTCCAGTGGAGTCGCTTTTTTAGTATCTGACCTGTTGAGTTGTTTACATCCTCTAATGATACGAGTGTATATGAATACGATCCAAGTTGTCCTAGAGTAATTATCTTTTTATAATTATCCTCATCAGGAGCACAAGTGCAATTTATTTCAAGAGGGGTGTGCGTTATATCACACCACGATATCTGTATGTAATTACAAATTGCCAATGACAATTTTCTAATGACAATTTTAAAACTCTCTTCAACTTCCTCGAAAATTGTCAGCGCTTACTTTGTGAATGGGATGTTTCGATCTATTATTGAATCGTCCTTTATCTCAGGTATTGCCTTTAAGGATGCCTGACTTTACATGCAATCCTACTTTAGCAATCATGCAATCATTGCTGGAGATTTAGGCTATCATAGTATGGTATATTATTGCCTATTCACCCCAGTTTAATTCCTTCCTAATCATAAGACACTTGCAGATTACAGCTACTGTAGTCATGCACGCGCTTGTCTTTCCACTTCATTGTTAGTGTTGCAAAGCTTACAAATTGTGTGTAAAGACAACAATTTACATTTGAACTCAAATGAATTAACATAAATACATAACCTCAATGCAATCATCAATGAATAAATTGGATTGTTAATTATGCTCATGAAACAGAGACAACATTCACCTTTATTTCATAGGCAAGATGTAAAGGGATACTTACTTGTAACTCAACGATGGGTACAGCATTTATGGTTTGCTGTAATTTGCAATAAATTCATATTGCCACTGGACGTGCACGATTACTGCCATATTCAATGGGTAATAAGGAGTGGCAATCACTTTTGATGTGCAATGCCGAGTCATAATTGGTTACCGAATTATTGCAGATTTATGAAACAATCCTTAATAAAGATGCTAATTACACTATACAGTTAGTATAAATATGAGACATCGTAAGTGTTGAAGCAGATACGTGCTCAGCTGTTGCAGGAAGTGAACGGTTGGGACGACATAAAGTATCGAATGGTCAAGATGAAGCTCTTGGTACTGATTGGTTTAATCTTAGGTAGGTTCAATCTCTAATTATCAGACAGTGCTGCTAATAGCATATGCACAGTGCCATTTCATATGTAGCTAGGTAATAGGTACGTAGTTGGATTTTTCATTTATACACAATTGATTCATCACGGATTACTCATTTGCCTCGGTATTAATGACTATATCTCAAAGTACATAAATGATCAATTGCATTGCAACTAACAGTTCAATACTACTTGCTGACAACGATTGTAAAACACGGTAGTGAAGCAAGATAAGGCAACAAACTATTTGAAGTATAGAAATGTGATAATAAATATTAAGGGAGTAATACGTACCCAATTCTGTATTTACTTTAACCCTATCATATCAGATTGATTAAAAACTGTAGGCATCTGTAAATAAGAGTTATTTAACTCGATAGGCGTGGTGGCCAATGCATTAGTCATTGATGGCAATGCTGAGGAAGACAGCGCTGATCCAAGTTATAACTATGGACACAGATATGGACACAAATACCCAATAAAAGGACCCCCAGGACCACCTGGTCCTCCCGGACCACCAGGACCACCAGGGCGACCAGGAAGACCAGGACCACCAGGTCCACCAGGACCACCAGGACCAAAAGGTAAGAATTTCAAGTCCTATGCAGAAGTTTAGCTCAAACGAATGAACTTCAGTTAGGTATGAACGGCACAGACATTTGCATTGGTTGAAAATGTTATTTGGTGAATAATGTCCCGTCATAAAGAATAAGGAAAGTTTTAAATAATACATCGTGTCTTACACTCTAGCGATCGATGATGAAGGAAGAGCAATATCAAAAGTCAAGTTCAATACTATTGCAATTTCGTGGGGAATTATATCGTTCCTCAGATAGCATTCCTTAGCATACACACTTTACCCTTTTCATTTAATTTTTATTATTATCAATTTGTAGGACCAAGAGGACGACCAGGGCGACCAGGACGACCAGGACGACCAGGGCGACGAGGAAAGCCGGGACGTCCTGGCAAAAATGGTAGACCAGGTCCTCCAGGAAGACCAGGAAGACCCGGTAAAAATGGACGACCTGGCGCAGATGGTATACCAGGCAAGAACGGACGACCTGGGCGACCTGGACGACCTGGACCACCCGGACCACCAGGCCCACCTGGAAAGAAATATGGGTATGGGTACAAGCCCTACTAAACACGGATGCTTGCATTTATGAGTTAATTAAAAATGGTATATTATTTGATAATCATGAGCAATAACTCGAGTTGTTTCCCTTGTGAATTTTCTGTGATTTGTGGGAACCGAATATCAATCAAATAATCACTTAATATATAAAAGTTTATGTTGAATGCTCTAGTCAGATTTGAATTCTCAGTCAATTTTCCTGAAGGAAAAGAAATTACTGCCTACAAGCATGCAACAAACTATGAACAGAAAATCCGTACCAAGGACGAAGTCACTTAAGTCAAAATTTCCTAAATTAACTTTTTGTTGCACTACAGAGGAATACGAACTTCGAAATGATATTAAATGTTGACAAAAGTATCGCCTATATAGGCCTAGAACGATTTAAATATAGGGGTTCTCTCAGGACTATTTACTTGAATGAACAAGAACTGCGGTCACGATGGACTATAATTTCCACGTCAATTGTTATTTAGCCGTATTGATCAGAAGCTATTTTGCATGCAAAAACTGTCGTGACTGTTACACAGAATCCCTTCATTTCAATATTTTGATGGTAGAGTATATCTTCAACCAATTGAATCGTAATTGCTACTGACCTAAACTATACAGGACAAAGGCTATATAGAAATTCCAACATCATGCTTATTTACATGCTAGACAGAGCGAGAATACTAAAAGTTCCCTTGTGCATACTGTATATAGCTCAAATGGAAAACATGGAACACAAGATCATACGCGAATGACTTTGAATGTAACTTTAATTGTATGCAAATATTAATAGATCGAAAGTGGTTCTCATTATACAGTTGTTACCTTTTGAATTGAAATGTCAAGCTTATGGCTATTAAAAGCTTATTAGCAATAATATTACGAGCAACCACTAAGCACAATCATATGTTGAATTTACATAATATCACTGTTTGTTATAAACTAAGTTCAAATGTAAGTTTCCGGCCTCTCCGGTACCTGAATACTTCTCTGTAAAAAGCTGGTATCTTGTAAAGGTTGATAGTTGCTTTTGCGAAAGATCAAATGGTTTGGCACAAGGTGCATGTACTGCCTCTTTCACACCAATAACTTTGCGTGTAAAAAAACTTCAACTCTCTTCGGGCTCTGTTTTGTAATGTCTGTATTCCCGTTTAAGTTCCCAAGTATTCTTGTGAGGATTCTTCTTGTTATATTTGCAAATGTCGTTCAGGATACTTTTCAAATATACCTACAAAAAAGACGCTGAAGTGAGGAAATGCTCAAAAAGAGCTTCAAAACTGTCATATGAACTGAGAAACAACAAATATTAGACATTTCTTACGTGTCACTATCAATGAAGCTCATAGAACCACGATGAAGAGAAACAGTGACATGAAGTTGTATTGAATTAAGTAAGAGATATCAATCATATCGATAACTTAGTTAATTAGACACACTCAAGAAGCTGACTGTTTCAGTGATTATAAAAATCGGCTTAGACCTATTACAATCAATGGGATTTTCAACTGTTGGATATGTAAACTTTATTAAATTAAATTAAATTACCCACATGAAAATTTCTGATTAATATCAATACGAATATATGGCTCTCCTTTTCGTCGTTTTGTTCCCACCATCTATAATAAAGCTTCAGTTTCCAATTATCAATTTCACATTTCAAAAGGATGTTTCTACCCGACAATAACAATAACAATGCTTAGATATGGTGACATCTTGAACACACGAAGTGCTGTTATGAACGAGGACCCTGCATCTATAACCGCTTTAGGTTACAATATAATGAATTCAAAACAAAGATATAAAATCAATAGGTAAGATTAATCACTTTTAGAAGCATAAATTTATTTTAATTATCTACAAAAAGTGTTTCAACTTATGTTTAAAAAGAAGAAATGCGTCCAAATGGAGAAGGCTGCTCGGAAGCTCATTATACACTTTGGGACTTTGAAACCAAAAAGCCTTTTATCCTGCCTATGCTTTTAACTCACGGGATTTGCGCAGCATATTTGTTGTTAAGGGTGTTCTGATTGCCATTCAAGGGTCTAATATACATGCTGATCGACATTAGTTTGCAATCTTTTTGTTTTTTTCCGAAAATAATCTTTGAAGCTCTGTTCTGAAGTGATTCAAATCTTCTACAGTCTATTTCAGCTACTTTTAGAACAAGAGTAGAGCACTAAAGGATTCCTAATATTATGACTGTTATAAATACACTCTCAGCAGCTGAGTTAGTCAGTAAAGGTCTCCTCCTCCTCCTCCTCCTCCTCCTCCTCGAGAGAGAGAGAGAGAGAGACGTTTACGCTTACTAGATGCTTTCTTATATACGCTATTAAGATATAATCTCATGTTTAGGCTTTGATCCAGGTATGTTCCTAGGTACTTGTATGAATCTGTATGATTTGATTAGCTAAAATCCTTGGCAATGTTTCCTTACAATAAGTTCTCTCGATTAGACGATTCGTTTGTTTCAATTTTGCAATAAAGATAGCCAACAAAGGCAACCATTAGGTCGTTTTGTCGTCACTTCCTCTTCAAGGAAAAAGTCAATATGAGAAAGAGCCTTCGTAGCGTACCAAAAGTCATTAGAACAGCCAACACTTAGCACATCTAACCAAACATTGTAAAATTAAAGAAACTTTTTTCATTGCCATGAATGCTATTTTCTCACTGAAAAACTAAGCATAAATTTACCACTGGTTGTTGGGTAATATGAACCAAGTCTTTCAATGTATAATATTGATGCTTTTCAAAAGCAGAAAAAATCTTTTCCATAACTTCGTCCTTTTCGCCACGTATTCTCTTTCTGTCTTCTTTGCGTCGCTTCTCGCGTTCAGTCTGAAAAATATGATGTCTCTTAACATGAAGTTTCAAATCACGTCTCTAAAAATGATATATATTTTACCTCTCAACTCTATCGTTAAATATAGTCATTGACATGTTGCTTGTCAGAGCAAATACTTGTTAGAGGGAACAGTCATCAAACTGTGTGTTGCGATGATAGCGGGAACACTTATCGTCTATGTTAGGTTGAGTACCCATCTCATTTCGTCGCTGATTTTACATCCCAGTGTTCCCAACCAGTGCCCATTTGCTACTGGGTGGATAGTAAGTGGGTTTGAGACGTGCCTAAGAACCACTGATCGATCTATCCACTCGGCTGTTGGACAATCAACATAGTACTGTGCAACCATACAATACAGCCATGAAATTCAACAATATAATCCTGGCTAAAAGATGCTGGTATGGAAAAAAGTCAAACTTCAAACTTATTCCCTGCTGCATCTAATACAAACAGTAATATATTTTTTTTAAATTTCTGATATACCATATGATGAAAAGAGAAAAATCTGACAATTCAATAACGAAATCCAATTTATGCAAAAACGATGTGCTTTACAATAATAAGTATTAAAAGATATTCTTTTCAAGAAAGCTGCTAACTGCCCTGGATAAGTTTAGCAAAGAGAGATCAATTGATTCAATGATAAAATAGGATAGAGACAAAAAGGAGGAAATAAAATTCCGTAGCTAGATACTTACATTTTCTTTGTGATCTATAACCGGTCTAAAATTTGTTTCTGGTATCATATCTGTTAGTTGTTGAATTTTACGAGTTGGCTCCGCTGCTCGCCTTATCGCATGTCTAATGAACGGTGACAGAGATAAGTAATCAGAAATCAGAAATCAGTTGTATATCACCATAGAGATCTTCCCTGGCTGCCTTTTTACTGGAGCAGAGGAATTCACTTAGAAGGGTATATTTTACTGAATCTCCTAACGAAATACCACCACAAGCGTAACACATAAACTATATGGCTAACAATTTCACACTTGTGATAGACGATAGGCACCACAATTTTACAAATCTCTTCTTATGACTCCATCGCAGATAACATGCGCCCTGTTCAATTTACACTGTATAACTCCCAGTGATAACTAACACTGATTTTTGAAATTCTGACAAATTCGCCCTTGAATTCAGTTGGTTTTCAAACTGAAAAATATTAATATGGTTGAGTTCTTTTCCTTTACTTTATTTTGAGTAGGCTGTTATATCTAGCGTTTTCAGCTTATTTAGGCCTACCGTGCATGCCGCATCCAGGCATGAGACCCCTAGTTTAACGCCCCTTCCGAAGGACGTGGGACTGAGTTGTTTTGGTCGTTTATCTGGAAAGTCGCCCATCCAGTTGCTGACCTAACACAGCCAAGCTTAACACTCTTGTTTCACTAGACATCATACTCTCTTGCTAAGCTTAGACGGGCAACAATAACACCCCCTTAGAACGGAGACAGAGTTTAAACAGTTCTGCTAAAGAACTATCACATTCTACACGTTGAGTCGAAAGGACCGCTTTAAAGACCAACTAATGTTTTTAAAAACGGGTAATAACCAATCATACTTTTTCAACAGCATGTAGCTCGGGTTTTCGACAGGTTTGCAATCTGCTCTTTTAGCAACTCGCCCTTCAAATGCAAATTGTGATTCACCTAAAATAGCAACGAATAAATATCAGTCATTTTGGAACGTAATGAGTTAGACGCCAGGTGAGGTGTAATATTAAATGGGTAATACGTCATTCCATTTTTAATACCATATTCTAAATTATATTACAAGCAAAGTGGAATATTCTCTTATTACTTCTATTATGATGACGTATAAAGTATCAATGCTTCCATGCTACGGAGTGAGGAAATGTCACAGAGTATGTAAGCCTACAAAGGAATGCTACCAACTCAGGTCGTCAGGTAATACAAAAGAATATATCCCTATCAAGCTGTATGCCAAAAAAGGCAAAGGAGTGATCGCATGCCTCAGCTGATAGACCACAGGTTTCTGAGGGTTATAGACCATGCTGACTAAATGTCTATTCAAAGGCTAGCTTAAAACAGAGCTAGACCATCTCTTAAAACCTCTGTATTCTGATATCTCAATGCAGTACAGATGAATACATGTTCAAAAACTACCTTGAGAATTACTCTGGTCTGATGGTTCTAAAAAGCAAGAAGTACTATTATATTAATACTAATAATACTAATAATAATACTAATATTTTAACAAGATAAAAGCTTCTACAAATATATTTGTTGCTACCACTGTTTGTCTTGCCTAAAAGAAAAGAAAAGAAATGAAATCCTAATTTACAATTATATACTATGAATAATTATCATGTTTGAGTCGGGAACCGCAGCTTCGTTATAAATCTCAAGATGAGAACGACGACAAAGAAGGATAACATTTTCAGTTGTAGTTGATTAATTCATGATTATTTGACTATCCGATAGGAAATACTTTGACAAGTCCAATTACATTTTTGACACAATCTTACGACGTTTCGACTCAGACTTGAGTCATCCTCGGTTAAGAGACATGTGGATGAATAATTATCACCCTAAAAGTTCAACAATAAAGCTTAAAAAAACTAGCGTATAAAAGATATATCATTTTCAAAAACAACTCCAATGTTTTAATATCCTTTCCGTTTTCGGCAGTTCTTACATATATAGGCAGATCATTATATCAATTAGTTCCCATGTAAAAAATTCTTCTCGCGCATATCGAGTGTTGATTTTCGGCAAAATTACCAAGCATTTGTTGTTTTAAGTGGTCTTGCTGTGTGAGTGCTTTTTGTTCTGCAAAGGTCTAAAACGTTGGGCTCGGAAATGCAATTAGAGCGCTCAGTTTAGTTCATAAATCATATTCCTTACTAGTGAATAATGCCATAATAGGCAAGAAGACATTACAGTTCAAATATTTCTTATCATCTACGTCATCTTATCAACAACGTAATGATTTTCTATAAACTCAACTATGCTCTATTGAACAGCAACGCTATTCCTAAAATCACTAAGATGAGAAAACCACGAAATATTGATTTAAACAAAGAGGGCATGAGCACCAGCCAAATAATCCAATTTTAAGAACAAATAAATAGGCATTGAGAGATTTGTACATTCAATTAGCATCTATCTTACAAAATTAGCTACCTTCCACATGTCAAATTCATTAATAGCTGTCTGCAGTGGCGTAAAAGATTTTTAAATTTCTACAAAATCCGTTTGTATGGCTATAGGCTAAGAACTGACCATGATTGCAGTGTTTACCACTAAAAGCGTAGATAGCCCTTCCATCGTTAGTAGGACATCTTCAACAGTTCATAGCATAAGGATATAAGACATCATGAACATAATATTGGGCAATGGAGCTGAGTAACGTATTTCCTCTCCAATATAGATCAACAGATATTTTCATTGGAGTATATATTGACTACATACCTGTAGGTGTTTCTGAGAAAACAGCCAATGACTGTGAGACGTCAGACATCAATAGCTTGTGTTCACGAGGCAATGGTATTCCACCGACACTTCCAACCTTAGAAAGATGCTCTGAAAGTTCGAATCTAACCTAGAGTGTGAATTAGGCTATCAATTATATTGGAAATTAATGCCAGACTCGGCTAGGCTAGGCATTAACATATGTATATGTGTATGCTTAAGTATGACAGCCAAGACGAAAAACATTGTGACGACCAAAACAGAAAAAACTACCTTTATATGTTTCTTCATTTAGTTTGCAAATCCATATTAACGACAAATCCAATTAAGACATATCCGATAAGAACATTTCGGGATGAAATTGAACACACATTTATAATGACGAGCTTTTAACTGTACACTCTTGAATACTTTTCTCAATGGATATCTCCGAGTTCTAAGCCGAGAAGAGAAAGTTTCGAAGAAATTCAAAATATGAAGCCTCGTCTATTCTTCTCATCGCATGCCTTACCAAAGGTCCTTCCTGAACCACCATTCACTGTTCAAACAACCGAACGTCTTTCTTCATGCACAGACGATGGTCTTGATGTATTTGTAAATGACCAAAATTAAGTCCCAAAGTTACCATTTTGAATTTTGCAAATTTGGCGCGAAACTATGACGAAAATTTCTGACGCCATTTCCCAAAGCAGTGAGCAGGAAAGAGATGTGTGGTTTTGTAAAGCTATTCAATACGTGAGAACTGTTAGAAAATTGTCATATGAAGAATGAAGAAAGAATTGCACTTTGAGTTACGCACAGAAATTGGCTTATCCGTCGAGGTATAGACATGAACATTGGTTGTATAAGGATTCACAAGAAATTTATTTCTAATGACTGCATACTGGAAACACACGAGGAAAGGTCATCTAGAGAAGGTGGACGAAGGAGAAGAATGAATCAGTTGCCATGAAACAAAACAGTTAAGGTACTCAAATATTAATTTCATCTCCTCAGACGTAGAGTGACGAGCCGGCAATTCATTGTTAATTCATATTGGAAAATTGTAAAATTTATACATTGATGAACCAAATTTAGGCCTTGTCTTTTGCTGAAAAATGACAACATCATCTGCAGTAGGCATAAACACTTGCTACATGGTCAGTTGAACTTTAGAGAGATGTAAGTTTTGGTAATTATATATTTATATATATTTATAAATATATATATATATATATATATATATATATATATATATATATATATATATATATATATATATATATATATATATATATATATATATATATATATATATATATATATATATATTTCAAATACTCAACTAAGGGTGAGGGTAGCCCTTCAGCACAAGTGCTGGTTTTCAAGGGGCCCTCCCATAAAAATAAAGTTATAATTACGGTAGCGAATGCACACAAGCTTTTTCTTCAATGACTCCTGGAAGCTTGAACAGTTCATGACTGCTCAGGTTTACATGATTTATTGACGAAACGAACACGCGTGTCCATTCACCGCAGAAGCATAGAGTTACTCAATACTTTAACTTTTAAAACAAAAAGTTGCACTCAATTCATATTCTACAAAAGAGTGCCAGGCATTGGAACGTTTCAAATGAAAATTATTAACTAAAACTTTGGTTCTAACTGTATACTATGTAAACCATATGTTGGTAATTTAAGGTCTATGCTGAAGTGGCTTTGTATTGATAAGTGGCCAGACTGTTTTGGGTGGCAGGCATGCAGTCCCTTTGAATGGATGGCAGGATTCCCCTAGGAACAAAGCCAATACCAACAAGACCCAATTAGAGATTCTTAGAAATGTAGAAATGAAAACATAAAAAGTAGTTCTAAGAAATTATAGCCGACCATTCAAAATGAAGGCGTTCCAAGCACCAAAAACAGTGTGCTTTGTCTACCATTCTTCCTACCAGAGTGATTATGGTTTCGTAACACGCACAACCTGCTGTTTTAACAAATCGATAGTTAACTTAGCGTAGCACATAAAGGTACTTTCTTTCCAAGGGATATGAAATAAAACTTGTTGATAAAATAAAAAGACCGGCTTACCGAGCTCGAGTTTCATCTAAGATTTTTAGCACAAAATGAATTGTGTTCCCACGTGAAACTCCTACCCTACCAAGCCAGGACTTCAGCAATGAACAAATCTCAGTTTTTCTGGCCAACTTTACCTTATAAACACAGTAGCGCAGTTTTCCGCACTATGAGAGGACAGAAAGCATTGAGATAATTTCCAAAAAAGTATCAACTGCCCTACAGTGGTGTAGAAGTGGGGATAGAGGGGGCGCAGTCCCCTATCCATCAGTTGACGGTTTTTTTTGTTTTTTTTTTTTTATTATCGCTTCCGACCTTTTTTCCCCTTGACATTTTTTCCGTTGGCGTGCCCCCATATGGGTTTCGCAATAACTACAACGGAATTCAAATGCCCCTCCCTCCCTCCCTCCCTCCCCTTTTGGGGCGTTGCGTAAAGGGTGAATGACCCCTTATATGTGTAGGCCGCAGGGTTGATATGGCATAGCATACTCCCTGCGGTATCGTTTATGTACTTTGTGTTTTTTATTTCTTGTATTGTAAGATTTAGACGTATATATAAAAAAAAAAAAAAAAGTTGACGGGGGCTCAGTCCCCCACCCACAATTAGTGGCTTGCAAGTAAAATACTATCAAAATAAAGAAAGCAGTATTAGAGAACATAAGATTATACGTAATGTTACTTTAAAAACTACTGAAAAGTGTTAGTATAAGATTTCACACCTGATTCAACAGCCTTCTTCATTAGACCACTTTCTCAGTTTCTTATAATTATTTAGACCAAGCTCTTACTTTTCTATAAAAATTTGGGAACACAAAGAGCCCCCCTAGGCTATCAATTTACTTTTACACCCCTTTGTGAAAGTCTGGAATAAGATATCACAAGGAATTCGTTGCTAAGGACTTTGCAGAAACGCAGTTGAAGGTCAGATTAAATAGTAAACAAAACATCGTGAAGCAACAACTGGGTTCAAAGTGCAGACCTCCCAGCCAAAATTTACGGATTCTTCTATGAAATTATGCCAGTTCTCTACCATATTCTATGCTACAGTCTCAAGGAATTTATGCTATTTCATGATAATATTTCTTAAATTTCATGCTATTTTATAGAACCCAAGTGGTATTTTATAAAAACAAGTTGATTTAAGTTGTGTCATTTATGGTAAGAGGTTTGAAGTTAAAGCGCTTCAAAGTTGACGAGACAAACAAACAACCACATAGAAAAAGGAAAACAAACCAGAAACTAGGAGCAAAGAATAAGAATGAATAACATAAAAGAATGGTTACAGGTAAACCGGGGACGTAAATTGAGGGACAGTTTGGTGAGTGAAAAGCTCAAAATTCCGACTGACAAACCGTCAATTATCATTTTGTATGAAGGCCAAACTTTGATGAACATTTACTATTGCTGCTACAAGGCAGGCCTGCAGACAGCCGAACAGGATTGTGTTTATGTATAAACCAAATTGAGAGTCTGAAACTGTTGCATGTCAAAAGCTTTCATGAATGGATGACAAACTATGTGGCAATATAATTAGTCATAGTTATGGTGCTTAATAAGTTGGGGGTCTGGGGCGTTACCTCAAACATTTTTGAGGTAACACCCTCTAAAAATTCGGAAAATGCCCTTTTAGAAGATGGAACGTTCTTGTCTTCACCATTGAATGTCATCAGTGAGAAGGAGAACCTAATCGGAAAAAGTTGTATCATTTGCGAAAACTAAATTTATGACTCAAATGAACTCGAAACATTAGTCAGGAAACACAGCAGTCGGAAAGTCTCAGGCAGTCTTTGGCTTCAATTTTCTGACTGGATGAAGATTTGGGGGTGTTACACCCCACACCCCCGGCATTTACGTGCCTGCAGGTAAATCAAAATGCTTACGAAATATATGGCTTGTGAATAGTTTTCTTATTTTGAAGAAATGCTCTTTTCCTTCTCTTTTCTTTGCATGCTGGCAAGAGCACGAATCCCCCATTAAGATAATCTTACCTGGTTTTCATCTAAAATTGCACAACACTGAGATATTGTGCAGGAGGTTATTACCACCATTTCTCAACATCAATTCTCAGATCCCACTTACACAAGTACAGCTGTATTCTGCCAGTATCTCTTCAGGGATACAATATGGAAAAATATTTCTTGAGCTCAACAACTATGAAATTTTATGCTAATTTATACCCAGTTACTATGTTTTATACCAATTTACCAAAAATTATGCTAAGCCTAAGATTTTATGCTTTTCTTTGTTTAATAGAATCTGGGAGGCCTGAAAGTGGTCCTTATCCTGCAAAGCTATAATAAGATCATTAGTTAGCTGTATTCATACGTTAAATATTACTATGAAACAGGCTGTTGTTTGTGGTAAAGTATCAACAAAGGAAATGAAATAAAACTGTGTATGCATGGGTCCACGCTCACAAAAAAACGGTAAAAATGATAGGAATACATTGGTTTTCAGATGATCAAAGCCATCAAAGCGTATCAGAAATGCGGCATATTCTCCTATAAAGATAGCCCTTTTGTCTTCAAGAGGATTCCTATACACAAGGGTACAGCAAAACTGCTCCTGTTGTATGATTGATAATCTAAATATAGAATGATTCGTATCCAAAAAAGCGGGATAATTACAATGCGTCTTGTAAATGGAGGGAGTTCAATAGAATGACGCTTGAGTGACTAGCAAAATGAGGAAACAAACACGTATTAGGTAATGTGAACCACATGAAACTTACGGCCTCGACGAAGTAACCGCATTCACTGCGCATGAATTTTGGATCTTTTTCATATTCATATGGGCAAGGGATTTTTGTTCAATAATGTCACGTAAAATGGACAGTCAAGATATTGAAAGCGTTGAATATGTTAAGGCAAATGATTGTCTGTCTATTCACTCCAAAGAGCTGAGATTCTTGAGACGTGCATTAAGGCTATTTGGATTCTGGCATCCAGTTGAAGCAAGTTTCATGGAACGTATCATATACCCTCTTATCATCAACATATTTCTATTGGCTATCCTTATCTCTGAAACATATCACGGAGCAGCTCAATGGAAAGAACATCAAAGTCATGTGAAAGCGAACTACCTGCTTCAAACTGCAATTGGTATATCTCGATACGTGTGGGCGTGGCTAACACATACACTTACAATAAGGTACTTCAAAAAGAGAAACTTAGAGAAAAAGCTATTTGAAATAGAAGTTCAAACACAGTATAGGAGAAAAGCTGAGCAAATGATACGGGGTTTGAATTGGATTATAGCTGTGTCACTTCTTATTTCGGTGATCACGTGCTCCCTCAGCATGGTAATTGGAGCATGCTTATTCAAACCATCACGATGGACTGCTAACAGTGAGAGGAATCACGGAAAGAATATTAGCAAAATTGAAAGCAGAAACCAGCACGAGGCCATCCATATGGTTCTGGTGAATATGATAAGCATTAGTGATCTATACCTTGCACAATTGGTAGTTTGTTTGACATGGTTGATGTATTTACTCAGTAAGACATGTCAAATGCGACTATTGCAACTAAGGAACGAATACATGTCTTGGAACCAGCAACCAGAAGATGCAATTTTTCGTCATTATACGTTCTACACAAAGAATGTGAAGTCGAATTGCAATGAACTAAAATATCTTTTCGTCAGCCATAATGTGCTGATGATTATAATTACACCACTACTTTTCTATTTGTGTGTGGTGATTGGCAAAACCCAAAGTCCGCTTAATCTTGTAGCTTTTCTATACTATTTCATAGTATTTTTAACGTTCTGGATTACACCACTATTCTTGGCTGAGTCACTCAGAAAAGAAGAGGATGAGTTTTGCAACGAGTTGAACAACTTTTGTCCACAGTACTTAGCACTTTATCGTGAAGAAGAAACGGATGAATATTGCGGAATGAGAACATTTAGCTCTAGAAATGAAGTACATAAAATCATCTCATACTTGAAAGGTCGCAAAC
>OZ025270.1:395000-715000 GCA_964019165.1 Mastigias papua
TTGTTTCAATGCAGTAGGTAATTTGTTATATAATTTTGATCCCTGAAACAGGAATGACTTTCGACCAGCTTCTGTGCGAACTTTTGGAAGTAAAAGATTGGTGTTATTTCCGCGGGTTTCCTTCTGATGCAGAATTTTCTTGAAATAATTTTTGAACAGTGGAGGTGCCAGTCCATTTTGGCATTTAAACACCTCAACTAGGCATCTCTTATTTATCGCATGATTTACAGTTGGTAGTTTCACTCTTTGGCTCCTTCCATTTATGATAGCTAAGGCTCGACTCCGGATTCTTTCAAACTGTGATGAGTGTATTTGACAAACCGAGCATGATATTGCTGCAGTACAACATCTGTGGCAAAATCATTACTTTGTAGATCGTTTCTGCTACCCATGGGCTGATGTTATTTCGAATACGGGCAAGCAATTTTGTTCTTGACATGACTTTCTTATAGTTCTTTTCAAGATGCACTTTCATTGTCAAATTTTTGTCCATGGTAACACCCAGATATTCGTACAACTCTAATTCATTGATCATCTTTCCGTTCAGTGAAATGCTTACTTTCTCGGAATTAGCGAGTTTTTGGTGTGTTCCGAATAATACAAATTCTGTCTTTGCTTTCTTCAGGTTAAGAACAAGATTGTTATTTGTGAACCATCTTGTAACATTGTTAAATTCAGTGTTTAACATTTCCTCGATCTTTTTGCTGAACTCTGCTGCCAATGGAACTAACATAAGTTAGATGAGTAAATAAACGGGTCGTGCAATAAACGGGGGACTTGTTAAAATTCTTCCAAGGTCGGTTTTCAGTTTCATATCTTTAGTTGTTTGACTCAGGTATTTTGTTTCGCATTTATATACTAGAGGGGGTTAATAGACAGAGGATCTATTGAATGCTTGTAAATGATGTTTTCCTGATGCCTTTCAATGTCAAGGGTTATTAAATACGTTTAAGCCAGAGATAGACAAGCAGCTCTAAAACACAAGACAATATAGTCAGGATATTTTAACGTGCAGTTCGACACATAATGTGCAGTTATAAAAACTCTGTGCGCAGTTCTAGAGAGAGATATCTGTGCAGATTACATTTTAAATCAATTAAGAGAGATTTTATTTTAAATAGAATGTTTTCTATACATTGTCATTTCCATCAAGTATGAGAACAAAACATGCATAATTTCAGTGCTTGCTCGTGAGGTGCATGTTGCTTTTGCCTATATGAATCAAGGGTTATTCTTCAACTTAGTAGCCACGAGAAAAATGTGCAGTTCTGAATCTTCCTTTAAAATCGCGGAATAGAAGTATGATATATTAAAAGGCATATAGTTACTTATAACAAAATATTTGTTTTCTGCTTCACATCATTTCTGATATACGATAATGGGGCAAAAAGAAAGAGGGAGCTAAATAGAACTAGCTTTAACAGGAACTCAAAACTAGTTCACTTTTCTGTCTCATGAAACAACTACTGTTCATTTCTTTTCTTTGTTAGAAATAAATACTTCATAACAATCATCTCTCCCAAGATAATTTCAGGTTAATAACTTCCAAAGCATTTTGCCAATCTTCTTTGGTTTTGATTTCATGTTAAAAATGCTGCAGTGATTTGCTGTGTGTATGTTTTTCTCCTAAAATTGAATTCAGAATAGTTTTTTGGGCTTGGTTTACACGCTTTTTTTATAAGGAACCTAGCTCAAGGCCTAGTTCTAAAAGTTCCTTATTTTCGGACCTCTGTTTATCAAGTTCTAGTACTAAAAGCTCCTTAATCTTCACTGCACATAGAGTGCCACAAAATGACACAGACACTAGAAAAGCATTGAAATTCCGAATTTTACCTTTAATTACGGCTAGAACTCTAGCTCAAAAAGCACAAATGTGACAGGAAATAAATTCTTTATATGCAAAAGCATAATTTCAATCAAGAAGTATCATGTCTATTCCATTCATATCATCCAATGTAATGTAATCTTCACTTGCATCTGAGTACAGCACTCGGATTTTAAAAATCAAAAGTTCCTTAAGGATTTTGCCTTTAGTAGTATAAGTTCTTTAAATATTTCGGCCTTCTACATGTAGGTTCCTTATAAAGTGGTTCTTTATAAAAAAAAGCGTGTGTATAAAGAACAATGCATTCATGGTGCTTGTGGTCGTCATGGTAATGATCATCGTGGTCATGGTCGTCATGGTAAAGTTGATGATTGTATGTCCACGTGGGCTCTTGGAGTCATGTGTGTAAACCTCATGCAATGAAATAGTCTTCTCATTCTATCGAAACGTAGTCCGAAAACGCAGATAAGTGTATCATATGAATAAAGTAATATACTTCCAATAGAAAGCAGCTTGAAGTAATTAATGACATTTGAGGCCTGGGAACCAGCCATTTCAGTGCATAATATGTTGATTATTTCAAGGCAATTGAATGACATTTAATGCAAATAGTAGCAGTTAATTGCAAATGAAAGTTTTGAGTGAATTTGACGTGGGTCCCAGACGATCCAGCTTGGACATCAGTTAATTGCCATATCAAAGTAGAGTGCCACCTGCAGTTGTGCCAATCATTTAGATGTGAAATAGTGCAGAACATTTTATTGCAAATTATCTCTTCACAACTTCAAAATTTCCTCCATGTGAATGTAATCTGAAAAGAATTCCAAACGTTAGCTTTCTAAGTAAAGATAGTCTATCTCAGATTGTCACAGGTGTCACTATGCTAAGCATATGGATACTAAACGACTGTCTTATAGTATGAATAGCTTGAATCTTCTTGGTGCTCCTTTTAGTGCTCCTACCTGGTGCACCTTTCTGATGCTCCTTGTAATTATTATACATAACTGATTCAGTGATTCTGTAATCAAATTTCTTTCCAATGTTTTAACTTTGACATTAAAGGTTATAGTAAATGTATTAGGGTAAGTGCCAAAGATATGGTTATTCTCTTTGCTTTTCACAAAAGAAGTTAGAAAATCTAGGCAATCAGATAGTGGTTAACTTGCAATGATTGCTGTAAGGTTGTATGTATGTATGTATGTATGTATTATGAATATTTTAAAAGGATATGTACATTTCAGTTTAATAAAACTGCTATCAACATGTGTTTACTATTACTTACATGTACGACAGCTTGAATCATAGATGTATGGAATGGAACAGGGGAATTTCCATTGTCCTGTTAAATTTACCATAAAAAATTGTTTTATTTGAAGACGACATGTTATTGCTCCTTTTATCGCCATAGTAACTGGTAATAATAATAATAAGAATGATAATAAGAACATGGTGACCTCTTCAACACACGAAATGCTGTTATCAATGATGATACTGTATCTATAACACTATTATGGCATATTGCAGTAAAATCCATGATAAAGAAATATAGATATTGGATAACATTCATCCATGTTTAACAGCAAAAATTTGTTTCTAGTTATTGAAATCACTTTAGATTATATGAAAAAAGGAATGGGTCCAACTGGCGAAGGATGCTCGCGAAGTCGTTATACACCTTGGGATCTTGAAACCAAAAAACTTTTTTTCATCTCTTTGTTCTAACTCTCAGGACTCGAACTGCATATTTGTTATTTCGTGTTATTTTGTGTTATTTCGGGTGATCTGATAATGGTTTGATGGTTCAAGACATGTATTCATTGTTTCTATGGATGCTTTCTTTAGGCACTTATAGGCCAGTAGACATGCCTTGCGTCAGGTTTAATTTTAGTTTATAATTCTCTCAGTCTGATCTTGTGTATTATATTGCTGGTAAAGCTCAAACTAAAAGAATATTTGGTCGATTCGATCGTTTCTGAATTCTTTCTACTTTTCCTCTCTAGCTAGTCTTTTAATAAATGCATGGTTTTTATTGTCTTCAGATGTTCAAAGAAGCAGATGGTTACTTTAATTCCACATTCCATTGTACAGTATACACTTAAACTAAACCAAAAAAGCGTTTTTATAAGCCTGAGAAACGAACATTAGGTGAAGTGAAGACATAAAGAGCATAAACTATTGAATATGTAACAGTGACAAAGGGTGAATAATTTTTAATCATACCCTCTAAATTGTTTCTCCATGAATATTCTCTTCATCATCATAAGCTCATTGCTAGGACTTGCTCGAAATGACCTATTCAAAGTTTTGAGCATTGACGCGGCCAAACTGTACCTCCCACACCACATGTATTCTCTTATAATACTATTGTAAATCTTGAATCTTTTCTCATTTCCTCCTGGTTTTTTCATGTAATGGTCTAATGCAGTTAAAGGCAGCGGTGCGTTATCATTCAGTAACCGTTTCATGTATGCCTCGATTATATTCCAAAACATCTCCTTCTCTTTATTCGTCCAAAGCGGCTCCGGAGCTAGCCAGCAAATATAGCTACATGACGACATTCTCTTCAATTACTAAGCTGCTATCTAGTTCTGCAATAATTTTACTTACATTCACAATATTCTCACATATTTTTTAATGATCTGTATTCTATTTGCTCTACTAATTCAATGTAACTTTGCAACACGATGCCAATTGTCAGTCTGCGTGTTAATAGTGAAGAATAACAAAATAAATTTTTCGCTCTTCAGAAATTAATCTGCATCCTCTTTACTTTATTGGATTATCTTGTATTTCAGTTCTACTGATAGTTTGCTGGGTTGAGACATAAAACAATCATCAGAATTTTCTTTTCTGTCTTGCTTTGGCTGCTATCTCTTTCGGTCAATTTGCATTTGAAATGGGCTATTGAGTGAATTCACGCTGCTACCTGTTTCATCAGACCTTATTAGGACGCTCTTTGATCACAGCTAAAATAGCGCACTGCTCTGCACCTCATGAACAGGGTTTTTTGCACTGGATTGTTATTTCATGCAGCAGGTAGCTATTCTACCGTGTTCAAAATATCTTAATAAAGTCATTTTGAAAAATAGCCATTTCATAAGGCCTGCTACGTGTGTAATACGCAATCTTCTTCTCTAGAAACCATCACAAGTTCACTACTTGAGTATGTAAAACTGCCATCTCATTGTATAATCCACCTTGGTTCTAGATCTCCTTTGTTCCCATTTCGTGCAAAAAAGCACAAGCAATGATCCACATAATACTTCATCATTAGGACATTTCCTTACTTTACTCTCTCATTAATCACCTTAAGATACAATTACAAAGTAATTTACGGAACGGCAAGATACAATTACAATGTAATTTACGGAACGGCAAGCCAGCTTGTGCAGCTGGTAGCATAGGCCATAATTCTGCTAAAAACCCCCACTCCTTGGTCTTTACTGCGCCGCCCTACTAAGGAAATTAATATAATTATATCAAAGAAATGTATAAAAAGGATGTTTAATGTAACATTCTACAAAGGTTGGTTCGTCTCAAGATAGTGGATACAAGAAGACAACGATAACATAAAGATGCATTCAGTGTTCAGTCTGCTTCTTATTGCTGCATGCACAACGCATTATGGTGAGTTTACTTGCATATATGTACATGAACACAAGGGCACATACCATTAAAAGCCGAAAACTTTGATTATACGCGTAGGCACATATCCCGTAATGCATTAAAATCTGCATACAAATGGATTTTAAAGGGGTTTGCACATGGGCCACGTGAAGGCAAAGATCTTGAGATCCTCAATCAAGAAATTGAAATAGGCTTACTGAGCAGTGCCAGATTGCTTCTCGCTACTCGCAGGGACGCCTACGCTGGGGGGGCTGGGGGCAGCTTCCCCTCCTGCCCTTTCCAAGGACTTAATTATTTTAGTGCAAAAGTGCTTATAATGTGCCCTCAATAGGAACCTTGCCCCCCCTGCCCTCGGTGCGGGCAGGCGTGCCTGGCTACTCGCGCCTTCAGAGGGATGAGTAGACAGGTTAAAGTACTCACATTCTATACTTTCGCTAAACAACATTTGCCAGACGTTAGAACACAAATGACTACAGGTCTAATACACCTAGCTGTAAGTTAAACAGCTTTAACCATTCAAAATTAGCATAAACTATCTGCACATTCCAATTTTTTGAATAGGAAGGACAGCAATTGACATTTTGTCTTCGAAATGTCAAAACATTGAGTTTTGGTAGCAGAAGATCTTTGATATTTATAGCAAAAAGAAAAAGTAACTATTTTGGATTTCCTTCAGCTTCATCGTACTTCATGAATGAGGATGACGACTATCTTGATGACAGCCAGTTAGACTCTTACCAAGGAGATTACCCTGCATATAAGCAATCTTACAGACCACAGGGTCAAGCTGGACCTCAAGGACCACCAGGACCTCCAGGACCATCTGGCCCACCAGGTAGGCCAGGAAGAGATGGTAAGTAATGTACTTATTAGCAGTTGGCTCTATGTTTCCAGCTCTTGGGGCTACGGTGAATCAGCCCTTGTATACTCAGTGGTGGAATTGTCCAGTCAAGGCCTCAAAAATTTAAGTGGCAGCATTTCCAGATAGCAGGTAGACCTTTGTAACGGAGTGGTATAACATTTAAAATCAACTCAGGTATTGTGAACATAATTATATCACCATTAAAAATTCCTTTGTCTTCTCTTTTAATAAGAGTAGACTTTATCAATTCTTAACCTCATTGCGTTGTAATGAAATGCAACCCTATTCCATTTTTGCTTAGGCAAACCAGGCCATGCAGGAAGACCTGGAAATCCAGGACGGCAAGGGAAACCTGGACAAAATGGACAACCAGGTCATCAAGGGAAACCAGGCAGACCGGGAAATCCAGGCAGACCGGGAAATCCAGGCAGACCAGGACGCAAAGGACCTGATGGACGTCCAGGAAAGCCTGGTGCACCAGGAAGAAGGGGAGAACCTGGAAGACCTGGATCACCAGGTAGACCTGGGCCACCAGGGCCACCAGGACCACCTGGACAGCAAGGGAGCTCAAAGCAGCAAGGATATTACAGGGATACATACTAAGTGACAGTTTAATTCAGCTATAAAAGGTTGTAAAGTGATTGCTAGAACAGAATTGTTCGTAAAACAACAAATACACTCTTATTCTGTGTGCCAAATCTGTTTGTGCATTTACAACAATGATAGAAGCAGCATTCTTCCCAAGGAATATGACGGTAGTAATTGTTCAACTTATCATGTCCTAATCGTGTGTTTTGACAATGAAAGTATACAGGCTTTCGCGGGAAAGGGTTGCGATCGCACGCACACGCCCTGGCACACACCTGTAACTGCCCAGGTGTGCAAAATATTGGACACGTTCACCGCCTTGAAGTAGCAAATAGTCGTTGCTACTTCCAGGGGTTTTATGATGAATCAATGTTCATCGTATACTTTTCTGCTGCCTTGAAAGGAGGTGACACCTCTTCATCATTACTCCGCTATCATTTTGATTTGTTTTTACTCCCACAAATGGAATTGTTGCTTCTCTATTTACATTGCTCTGTTTTCAAGCAACAGCGAATATCTATCCATTGGTGCCCACACTTGTCCTTAAACCCTCATCTGATTGAAGGCTTCTTTTATAATTGGATGATGTGAACGGAGCAAAACATAACCGTTCTTATCCAAAAACGACCAGTGTGAATGGGGCCGCAAGGATCGGTACTTTTTTTTAGCCCCGGTTTCATATAACTCCGTTTTTATCAAAGGTTTCATTTAGCTCCGTCGTTGGGGTGGAGTAATGTGAATGCAAAGCCAAAAACGGAGCTAAAATTATCCCTAATAGTCCAAAAATGGAGTGTAGTCTGAATGGGGCTTAAGAGTAACCATTACAATCCTATGTTTAACACCTTATTGCATTCGATAAATAGTTACTAGTGACAGGTTTCATCCGCCAAGTTCGGAAATGACTGAGATCTATTGTTCAATGGGTGATCGTAATCCGTATATACATGGGGACATTGCTTTTCAGCCGTATATACACGGGGACAACATGAGGAACCTGACATATATCCTCAAGATAAAGCTATTGTGTACAATCAATACTAGTTTATGCAGATAGTGCAAAAAATACAAATTAACAATGAGCAAAAGCTAGAAAACCATCAAACATTCTCAATGGGCATTTTTATTATCAAAATTACATACAAGCATTGCATACATAGCATCAACACGATGGATTTGAGAGTGTTTTTAAAGATAGGATGTGTAGAAATACTTTGAATATAGACAGTAACTCCACATGTTCGTGATACAGCTTGATATCTTGTCCATATTTACGAGTACAAATTCAATATCATCAGACTAATGTGTTACGCCTAAGTCTTGGCTTTGCCCATTCAACAAAATCATCTATCAATACAGGCCAAGCACCTGAAAAAAATAGTTATTTAATCAAAATCAAAAATAACAATATTTAAAAAAATGCTGGTGAATATGCTTTTAACACAACGAATAGACAAATATTCTATCACAAAAAGACTTCCTGATATGACAAACATCATGTTGACTTTCTTTTCCAACTTTGGTGAAAAACAGAACTTGATGAATTCTAATTATTCTCTTAATGTCCCTTAGAATTTTATTAGAAATAAACAATCAATGTGCATGACAGTACAAGAATTGTCTACCTTTACAAGGAAAAACCTATTAAAAATATCATAAGGTAATTTGAATAAACGTGTGTAGCACCAATTTAAAACTGTCAATATTGTCAACATGTTAAATCAATGTGTCTATGTGTCTATGGGAAGAATAGGTAATGTGAATGACAATTTATTGCACTACCCTAGGAAAAGAGATACTGAAGTTTACTAAGCAATAAAGGATCAAATGTATACACATTACCTTCTTCATCATAGTTACTCATATCATCAGCTATCATTGTACTGAAATCTAGTAAGAGGTTCCAAGTATCCTTAGGTATTGAATGTTTTTCATTTTCCTAGAAGGAACCACACCAGTCATAATACACCAATGCGGCTAAGAAAAGTAAGATAGTGCATAAACTATCTTAGAAATTAGAAAAAACAAAATCCCAAAACTAAGGGCACAAGAGCTTGCATAAAATGGTTTTATAATTAACTATTCAGCATAAAATTAACTAGGGAAAAACTTCCACTGAAATCAAAACAGGCTTCCTGGTTGATAATTAGTTGCATTGCTACCAAAGCTATGAGTGAATTTATCACACTATACTATGGCTTGAGAATTGAAACTCATATCAGGTCTCTCTGTAAGAATTATAGCAGATGTGCGACTGGTCACACACCTCTTGGTGAAATTTCACATTAAGACATGCAATACATGCCCACTGCTTATTGTCAAGGTGCATGATTTGGCTAATTTTCAAGAATGAGGTGTATGATGAAACACACACCTCATTGAGGTGTGTACTGCAGCACATGCTATAAATGGAGAGGCCTGCAATACAAATATGAAAATATGCAGATTGCTTACTGTTAGAAACTGGACCCAGAGATCAAGAAACTTAAATCGTCCTTTAAAGACAATGTTCCAATATGCAATAGCTACTTCAAGATCTATGAAAAGACACATATTTAGATCAGTAGATCAGTGTGCATGTAGTAATTGACCAATAAATCATTTGATCAATAAAGAAATAAATAAATCAAACACTCAATCAATCAATCAATCAATCAATCAACCAATCAATCAATCAATCTAGTGCATAACAATTGTAAGGTTGCCAAGCATCATGAATCAGTTGTGAATCTCAGAAGTATTAAACTGTCTAAGTATCATGTAAAATAGAACTCTAAGAAAATAAAGATAAAAAGAGACCATGATTGAAGTGAAATTTCCAATAGCATACCAAGTCCTTTTTGTTCAGGGTTTTTTGCAAAGTTAAATGTAAACTGATATAGATCCTTAAATTTTCTTGCATCTGATAATTCCTTTTCTATTCTAGGGAGAGTCCTTTTTATTCCATCCAAAGAATCAGTCCTGCAATATTAAGCAATCCATGTACAACCTGAGTACAACCTGCTACCTACAAATAGGTTGCACTCCCACTTTCAAGGCAGCCAAAATTCGAAAAAATACTTTTAGAGGTCTTCAATTTAATCATCTGCAACATTTGAACAGATCTTAGGGAACTGCTAAATGGAGAGAAAGACCATGTTATGAACAATAAGGATAGCAGGATTCATTATCTACAAACCAGTCCAAAAATGCAAAATTGAAATTTTGTGAAGCACCACCTAGAGTGTATTTGCTAATGATTTCTGCAACTGTATTTATGTAATTTGTGAAAATTATCCAGCTTCATTCAGCATATGTTAAGAACAAACATTTTCAGCATATAATACTTTCAGACAAATTTTGGATATTTCAAGCAAATAAATTTGTGGACAAAGGTTAACCAAATTTCCAGTGGTGAAACCAAAATGTGCCAAGCTATTGATTTTAAGACTGCCACTGAACTCTTGAGAAACTCGCAAGAAATTCTGATTACAAATCTGACACTTAATGTGTAACTTCATGACAGGTGATTCATCTATGGGATTTGGTAAATATCCCCCCTTCATTTGGAAAGATATTTCTTTCACATACTACTCTTCCAATTTCTACCTCAAAACTCTTCTGCAGCCATTCAGTTAAAGTCTGAGGTCTGGAAATGATCTGTCAGGTGTGCCTGAACATAAACCCAAGCACATCCATTACTTGCAGTTTGTTTTGAGATCATGCAATATCCATCATGCTATTTCACAAGCACTACACATGTGCTTAGGTGAATTCCAGTGAGTCCACATGGAGGTAGCATGGTTGTATTTTACCAGCTTCTTGCATCATTCTTACAGCAATGCTATTTAAGCAATTTCCCAAATAGCAGGCTCCTACTATAGCGATTATGTACAAACTTGCAAGCCAGAAGAATAGCAATACACTTTAGGGTATGAAATGCTCTGAAAATTTAATGAGGCAGTTGTGGGTAATCTTTATCACAAAAGGGAAACCTTTGGCTCCATGAGTAAAGTAAAACAACATCTCTTCAGCACAGTTGGTTTGGAAATAGCAAGAATTATAAGATTAACTTTTCAAACAAGGTAAACAATAGAGGATAAAAATCAAAATTCAAAGTCTGATGTAATATGACAAACAAAAATAACAATGCTGTCATCCCTGGTTACAACGAAAATAAAAAACTCTACAACAAGACAAAATGGACAAGGTTTTATATTTGATTAATGTGTTATGTTGCTTATACAAGGAAGAAATTCAACATACCCAAATTCAAGCATACCATCAACAAATTCTTTTCTTGTAAACTCACACTGAACAGCAGCTTTGAATTTCCAGCAAATTAATAGCACCTCAAAACTTGCAGGATCCAGTCTTAAATCATCACAAAATCTGCTAATTCCCTCAACTAGAATCTTATCTTCATGTGGATCTAAAACAAATAAAAAAGTGATAAAAACTTTCAGTAATAATAAATTGAGCAAATTCATTACACAACACAACAATAAACTTCATATATCTTCTAACATAAACATAACATTTCCCAAACATAGCAACGAAAGTCTCTAAGTCCAGTATACAAGAAATACAAAGAAAAATTAAATTTTGAAAGATGTTTACTTGAATAGAGAATACATGCAGAGGTACATGAGAGAAGAATCTAAACAAAGGTTATCAAGTATTAGTTTTTGTCTCTCTTAAATCTATTTGTGCAGATTGCCATGAAGATCATTCATATTTTTAATAGCATGATGGGTAAAATGACATTGGGTTATCCAAATCAACTTTGGTGCACTGCAAAATCATTTACTACCCTAACCATTTGAACAAGATAACATATTAATTTCTAGGATCTATTCAAATTCTCAAATACAACAACCCATTAAATCAGGGTGTTATTGAAGACAGGAGTCTATCTCTATATGATACATCCATGGACTAGTACTCTGCACAATAATTAATACACTGATGTTGATTTTTGAGTAAAATATTAATTTAACAAATATCAGATGCTGAACTGGTATTGTCAATAAAACAACTAGAAGTATACTGGGATGCATCTTGGTGACATGAACAGACCTTTGTATTTTTCAAAGATAGAATTCAACTTTTTCTTATCGGCTGATGGCCTGGACTCTCTGTAATACTTTTCTGGATGCTGGAAGTAGCTATCAGTGGAAATATCAATTCGCCAATCATGCATGCTAAGGCAATGAATAGCGGTTTTCTCTCCTGTGTTTGTGAAGGCAATGAATTGCCTTACTTTTTCTCGCTGTGAAGACTTGAGCTTATTCTGCAATTCAAATCAGATTAGTGCTATGTTAGAGATCAATTTGACATCAAAGCCCATGTCAAATTGATCTCTAACACAATATATTGGCAGAAATGAGAGAAACATTTAAATAGCTTTGAATATTATAATATGATGGGCTTTACAAATGAAAGAGATTCAGTAAGAGTTGGCAGCTGAGGAAGATTTAGCCTTATAGACTCTGCAGATCCTTATGAACCTGTTTAAAGGTTTTAAGTCTAACACAGAACTATCATTATGCTTATAACTATGCTATAGGCTAAAAGCCTGTTATAGATCTATGAAGAGACTCTACTTTGCATCAACCATCCCACTGAATTTTTTTTCAAACTTTCATTTCAACAATATATCAACTAATTACAATCATACATCTCACTATTTAAGGCAATGTACAATTGGCTGTCAGTGGTACAAAGAATAACAAAAAAAACCAAGGTCAAGCGTATTAGAAAAGAGATGTCTGATTAGTTACTGAGTACGTAAATTTTTTATGTGTCGTGTAGTTTGGGACTTGTCCATGGCTTATTGCGGCAACAGAATATGTAATATGTGCATCTTATGGTAATATTCATGATCCTGGACAGAATAGCCTTTTGCATTTTGCTGTCAAAATCAACTGCCTTAAGTTCAGTGAAAGAGTCTAAGGAGGGTCCTACAGTGCCAAGAGCACCTAAGGATAAATTAATTAACTTTGTTTGAATATATTTTGAACGTAAATCTTGATGAAGGGGATTGTATTTCAGAGCTTTGCGATCGCTGTTGACCTTTATGTTCATTTCAAATCCTATGGTAAGTTCAAGGATGTGCAGAGTATTGTTTTTAGTGATTAAAAGAAGGTCCAGTCGGAGAGAATCACCAGTAACCAGAGAAGGGGACAGAAAAGCAGGAAGATCAGCGTATATGGATGATAATAATAATACTTTGTATTAGGATAAAAAAGTCTTTACACAGGTCCATGAGAGTCAACAGAGTCCAAAAGGGCCAAACCTTTGTCTGCTGTCTATGATACTGAACCTAACTCATCAGTGAAACAAAATATTTGCTGAATACGAACAGAGGATTACTAACTTTTGAAACAAAACCAAGTTACTGGATAGCACAGTTGGTTCATATATATCTAATACTACTATTGCTTGGGTTGTTATGACTTGTAGTGGCCAAGAGGCCATACAAAATTATTTCTAGGAAGGAATTAGAATGCTATCCTTATTGTACCAATTTGAAATTTCAAATGCAAAGCAAACAAATCAGGTGATCTTCTGTTTAGAAGGAAGTCAGTTTATTGTTAGGTAGATAAAACATATCAATGTTTCAGCCCATATCCCTATATCTAGCAAAATGAATTTTGAACAGGGGAGGAATTCCACATCTCCTGAAAACTAGTTTTGTTAAGCAAAAACTGACTCATTTTTGTTCTCATTTTGAAGTCAGATTGCACTCACAGAGCAATGATTTATAGGCACAATTGAGCAACAAGAATTCATTCAGCACTCCCAAGAAAAATGTTATGCTCTTATGCAAACATTATGCAACGTTATGCAAACAAACAACTGTGAAACAAACAATTATAATGAAGTAATATGTCAGGCTCACTGATGTAGCTGGAAAATTGATTTGAGATTGCTGAGTGTTACGTGTTTCCGAACATGAAAACGAGCCAGTCCTCTCTGACCATCATTCGTTTTGGAGAAAATCTCCCCTGTGCAAAACTCCTAAAACGAGCTCTGTCCCCCACAACGTCATCACGCCACTGCAAAAGTATGAGGCATGGTTGCAAAATATATGTTGTGAGAAGTGGCAAACTTTTACAAAGACAGGATAAGATGAGAGGACGCTTAAACACAGTTGTTGTTTCTCTTTCATTTAGATGACCTACCCTTCAGTTGACTTACTCCATATTAGGGCTTAGGCCATATACCATTGCTTGCGCCGGAGTATTTCTTTGTAGCAACAGTTCACACTAGCTAATTTTACTACACCCCTGGGACCATTTGAAATTCCTAAAACTAAGTATCAGAGGAAATGAATCATGAACTGATGTTATTTCCGGATTCCCACAATACCATGGATACCCGTATGGCTCTGCGATGTCAAACTGAAAGGAACAACACACTCCTTTGGTTGTCCTATGGTTTATATCCTACATATACTTACCATTTTCTAGATCACACTATCCTGGACTTCAAACGAACTCAGCCAAATCCTGACATTATAGTGATTCAAACAGAAACTGCTTAACTGTAAACAAGGGACAAATCCAATCTGATGTTAGATTTATCCAAGCGCCATCTTGATACCTGACAATAATATAATGCAAGATACCGAAAACCTTCCGCTGTGCATGCAGGTCCCAAGGCGCCAATAAGGGTGTCTATTACTCATTTCCCGTATAACATAAATCCTCAAATTGGTCCCCTCGAAAACCCCACAACTAAACCCCTATACTAGACGCCAGCACCGGCAATTTCACGATTAGAGTAGGTCATCAAAGCTAATACAAAGTAATGTATGTGCAAATGAAGTATATTAATTTTTATTATTTTCTTATAGCATGAAAAGTTATTATCTCCTCTTTAGTTTTTGTCTCCCACACGTTTTGCGTGATTCCAAAATATTTCGAAATTCGTACTAAATCCACTTTTTATACAAATTGAGTCTGTAAACATTTGTTACTCCAAGCGCCGACGCACACACATTATACCGGAATGAACGGACCCACCGAAATTAGTTGAATCACCTCCGGCCTGGATGCACAGTGACACATGGTGAGGTGGGTAGGAAGGAAATCAATATTTTCTAGAGCATGGAATGACAAACGGAAGGTTATTCAGGGCTAGACAAACGGCAAGAGTGACACAAAGAGCGTAAGAGAAGAAATACATTACTATTGAGCAGGGGTGTAGAAGTAAATTAATAGCTAGGGGGGCTCTTTACGCACCTATATGTTTATAAGAAACTAGGAGCTGGGCCCAAAGTCAGATATGAAACTGAGAAAATGGTCTAATGAAGAAGGCTGTTAAATATTGTGAAATCCCATACTGACACTTTTTAAGAACGTCTTAAAGTAATATAACGTATAATTATGTGTTGTCTAATAACACTCACTTTATTTTCATTTTACTATTACTTACTATTTTACAAGTATTTTACTTGCTAGACACTGAGGGTGGGGGCTAAGCCCCCCCTCAACTCAAAGCTGGGGGTTGCGACCCCCTCGTCGCCCTCTTCTACACCGCTGCTATTGAGGCTTAACACGAGTTTTTTGTTAGAAACCAGTTTATAAGCAACCTAGTACTAGACCCACAAAATTTTGAGAAACTTTTAGAACTACAACGAAAGAGTTAAGAAACTTTAGAAATGTCTGTGCTATTTCAAAGTTTGGGGTTTGTCAAATATATTTTCTCCACGGATGTAACAAGTGTCAACTAAAGTAAATTGTTTGAGAAAGATGTGAGAAAGTGTGAGCAAGAAATTTCCGGATACAGCTTAGTTTCTACCAAAATAGTCTCTTGTAAAAGATATTCTTTCAGTGCCATGCTTTTCAAGAGCTATAACAAATTCTTTATAAAGAGCCTACAACATTGGAAATAGCGTATTCCTCATCAGCTCGACAAAGATGCATTTTACTATTACTTCAGATATCTTTTATACTTTCACATGGTGTCCAGGAGGGGGCCCTAGTTTTGGAGTTTTAGGATCGATGAGGTCATCCTATAGCTTGTTGTTGTGCATGGTGCGCGTGGTTTTCACATATTGATTTTTGTCGTGGGAATCATATGCTGTAACACTAATGGTTAGTGCCACGTAAAGAGCGAAGGTAGGCATGTTTTATTACATATTGAAATCCACAATAATTTAATGTAACTTGGTAAGGATAGTATCATAGCAAAGTTAACGTGTGTTGAATTTGGTTTACGACGTTTCTGAGTGCTTTCCGCAACATTTGTAACTACTTACTTAGGCCCAATAAGACAGATCGTCAAGGATATGTTATATTGGTAGTTTGAAATGACTGTGAATTGTAAATAAGTGAATATCTCAAGCTATACTCATGTTCGAAATCTGAGCTTATTCAGTGTGTGTCCTAGAAATCTGTTGTTGTTCAACTGTCAAAAAATTTCCCAAGCCCTGCTTTCCTCTTCTTCGTCATAGCATTTAATCTTGGGGGTGTATAATAATTCATCCGATAGCTGCATTGAAACGAAGGAATATCAAAAGTTAGACAAATGCCAATACCTAACAAGGGAGCTTAAAAAGTTATGGAATATGAATGTGCGGGTCATTCCTATAATTATTTGTGCCCTCGGGACTACCCCTAGAGATCTTCATCAGACTCGAAAAATCGGTATTGAGGCCAAGATTGTAGAACTGCCAAAAACAGTTATTCTTAACTCTGCTAGAATCCTCAGAATTTCCCCCTTGATTTTTGAGGAGACTTGTTGTCGCCAAGCCTCAGTTCCCCATTTTCCATATTTTTGGGAATACTCCTTTCTCAAGACAATTTTGAAAAATAATTTTATGTGGGATTACGATTGAGGAGTCACATGTGCGACAGATAATAATACTGCATGTTTGTGCAGGGGAAGTACCTATATACCTTATCACTACAGAAGTACTGTTATCAACAAAGGTCCTTTCAAAATTAAAGTAAAATCAAAATTAGACATAAAATATATGGTACTACGCTGAGCTGATCCAAAAGTTAAAAGATAGCCCCTAGTACATCATCCAATAGAAACATAGACAAGGAGTTACATGCAGTCCCTTTGACTATAAAACTTCTTTGCTCCTGCTTTGAAAAGCACTACAGAGTTCAGGGATCGGATTTCCAATGGCAGCTTGTTAAAGCATCGAAGGCCTTGAAGCAAATGCATTGTGAGTTGTTGTGTGGTTGTTAAATCTTGAATATGTATAGTTGTAGTTATCAATATTTGTGATTCCTCTTGGAAACTGTCTTTGTATTTCCATAGAGTGCATTGCAAATGTTGTCTGCTGTTTTAGTATTTGAACTTGGTCTTCTTGTGCAGCTGGTAAACCAAAGGGATGCTTAACCTTAGGTTGTTTGAAGAATAAAGTATCTGTAGTGAAGCTCAAACATGAAAGATAATAACATTGACCTAAACAATCTATACATGAAGGCTAAAATACAGAGGGATGAGCTGCTTTACATAGGGCAGATTGGAGGAAGCACTAACCTCCACAAGAGAGGTTAGAATAAGTAACTCCAATGCAGGGAAATGATTGCACCAATTGAGTTGCTTCTTTTTTGGTTGGCCTGCTTCTCTGCTGAATGGACACTTTGAAAACATTTAGAGTGGAAGCCTGTTTGACACAATTGAGAAAGGCTATTCCAGAGCTTTGCTTCTCTAATTGACAACCATCTTTAGCCATTTGCTAACTTCTTAAAGGTTGCCTCAAGTCAGTCTCTGTTTTATGGAAACTTCAAGAGTAACATTGTGAGTTTTTGATAGACAAGTGATGCAAGTATTGTGGAACTAATACTAGATGAGCAAGGTACATTCTGTGTAAAGCTCATACTGGAGATTCAGTCACTTTCTTTTGCTTGTATGCTAAGGTAGTCCAGAAATAGGTCACTTTACTATTGTATCCCTGCACATCAACACTAAAGCCAAACCTCTCCTGGCAGTACACCAAGAAGGAGGCATTATCCATGCTATAAGGGTCCCCTATTATCCTTAGCAACTTGGTTTGCCCTTATGTTACTACTTGACAGTTAAGGAAAATAAATGACCACACCAAGTTCAAAGCTGCCAGTCTACCCCTGAGGCCCATGTTTTTATCAGAGGCTCAATCTGTGTCTCTCTCTGCCTTTGTTACGAAATTAATTACCTTTAAATGCATTTTGACTTTATTCTCTTTAGATGAAACCAAAAGTAAGGCATGCAGTTTACACTTCAAAGGGAGGTTTGTACTATTTGGGTTATATTTTATTAGTAAATATCTCATAGTTGACTTCAAATTTAACATAAAGATATTTTGGAGGGACTATTTGACAATCTAGGTAGGAGTATTAGTTTTCTTAATATGTATATTGCTCAGTGATATAGAAGTACTTTTATGTATGTATGTATCAATTTGATTGATGATCCACTGCATTCTGACTGGAGCCCTTTGTATGATGTCAGTATAAGTCAGTTGCTTGTTTGTATATTGTGAAGCATGTGACCTCCTTGGACGCTGATTATCTTGTTTATTTAGGTCCAAAAAGTCTCATTTCTTTATGGTGGAAAATGAGTGTTTCTGAAAGAAAAGCACACTTTCAAGCAATCACAGTGGATCTATTGGCACCTTATTTATTTGAACACATGATCATCGAAGACCCATATGTTAGTATAGCCATATTATGCAATGTAGACATTTTTTGAACTTTTAGTTTTCATTGTATACTTTTGTGATTTAATATATATATTTCACACTGCTATTGTGATCAATAATGCACCCAATATATCAGAAATCTGCACTTTGAGAGCTTTTTGTGCCTTTTTATTGGTTTGTACTATATTATATATATATATATATATATATATATATATATATATATATATATATATATATATATATATATATATATATATATATATATATATATATATATATATATATATATATATGTTTATATAGTATCAGATAACTTACTATCTTGATAACATCAGTTTCCTTTGCCCCAAACTCATCCTGTGTGTGAACTGTGTTGAATATGGGTTGAAGAGATTTTGGTAACTGTGAACTATAATACTTCTCTTTTAGTGTGGGAGCTGGGGATCAGAGCTTCATGCATATAGATATGGAAGAGACTGGTAGTTAAAATGAACATTATATTAATGTATATTTAGTGCAGATTTCAAGACAAGTGTTGCAGTTTTTTTATACACTTCAGCTCTCTTCTCTGGCAATAGTGCAATAATGCAGTTTACTGAAGAAGAAAGAGTTTAAATGTTTAAGAAGCTGAACATTTTTCTTGAAATCATTATTGTGTTTTGGAGAATTTCTTAGAGATTGTACTAGAGCTAATGGATTTTAGTATATTATATTATATTATATATATATATATATATATATATATATATATATATATATATATATATATATATATATATATATATATATATATATATATATATATATATATATATATATATATATATATATATATATATATATATATATATATATATATATATTTACTCCACCATTGGGTTACAAGGAGATATAAGTCTATCCATATGAGGGCTACTACTTGCTAAAATTAAAGCTTCCACTTCCATGAACTGAACTTAGATGATGGCATCAGAAGCCTTGTGCTATTCAATTGCACCAATGAGGTGCAAAAATGATATAGCTGTGGAACCCTGATTCCCATGATTCTATCCATCAGTATTCTTCAATGGTATGTTTCTTGCTTTGGCATTTTGCCTATATCAGAGCAAAGCTGTATATTAAAGATGCAAATCACCAAGGTGTGGTAGTGCTACCTATATATTGAAGACCACACACAACACAATGACTTTACAAGAGTAGTGTTTTGAAAATTTTTCAAGTTATATCACATTTTATCATCATTTATTCAACAGTGACGGTGATATTCACAGTGAGGCTATTAGCATTATGGATGTATTTCAAGAAGCAGTTGGCACTTTGAAAGAAAATCTTGTATGGAGTGACATACTGAGTTTTGTTGCTTTATTTCCAAAAATTATTCATTATATTGTATTGTCCTTTTTTCTATTTGACCTGATAACAATAATATCACACTACTGCTTTATCAATAATTCATTTCATTTCAGATTCTGATTTAGGTATATGCAGGGAGTAGATAGCTGTCAAAGATCCTGTTAATGTTGCAAATATCATCCCCAGCCATTTTCAATATCAATTTTGTAGAATGCTATAATAGTGCTGCTGATATACAGTGTAAGAGTAAACAGCTACTCCGTCTTTTCCCTTTTAGTCGAAGTTTGATAGCAATAGGTATTTGGACAAATTGATAAATTCAATGGAAATTGTAAGAAATCATAGACCTGGTAAAAAGGTAATAGCAATTTGAGCTTCTTTGTTTGTTATTTGTCAGAAGTAAGTCCCCATTATGTATTTATTACATATATATATATATATATATATATAGACCCTCAAGAAAAAATTCCAACTTTTAAAACGTTTCGGCACAAGCCTTCATCAGTTATCATATATATATATATATATATATACATATATAGATATGAAAAGTGAAAGTACGAGAAAATAACCGACCTGAGCGGGATTCAAACTCGCGACCCGACGACTTTGCACGTCAAGTGCTCTACCAACTGAACTATCGGGCCACGCTTCCAAATCGTTGCTCAAGGGTAGGTCATTTGCTCGCACCGCCCCTCTCTTACTCAATTTGCACAGGGGAACCATCGCAGCTCCATCGCAATGTGCATTGAGCCTGCTGTTGAGAGAGAACTGCTCACAAGAGGGGGGCCTTCGCAGCCCCATCGACTGGATAGAGTTAAGGAAAGATTTACAGGGCTTTCACATCCAGAAATTATGGGCGCGCGATCAATAACATTGGCGAGCAGAGTGGGGCGCGCGATTAAAATGAATTGATAACACAACATAACGAGCTTTCAAATAAGCATTGAATCTAACATTGCCAGAATCTTTCCCTCATCCTATCGCTCCCCATAAGAGCCTATCAATTATTTTGAAATTAATATCCTGCAGGAACCCCCTATGGCCTTCTTCAGTAAACTGCCTGAAAAAGTCAGCTTGGGGTACTGAGGCCCCCCCTATAATACTTATAAATGCCATCACGCCTTATAATTGTTAAACCTAAGCCTACAGGGCGTGTTGGTACTACCAACTTACTGGACACCACAAACAGTACACTCTAACAAGTAGGCAACATTGGGTGAGTCACAGTTAAGCGCACAGTTTATCCTATATTCCGTGCTATTGGTCTTAGAATGAAACTTGTCACAATTGCACATAACTTCACACACTTGACAACGAGACTTACCACAACGAAAATAACCTCGATTATTATTCCCCTCAATCTCTTCATTGCTTAACCTAGCCCTAACTAATATATCCTTAAGGTTCTTACACCTCATAAATGAAATAAGCGGTGGCTCTGGAAATATCCTTCTGTGCTCCTCCGCACTTTTGAGCACAGAGTGGAATCTCCTAGAAATCCCTAGAAGCCTTTTCCAAATTATTAAGAGCTGGATGTTATGTGGTAAACAGAGGGACCCTCTTATCTTTAAGCTGATTGGTGGTGATACTCCCAGTGTTATTAAGAAGAGTCTCCCTTTGTAACTTGCGTGCCCTGTCAACCTGCCTATCAACCAAAGACTCTTCATAGCCCCTTTCTTTAAGTCATCCAGCTAGTCCGCATACTTTTTCCTCAAAGTAATGTTTTTCGGGACATATACCTCTATATCTAAGTGCCTGGCTATATCGGATTGCCTTTTTGGTGTACCCAGGTTAACAGGACTAACTATGCAAGAACTGATGTGTGTCAGTCGGTTTGCAAACAAGTCTGTCTTAAGGACACCCCTCTGTTTCATACTTACTCCGACATCCAAAAAGCGTATGCTATCTTTAGAGTAGTGACTAGTAAATTTAGTAGTTTCCTGGTTACTGTTGAAATGGTTCATGAAATTTTTCAGTTTCTCCTCGCCATGCACCCAGATGAAAAAACATCATCGAGCACCTCAGTTTTTGTTTTAGAATAGTGTAGGTAGGTGCGTTCTCTTTTTGTCATATGAATTTTGATGCTACTGAAAATTCAGCCAGTTTATCATCTCTTTATTATCAGGATGTACCAGATGTAACAATTGCTCCATGTTTTAAACTTGTTTTGGAAATCTTAGACAATGAAGAGTGGTTTAATCATTTCAGGTTAGTAGCTCTTTTATTTGGTTTAATTATATCATTTATCGTTGCTCGAAACAATAGGAGCATTCTTTCATATACTATTATCCTTAAAGAATGTCACCACTTTTTCAAGCAACAGTGAAATTCTGTGGTACCAATAGACTATTCATATAATTTATTTATATTACAATTTGTTGCCTAAAATGTTTCTAGGGAATGAAATAATTCTATTTGTTGAAATTGAACCTTGATTAAGTTGATTAAGTTTTTTATCAGCTTCTAGATTATGCTTCCATAGTATTTGCGATCACAGATGTGATGGAAGAGATTAAATCGCTTCTTTCATCTTCTTTTTGATCATTCATCTGTGACTAATTCAGATCTTATTTATAAGCTGAGTTTTTTGCTTCAGAATTTCAAAGTGTCATTTCTATTCAAGGCATCGTATGACGGACTCCGTAGGAATGTCGTCGCCACATAGGGATGTTGCACTTCTAATTTCTTCAATGCATGGTTAGTTTTTAATTTATTATTAGTTGCTGTATTTTATTGCGTTATATTGTAACAGCAGTGGAGTGCTTTGTTGGTGCGTTAGGATACATTCAAGAAATTATTTTTGAATTAAAGCTTGAGTGGACTTTTGAACAAGAAACCTGTTTTGGTGTTGCTAAGCTGGGCACTGTTTAGGTTTTGAAAACAGTGACAGGAAGACACCTGAAAACTGGCTAATGATCGTTCATTTTGACATGTGGAAATATAGTGGAAATTACTTTGTTATTCCTCGGTAACTTGGCAACAATTTTCAGTGAAAAAGTCACATTAGCAAGGTATCGGTTGAGACCAGCAAACACAGGTATCGGATGAAATTTACAATTTCAAATATCCTTGACCATTTAGATTAAATATGAATATCGGTATATGTTGTAAAAATAGACTTGTATTCTTCTTTTCTGCTGTGGAAGCAATACAGTTCGCCTGAATATTTGGGAGCTTAATTGTAACATGAATCATAGATTTGTATCCAATCAATCCTTTACCTGATTCATTATTGGTCTTATCTTACCTGTGAATTATTTGCTGTTAGGAATTTTTTATGCTATATTATATTTCTTATTTTAGTATATGCTTACATAAATTCATTATATAATGGAGAACGGCCATTGGAGACGTTGAATGCCCTAGCAATTCTAAATGATGTGAAGGTTTGATTTATCAATATGTTATACAAAGCAATATTCATATTGACTTAAAAATTGATTTGGAAATACTATAGCTGATTCCATAGGTAATAACTAGATGTTATTAGTCAGATATTATTATTAGGCCAAATTGCACGATAATTTTTATATAATGCCATAGAATATCAGTGTATTTTATGATTTGGCTCATCTTACAATGTTGATTATTATCGATGTTGAAATCCAGTGTCTTTTTTGGTATGGGTGACACACTGTCTTAGTTTTGATGATTTACATCTAAAGTCCAGGTTCTTTCAGGTTCATTTTCTTCTCCTCCTTTTAGCTCCAGCATCATTATTCTGCCATCCAGTATAGATTTCATTGTCTTCTGTACTTCATTTTGTAATTTATTATTAGTACTTTCTACGGTAGTAATGAGTTCAGTACTAAGTTAGAATTATGAATATTTCACAGTCATTTCTCTTTACGAAATGGTAACACAACAGAAGTTTAATATTCATTTATATTTAAAGAGTTGCGGTATTTATGTAAACATGATATTACTTATGCACTAAAGAAATAAAGAACTTTTTATGCATATCATCTTGAACCCTCTCTAGAGATTGTTCATTTGTAGATTCTTGAAGAGAAAGAGAGAGGAAATGCTTTTTTTAAAAAGCAAAACTATCAGCAAGCCATTGAAATATACACAAAGCTACTCAACAAGAGGTTTGGATTTTTTGCTATACTTCTGCAAGAAAGATATTTATGGGGAGTTTTTCTGTCATACAAGCATTATTAAGTCATATATGAATTATGGTAACATTTTTGTCGTTTTTGCAGAACTAGACAGATTTAGATTTTGCACTGGAAATGGTACTTCATCAGACAATTCCTGTCCACTCAATAACTTGGTTTTACGTTTTTTTACGTTTGCCTTTTCCCTCTCATAGATTTTCATTCATCATGTGATTGTTGTTAGGCACGTAATAGCGTGTTTGTGTTTGAGTCAAGGCAGCTTTGTCGGTTCGAAATCGATTATTTACTTAAGTTCGTTATCTTTATTTGGAGCAAATATATGTTTTACTTGGACTCATGATTTTTAATTTCCGAGCAGAGGCCTATCCTGACTGAGTTTGTTAGTGCTACCTATGTGTTAATTAAGATTGAGATTGTTAATTAAGATTGTTACCATTTGCAAACTCAAATTCTTTTTTGTTGTAGACAAGGCCTAATGTAGTGTTGTATTTTGATTTCAGACCTTTCAGTCACGTGATTTATAGCAATCGAGCCGAGTGCTACTTGAAGACTAGACATTTCAGGTTTGAAGATTTTCGACGGCGATTTTTGCAATACAGTATTTTGTTCTCTCTCTCAGAGATTATGCCTGTTAAGCATAGAGAATGCACTGCTGTTTTAGAAACTACAGAAATAGTCTGCTGTATGACTAAAATTACGTCGAAACTTAGCCAAAGTTAAGCAGAACTGATAAAGCTATAAAAATCGGACACAAAAATTCTGCAAATAGATTGTTGCTGAAGCACATGAAGTGAAAATACCATTTAAGTTAAAATTTGCTTTTTTGACAAATGGTATTCCTTGTCATGTTGTGGTTTTTGTTTGAAACAAAGCTTTTACACTTTTAATATTTGCTAAGATGCAACTTTTTGTAAGCAGATTAGCCTTGATGGATGCAAAAAGGACAATAACACTGGATCCAGCCTCAGAAAAGGTAATTTTTCTGCACATGGGAAGTGTACTACGATCCATTGATCAAGTATCTTCTGTTCCTAAAAGATTCAACTTATTGCTCTTATTTATCTTCTGAGTCTTTCAAAATAATCCTTTTATTGACCCATTTATTGTACTTTGTATTGTTCAGGGTCCATCGGCAGATTATTTACGTCACATTCACTCTAATTCTGCAATTTAAGCTCTATGAAATCCTACATTGAATAAAAGAGCATGTCAAATTTGCTTGGGGTGTTCGGGTATTTTTGTAAAGTGTGCTATTTCGATAAAATCTAAGAGATTGGATGACTGTTTCCTTGCACAATACGGTTTGACATTGAAGCCACTAGTCGACCCACTTTTTAGCAATTACTGATATGAAATCCGTTGTTTACAGGGTCATTATAGATATTGTCGAGCATTAGAACAGATTGGGTGGTATAGTGTTGCATTAAAGGCACTAAAAACTGCACTGAAACTTTGCACATCTTCTGTTCATTTGGAAGCGATCCAAAAGCGCATCAATAAAAGAATCGCAGGTAGTTTGATATCAGAGTTTTTTTTTAATGTTTCAGAGTTTTTAAGATGTTTGTTATTAGAGCTTTTGAGCTGTTTCATATTAGAGTTTTTGAGATGTTTGAATTTTCTATGTGACAGTATGCAAGGTCAGAAATTAGTTTCATACCTTTAAAGCATCTGACTTTAGGAATATCCTGACCATACTTTTCAGAAAGTATTTTTCTCTTGTATTATATCCTCAGAGACCAATATGCGCAGTTGCATGGAAGATGCGATCGTTGACGTAGAATGTTTTGTACCTGCAAATGTTTTCTACTTGCCTTATGGCTACCCAGTGGCTCTCAATATTCGATTTAATCGATATGAGAATTTTTGTAATCAATGATTGAACATTTTTCCTCGTTTAGATTCACATGTCAATTTGTAATTTAAATTTGTAGATCAAAATCACTTTCAAGTTGTATCGATGCAAGAACTAAGGTATATATATAAATTTAAAAATACTTTTTAACACTTGACTAAGAATTCCATCTAGGAAACTCTTTTTTTGTGCTAAATATTGCAGCTAAGTAGCAATTGCTAGCATTGACAATTTTGTTGCAAGATATTCTGATGAGAATGCTTTTTGTATTAGAGTATTTTTCTCATCAGAAGTCTGATGAGAGTACTTCTGACGACAAGGTGTTGTTTCGTCCAGTTTTCATGATAATACTAGGATGATATGGAAGCATCGCTCAACGCATTCTTTGTTATAACACTTATCTAAATACTATCATCAGCAATTTTTTGTCATTCTAGTTCACAGCTCATAGTATGTATATATATACCGAATGCCTAATCATATGAATTCCGAAGATAATTCTCTTCAATTTTCTATGTAGTGATAATCCCCCCGATCTTATATCTGGCTCAAGTGGAGATGAAAGTTCAACTGGCAGCCAGTCTGATCTTTCTGATGCTATGTCCTCAGATGAATACGATGAAGAAGATGAATGTGATGAAGATTCCAATGAAGAGGTAATTTGTAAGGTGTTGCTTGTTGCATTAGATAAATTGTTAAGGTTTCCTCTCACACTGTGGTTGGAAGGTAACGAGGAAATTTCTCTTTAAGAACTGTATTATATAGATGAATATTTGTTATGTCAACTTTTTATTTTAGCATTTTTTCTGAAAAATCCCAATGAATTATTGTCTGGTTTGTAATCAGTTGTAAGTCTATTAACTCTAATGACTTATTGGCTGTTTTCTAATCAGCTTTAGTCTTTTAAATTTGGAGAAAACTGAAATCGGAGAATATGTAGCTGTTTAATGGCTCTGCCTAAACTTGAACTTTGAGGTGCTGCCCGAATGGGAAATTTTATCAGCAACTGAGTACTGTTATAAATATATTGTCTGAGGAAAACGTTTTGTAGGTACCATGAATTAAATGCCATGCGAATTGATTATTATAATTAGTAAGTTCGTAGGTCATGTTAGATTATAGAGAACTATAGTAGATTTATAGTTTACGAATTTTAATGCCGATTTGGGGCTCGGTACATATGTAGGACACACTTCTCTGAAGAACACCATGTTCCTACCATCATGAAGACGAAAGTGATGCATGTATTTTGATGAGGAGCCTGTGTGTAGAAGGCCAAAAAAGTGGAGCTAAAAACCGAGCGTTGGAGAACGCCTTTTTGAGAAATCACCCTAAATGAGAAACGTTGAAAGTTAGGTATGGTTTACAAATGATAATGAGAAATATTGAAAGTTAGGTAAGGTTTAATCTTGGAAGAACCGTATTTGGATACTGTATCTGTAGTTTGGTAATCTTTTGATATTGAAGTCCCGGACGGTTATGCTTAGTTCACACTTGTCGTAAACACCGTTGGATTATCTGATTGGCGATGTACTTTGTTATTTGGAGGAATGCTCTGCCAACCTTCATGTGCAATCAGGGCCCAATCAGATTACAGATTGGTTTAGAAACAGCAATGTTTGGTTGAAATCACTGATGGGACATTGCCCCATTTGCCCCATTGGACGCTCTGCGCCACTGCTAGCGCTATAGATATTACGTTTTAATTGATTTTATCCAAAATGCAAGCATGTCTAATGACACTTCCAGGAGGATTAATTATTCGTTAGCCCGTCCCTCCCCCTGAGGTTCAGATTCGTGCTTTTCACAGCCACCAACTTTTTTAACATAGGGGCGACCGCCTCGATTGTCTCCCAGGCTACGCCACTGCATGATCTGGGGGGTAATCCATGTGACAGCAGTGTGCCATAGAGGTATTTGCTTTGGAACATACAGGGTTTATAGTATGATTCGATATTTGGGGGTCAGCATTGCATTGTTGACATGGACCCCCGTATAGAGATGAAGGGAGGACCCCCCTGGGTTTTTACACTTGGGAAGTATAGGTATAGAGGCATATAGTAGCGGCAAAGCAACATTGTTGGTTGGAGGGGGCGCGAGTGGATAGATTAAGAGTACAGGGGAATAGAGGGTGCTAAAACGCGTACTAGAGTACACTTGCTATAAAAAGTGGGGGGGGGGCTACCGCTTCCAAGCTCCCCCTGACTCCGCCGCCCATTTATAAGACAAGGCACTAGAAACGCAGCATGCTATGTCTATATAGTACGAAATATGCAACTACAATAGGGAACTTTAAGGGACTCATAAAACTACCAGGGTATCTTTTAGGAATAACAAGTGAACTGATTTAAGTCATACAAGAAAGTGCCGCAAATATTGATTATCGAAATGAATGAATGTTTTCCTGCCAACACCGGTTTTGTGTAGACAGAACTCAGACGTGGTTTGTTTTCTCCCTTTGACTCTTCCTCATTTCAGTTCAGTTTGGCTTTGCATCTGATCATAGCCACATGCCTCTGTTCATCTTGGCGTCATTATCAATCGTTTCACTCTGTGATGAGCGTCATTCCAAGAAAGTGCTTTTAGTTTGGTGAAACATGTTTACGCTTTGTGTGCAATACTGAAATGTGATCTAGCAATTCGCATGTTACGCTTATTTTTACTCAGGGGGTACCCCCTTCTCCTACGGGGGTCCATGTCAATATTTGGGCTTTGGGGCTTGAAAATTACAGCTTATGAAAAACTCAACATTTGGGGCCTGAGAATTGACAACAAAGTTGCAGAAGAAAGTTGATATGGGATTGAAGATGTGAAATTGTGTATTCAACGAATTTATATGAAAGTGGTAGTCCAAATATATTACTATAGTTAGGGTCTTAAAATTTTGAGACTCAATATTTGGGGGTCAACAACAAACCGCTGAAATAGAACCCCGTCCGTATAGAGATGTAGGGAGTACCTCCCTGGGCATTTTTGCCAGGTTTAGGTTTTAGCAGAGACCACTTGAAGTCAAACCTCTTGTACAAATTAAGGTGCCAATGACTGTAGCATATTCTTTTTCAGTACGTTTGTTTGTGTGTTAGAAGGTACACGTTAATACACCCCAAGAGACCTGAAGTTATTGTTATAAAACCTGCTTCAAAATAACAATGTTGTATTCGAATAGATGTTGTCATTGATGCTCTTCTGCTCTTGGGATTTTTCTTTCTCCTTCGTGCTGAAGCTCACACCTTCATTCATTTTAAATGTTCTTTTGTCTTTGTCATCGCTGACAAGTTGATTATCAAAGAAATTATTCGCTTTGAATTCCGCTCAGCACGCATGCCAGTTTGTTTCCTCTTCATAAAGTTATGATGATTTTAGTTTAGTGTTTGTTCGTAGCGACAACTATTGTCTCTTTTATGCTTATATTTCGCATCTATGAATGTAGTAGCTTATGGTTTTTGATGCAAATTCGTGTTATAATCGACGAATAAACTTGGAGTATGCACATTCAGACCTCGTGATATTGGCATTAATCGCAAAAGACATTTTATTTTGAATTTCCAGATCTCAGACACTACAACTGGTGTGTCAGATTCAGGTGAAGAGTTTGATGTAGAAGAACAAGGTAGTACCATATCGTTTAGAACTCTTATTTCTTTTATTGTTAAATACTATTCATCGCCCTTTCAAGTAGTCCTTGTTATTTCCATTGTTATCTCAAGTACTCTTCTCCCTTATATTTTGAAATTGAATCCAAACTGCTTATTGGCCAGGAGTTCAGTAGCTTCAGTTTTGATTTTCACTCTAGATTGCTTAAAGTGTCCACAATCTTATAGATGATACACAATTTTGATATTTCTTGTCTTTCCATAGATGCATCTACCAAGTGAGTCTGGTTTAATTCCTTTTCACAAAACTTTATTGCACCTTGAATTCTTTTAGTTGTCCTCATTACCATGTTCTTAAACTCAACCTGTTCAATTTTTCATTCATCATAGCGATATCACAGGAAGAAATCTGAGCTGTTTTATTGTGAATTTCAGATAATATCAGAGAAAACCATTTGTTATTTGGGGTCATTCACCCGTTGCGTAGCGCCAAATTTACCATTTTTGGGACCCTCCCCCCTCTCTTAGTGCTCCGTGGCATAGCCCTACGTATGAAGTAAACAATACCATAACAAATCAAGGTACCCTCCCTTCCTGTTAGAGGCATTACGTAATGGGTGAATGATCTCATATAAAATTTGTTTATAGTTGTGGACTACCTATTACGTCAATAATAATGTTGTCGAATCCGGTATGTTGATGAGTGTGAAGACAGCTCAATAGTGTAACCAATGACGTCCACATTAGAAGCAACCTTTAAATACAGTGTCAATGCGAGGCCCCCTTCCCTTCCTCACAGCTAATCTCGCATATGATGAAACGTAATTGCGGAGTCTTCATAAACTGTCGTATTGTTTCATAAAAGAAATTGTGCTTTCACCTTCTTTCGTTCAAATTAGCTTTCTTGCCTTTATATTTTCAATTACTTTCATACCTGTCATAACGTGGCTTTTTCTCCAGTTACTCCCATATCTCAATCTTTGGATTCACTGCTAAGTCAGGCACGAGCGGCACAGAATACACAAAGCTTTAGTTGTTGGATTATAGTTGAACAAAATAAACTATTTACAAGATAACGAATCTCCTGTGAGACCCGGAATTATCGCGTAGCTGGTCGCGTGGCAATAACCGAAGACTAAGTGAAAAGTTAGAGAATATATTAGAAACTACACGGAAATACGAATTAAAACTAACCAATCAAATGTCTAAGAATCTGAATCTACGTAAACACTATGTGATAAACAGGAAAGGTGTGTGTGAGAAAATATACAGAAAATCATTAGTCAGAATACAGTCAAGGCCTAAAAGTAGATGTAAAATGAGTGAAAGAGAGGTAACTACGTAAATGAACTTGAAAGAGAGACTAAACTCAATCTACGAGGAAATATGATTCATTAGTGAACAGTGTGAACGTGTTATGACGTATTAGAAATGAAATATGAATGAGTTGAAAAAAGTGGTATCGTGACATACCTTTTGGACCATGGCATCTTTAGAATGGATTTTTACCGATTAAAAGTTTCAGGTTTTGACTACCAAAGGCAGATGAACACTGCTCTGATAGTTTTCAAAAATGTTTCATGTGCATGCGAGTTAAAATCATAATAATCATAATTATGCTATTAGTTGTATGTTTTAGGTCTGTGAAGATTTCCAAAAACAGTCGAACTATGGTAAGAAGCCTTTCTACGTATTTTTGTCTCTAAATAGTTTATGGCATGCTTATATCTAAAGTTGTTGATTTTTATCTAAACTGATCGGAATTCAACAACTGATCGGAATTCAACAACTGATCGGAATTCAACAAGTGATAGAACGTTCCCTACCTGATCGTAAATTCTACTGCTAGTTTTTTTATTTTCATTTTCTCTTTTCGCTTCGTTTTCTGTCGTTCTTTAAATTCAATAAGTTACCTAAGTGACTTGGTAGAACTTGGTATATTGCAGAAAATTTTGACGATTTACGCAACGATATTTTGATATTATGAACAGACCCTACAGAGACTTCTTGTTACATATTCATGCCTCAATTATCTTTATTGAAGTTATTGCAAGCAGTTTGCATTGTATCCAATGGATATACTTTTATATCAGTCTGTGAGTCAGGGGCGGACTGGCAGGTTTTTTGTGGGGATATTACTTTATGAATGGGGCTCGTGTTTGGTGTGGTCATCTATTTTCCTTAACTATCAAGTTTTAGGACATGGATCAACCAAGTCGTTGAGGATATTGGGGGGGGGGGGCTGCTGCAAAGAAATAGGTAGGTTGGGCTTGGGATGCTATGCCAGCCCGGCATTTCTTGCTAGTCCACCCCTGTTGTGAATTCGTGTTTGCTTAACATTTGCTTTCTGGAAACATATTATTTCTACAACTTTGCTGTAAATTATTATTAATTTTGATAAGTACACGTACTCTTTATCACAATTAACTAGCTAGAGTTTTAATGTTACGTTTTATTGACAAATTCGTTCTATATTAGAACAGAAAAAGAGCAAAACAAACAAACAGAAAGATCATCGTAAAAGAACCTCGATATAAGAAGGTTTGTAGATATTGAAAGTCCAAGGGAAGGGTGTACTTTGGTCGATCGTGAGTCTCTAACCATCATACATTTTGTAAAAATCCCAATGGATGAGAAATTTTTAATGTTGGATTAACTGGGTAGGATAGGTCCTTCTTGGGAATAGCTTTTCGAATGATACGTCCCTTTGCAAATAATACGCTACCAGATCGTGATGATTGTGAATTTCACTACATTTTATGCTGCATAAGAGGGGTATTACAACTATTGAGTAGCTCCTCTCTCGCCATATTTCATACTAGCACTGGGTACGGGGACTATTCAGCTCTGTTTTTTGGGGTGGGGAATTTCAAGGTATTTTCATAAGGAGAGGTATTCCTACTGATGATACATACATTTGTATAAAGACTACTTTGTGTACTATTTTCATATCTTACAGAGGTTTATATGGCAGTGTTCTGAAATGATAATTTTTAAATTTATGGGAGAGCGAGGACCCCATTTGTCCCCTGCCTCCTGCTTTCCAAAAAGGTGTCCACAACTGCTAGCACTTTCATACCTACTGATCTGCGCATTCACTCACTCTTGCCATACGCTCTCACTCACTCTTGCCATACACTCTCACTCACTTTTGGCATACGCTCTCACTCACTCTTGCCATACACTCTCACTCACTTTTGCCATGTGCACCATGCGCTTTCACATCTAGCACGTCATCACTCTTGCAAATTACGGAATTTAATGGAACATATTTCTCATCTTTCGAACATTTTGGTTCATTATTGCTACTAGATTTGAGAAGTTGCCAATGCGTCATCATTATTGCTTCTTATCATAAAAACTCCCAAAAAAAGACTTCTTACGTTGTGTTTCATTCCAGTCGCTTATTAAGCATTTGTAAGAAAGAAAAGTTATTTTTTGTAATCAGGTTGTAGATTCTGAAGGTGATAGCAGTTTATGGGAACTGAAAGATGAAATGGAAAGGGTATGAATTATTGGTACTACTGATTTATTTATATCACGTAGGATTGTCTTGCTCTGGTTCAAAGAGAGATTCCAAAATTCCTAGTTGTGATTCACTTTAATTTGACTAGAAATAAGCTTATCTTGAAAAGAACACCACAATCCTGGCCCAAAGTTTGTTGAAATCGTGAGAAGGGCTGAGATCTAGTATGGAAAGGACATTTCTCCGACAATCCGAATGGTATATAAGCATTAAATATCATATTTCAAATGTCAAGACTTATTTAAAGTTGGATTTTTATTTGTGGTTACAGTAACTAATTAGTTCCAACTATCTAAATACGATTTACGGAAAGGTAAACATGAGCTAAACCTAAATAAAAATATATGACATACAGTAAGTACCATTGCAAGAACATTTCATAAGGTAGTGTAAAGATACCAGCAATGCTTCACTGAAGACCTAGCATGACTGATACGCTTCGTAGGGGCATTTTTTGACTTGTAATCATTTCTTTTGTGTTGATTCATATATCATTCGGTTTTCAGTGCCTTTTGAGGGGTAGTAGATAGACAGCTTACGTGAGAATTATTTCAATTGCCACAACAATGTATTTGAAAGCAACTTTTCACAGTGTTTAATCTGAGATGCCATTGTAGTATAATTATTTTCTTTGCATCATTCTTTTTGAGGTTTTTTTGAGAGAATTCACTTGGGTCGAGTCATGAAATCGTTATTTATACCATTCACTGTCGTCTTATGTTATCATCATGTACATAATCTATTAATTTATTCTTTTCCTCTAGGGAACTAAGTTGTACCTCGCAGGGAAATACGATGACGCAAGTGTTTTCTTCAATTTAGTAAAAAATTTAATTAAAAGTGGAAAAAATGTAAGTATATTTAGTCTTAAATTGAAAATTGAATATTTTCAAGTTTTTACTAACAATTGGACTAATTGACTCTTGATGTTTTCATGGGCGTCCTATGATAGAAGACAGTTGTAGTTAGATTATGAAGCTTGAGCTAAATATGGTGACAAAAAATAGTGGAATTTTCTTTGCCTTTAGAGATATTTGGACATTTTCATTTTAGGTTACTCGAGACTTTAGACAGACACATTCATTTGACTTAGTTAAACTAGAACAACATAATCAGAAGAGCTTGACGTGTCAATTCATCCATGAGCCATCATCAGTAGGGAGTGAGAATGAATGACATTGGAACTTAAATAAACATACAAGTCATAGGGAAGCTCCAAACGACGGAGATGTAAATGGACATAGGCCAAGTCACGAAATTTGAACATGGTGAACAGTACATCACCTACCTGGGACGATAGATAAAAGGAAATAAACGAAATGGATGAGCTGAAATAAATAGTTGTTTTGAAGTATACTGATAGCGTTCTAGTTTAAATCGGCATAATGTGTCCATCTAATATGTTGATTATTTAACATGTAAATGCCAACACACCTTTAAAGACAAAAATATATCAATTTTGTCATCATTCTAATTTTATATTTCATCCTCAAGCTCCATTTCTCCACAAACAAATACAATATGAACTTTTTACAACCCATTCTTTTCATTTCAATCAAACGTTTTGCTCCTAGAGTTTAAATTTCTCTCTATTTTTATTTTTTTCTACTTTTTGAATTTCATTCATCTTAATGCTTTTCCATATTTTTAATTGCTCACAAGAGAAATGGCTTTCACGGGGAGATATACACTCGAATGTGAAAAATATTTACTTTGAGTCACGAGGAAACTTGGAAAATTACGCTCATTCGAGGATTTCTAACTTAGGAATTCCCAGTGTATTTTATTGTAACTTAAACTTAGTGTATTTACTTAGTATATTTTTCGTCTCTTTCGTAGTTTTCATTGGATAGAGATGAAGAGACCATTTTAATTTATGCTTATGGAATGTGTTCATTCATGAGTGGATCACCTTCGGTATCCTTAATTGTTTTGTTGCGTCACTCTTGCTTTGTAATTTACAATCATTCAAACCTTAACTTATAGTATATTTAAATGAAGCTGCATGTGGTAGTTTGTGGAATTACTTGATTGCCAGTAGGTATAACTAATATTCATCAGCCCATTCAACTGTTATCTGTCGCCCATCTAGCTCTATATATGACTACATGTTATATAAAGTCATGTGATTAAATGGCATAGTATCATGTGATTACATGGTATATAGTAATATGATCATGTGATCATGTGTAAACAGGGAAATAATCAAAGTTCTTTGGCTTTTTATCATCCAATTTGTCATTGTCAGAGCATTTTGTAATACTTGTATTTCTTTATAGGACCTAGAGTCAGCTAAAGTGCAATTCGATCGAATCATAAAAGACTTTACCGATGTCAACTTCCCACTTGTTTATTATATATGCGCAAAAATTTATGAAAAGCAATATAGGTATTGTCGTTTGAGATGAATTTTGTTTTTTGCAGTTAATCTATCAATTTTTCAATTAGAGGCTATGTTTCAGATACAGAGAATGTTTCAGATGTAGAGAATGTTTCAAATAGAGACAATTGCCAAACAGAGGCTATGTTTCAGACAGAGGCAACAAATATTGCATGTGATGGACTTTCTGATCAAAACCAATTTCTTGTCTTCTCTTAGTTTATAATTAACCGAGAACGTAATGAAATTCATTTAGATAGAAGTACGTTAATTGAAATCATAGTCAAGAAAGATTTAGAATTTCACCTTTCATTTATAGATTTATTCTAATGAATTTCTTAAATTTTTTTAGGTTTTCAGAAATGAGATCATCTTTAAATTCTGCTTTGGAGATTATTGAGAAATCTGGCGTCGTTTTACGGAAATGGCCAGGTTCTGAATTTATCATAAAAGAAACAATACCAGGCGAACTAGAGGTATTCTGTTCTATGCCAGTTATTACTGTGGTCTTTGAAAAAAGTGTGTTGTTATCCGTTGTTACTATATTCACTCTTTACTGCAACCAAAGGAAAATTTTGTCGTTAGATACTCGTGGACGTTATGAAATAATCCACCTTTCATTTCATTTCATTTCATTTTCATTTATTTAAGGAGGGTTGCCCTTCAACAAGTTGATTTTCAAGGGGCCCTCCGATAAAAATATTAATTACAAGATAAGTAGTAAAAAGCTATTAGTTTAAATTAAACTGTGAAACCCTATTACAATATTCAGAACTTATTAACAATGATATTAAAATGCGAACCTAAATAAAAGAAATAAAATGCGAACCTAAATAAAAGAAATAAAATGCGAACCTAAATAAATCAAAATAAAGTAAAACAGCTTTAGATAGTTTTCTTGAAACTATACAAGGAGGTTGCCTGCTTTGACTCGGCTGACAGGCCATTCCATAATTTTGCACCTCTATATGAAAAGCATCTCTGGCCATTTGATGACCTTTTCTTTAGTAACCTAAGGTCGGTCCCCGTGTTACGAAGGCTGTATCATGAACAGAGCGAATTTCGTTTGAATAGGTCACAAAGGTATTGAGGAGCCAGTTTATTCAGGGACTTAAAGACCATTGTCTTAGATTCACCAACAATCAGTTCGTTAACGGTCTTCCATCCCAACCCTTGGATAAGGGGTCTGCTTGGGGCATCAAAGCTGCTGTTTGTAACTATTCTAGCAGCACGGTTTTGAAGTTTTGCAACTGATTGATTTCAGTTAAACCGGCGCAACCCCAGACAGAGCAACAGTATCGTAAGTGGGGCTCCACAATACCTTTGTATAGAGTTTGCAAAGTTTCTCTCGGGAGAAAAGACTTGGTACGTCTTAAAAAGCCAACTGCCCTTGAGACATTGTTAGAAACTGCTTTGATTTGCTCTTTCCAGTCCAAGGAGCTGTCGATTTGTACACCAAGGTATTTTGTCTTTTTAACTATTTCAACCTCATTCTCGCGAATTGAGCTCTGTAAACTTTAAATCTCTAATCATTGTTGTGTAAGACTATATTTTCATTGATTGAATGAAAGATCATCAAATTTCCAAGTATTTTTTTAGTTATCATTCAAACCTTATATGTCAGAGAAGTTATATGCTCGACTTGTTTTTAGTTTTGGTTTTTTGCTCATTGTCGTTTTCATATCGTTCGTGTTTTTGAATATATTTCATTTTATTAAGCAATCTAATGTTAAATTTTTGATTTGATGGCACTTTTCAGTCATTTTTTAAGTTAACCATAGTTCTTTATATTTTAGATGCAAATAAAGAAGTTATTGGATTCTTATAGCACTGATAATGCATATGCAATTTGTAGATTTGAGAATTGTAATTTAAAAGACAAGCACATTCTTATCAACGAACCAGGTATGAGTAGAGGGTGTTCATTAGAGCAATCGAGTAATGCCGATAGAGAGTGGCCAACCAAAGTCGTCTTTTAAAATTTGAGATGTTATGTTATCGATTAATGTTACTTTCTAAATGATGATGAACTGCAATGTTAGAGATAGATGATTGATTCAACAATTATGATAATCTTCTGTTCTCTGCAGATTTTCACTATCCATAAACTTTTATGTAGTTATACAAACGATAGATTTGTTGTCAAAATGGTATTTACTTAGTATCTGCCTTGTTTGTTTATTCTGTGAAATGGGATTAAGATTCGTTATCTGTAGCTGAAGCTTTTTGGATCTTCTGTCCTTCAGAAACATCAAGCTTCCTAGGTCGTTTTTACTTCCTTTTTGGCTGGGATGAATGTGACTGTTCACCAGGATTACTTTTTTCAATCTCTATGTTTCAACTGTGTATCAGTCAATCATTAGTTGTTCTTTGCCGCTCTTTGTATCTCTGTCTTCTGTTCCCAGTGACAAAAGTCCAAGTTTTGTATGACTATTTGTTTGTCAACTCATTTATTTTAGTCGTCCGCTCAGTGGTCACATAATTTTCATTTCAACAAACTTTCTTCAGTAGATTGGCACATCTTTAAGCATGCACCCTCCGTTCAGTGGTCACATAATTTTCTTTTCAACAATCTTTCTTTAGTAGATTGGCACAGCTTTAGGCATGCATCCGTTTTTCGTAGATTCTAAAGGCTTCTTCCGAATGAAATGTAGTGAGTTTTGCAAAATGGAATATCATGCATCGTGTTGGCAAAAACTAAAACAAAATATGAATCTCAAGGACAATACTCCATTAAAGGTTTGAAAGGGTTCCATTTTGATGCATTTGTTTTGTGCAAGCACTCATTTAATGGACATACTATTCATATTTAATACAGTATTTTTTCCCGTTCTGTTTGATATTTCTAACAGGGATCTTTTTTTTATTTTAAGGGATTCTTACACCAGAAGTGTTTTACGCCTGATTGTACTGGCATTCTTATTTATATTTGCTTTACTTTTTTGAGTCAAGATTCAGAAGTTCGCAACATAGAGGTATCAGTTTATAAATTTGAATAAACTTAAATGTTTGATATATCTGAAATGTAAATAATGCTAAATAGATGGGAATTATGTGTTGGTCAGAAATTGGAATTTGAAACCATTTAAAATGTTCGTGAAAAGGTTAACGGAAGTGCTAGTGAATGAGCACCTATCCTGGCATTTACAGCAGTAAATACAACCTCTCATAGTAGTTTTTGAAATGCCAACCGTAATGAGTTTGATTGCCCTTAGTTTTGTATGGTGTTTTGAAATTGTTTCAGTAGAAATGCAATGACAAAACTTGTTTGAATATTCCTTATGTACTTTAGATGCAGGCCATTTGGATTTTATTAGCAAGCATTTGTTACCACTATATGTTGTCTAATATTATGATGGCATGTTTTCAGCACATGATAGACCCTCCTAAGAAATTAAAGAAAGAAGTTAAATCAGTCGATAAATCCAAACGAATGAAAGGATGTAGGTGAGTTACATTTTGTAGTATTGTAAATTATGCTTTTAGCTTGAAAACATTCAGTTATGATTAAGCTAAGACAACTGTACGAGTGATATATTTAGTTGATCAAACCATACTCTATATAGGCAATCCTCGGATTCTAGACGTCCCGAAGATTACATATCCAGTTTACTAAATCATGCTGAACAATTATTCTTGTATGCCATACTGAGTTAAGAGACTTATTATATGATTATTCCGTCGTGTAAGTGTATTCCATTTTCATGGGAAAAATTTGGACCCATCCATTTTCACACACCTGGCCTTGCCATGAAACACTACTGAGAAAGCTCTTTGATCTGATCGTTTCCAGTAATTAGGTTTCTTTCAAAATGAGATTCTAATATTAATTGGGTATTCTATTAGATGAAATGGCTTATGATATACAAATAAACAAACATCATTCATTATTGTTTGTCAAAATTTTCATAACAAAGCTGACTGATATCGTTGTAAGTACTATTGTTAGTTGCTTCTTACTTTGGTTGTTGATAGTGTTTTGTAGGCTGTGACCTCAACTTCTATAGGCATCCTTAGTGCCCTTTTGACATCTTTTTGTATGAAATTTTATACTCTCAGCTCTTTACTTCGACTCAAAATCCTGGTTACTATCATCTATCTTCTCTGGTTCATATTCTCGCTCCGTATCCAATACGTGTATTTGAAATTAGCAAAATGTGTATTTTAGAGCATTCTAGGAGTTTATCAATTTCCTCTCTTTGTCGCTTATGAGTTGGGGCCTTTCATTTTCTCTACCTGTTTCTGGTCTGCAATGGAGTAATTAAAACCCTAACAAGAACTATTATTCTTAACAGTCTAAAGAAGCTGAAGAAAAAGGAAGTGCTGAAAGCTGAAAGACAGAAAGAAGCTTCAGTTGACTTAGATGTAGAAGATGTTGTTGATACGGTATCATCAACCATGAATGAAGTCAACAGCACAGCAGTATGTAGTGACATTCAAAATCACACCAAGATGGTGCATGTGAATAGAACGGTAGAAAAGGGTGTTTTGAGCCATGCGCCAACAGTTCCTACGTGGATGATGGTATTCCGTGCTCTGCTATTTATAAAACTGTTTCACAGATAAATATAAATAAATATATACATATAGTATATTTATATTTAAATTTATACATACACATATACATATAAATACATTATATATTTATATGTATGTGTATATGTATAATATATATTTATATATATGTGTATATGTATAATATATATATATATATATATATATATATATATATATATATATATATATATATATATATATATATATATATATATATATATATATATATATATATATATATATATATATATATATATATATATATATATATATATATATATATATATATATATATATATATATATATATATATATATATATATTTATATATATCCGCTGTTGTGCTATCTTTGACTATTTCTTGCCTGAAACTATGATGTTTTCTTGTTTTCTTTTGTGATAGCAGCATCTCATTCCGTCGATTCATCAGTAATCGCACCTTATGGACAATGACCTCACTTTTTTGTTCACTGGTAGCACTATTTATATATTGTATGATTTTCAATCTTTTTTTACATGTAGGACACAGCTTGCAATTCAATCGAAATTCGTTCACAAGGTATGTTTTTTTAATCTATGGTTGTCCTCAGTACATATTAATTTTATCATTTTCATAAATGTCAAGCAGCATAGCTTGTTGAGTCATTATTAAAATTCTATGATTGGTTTATTTGTATTTATGACCTCATATGGTTTATATCTAGTTTAGTCATTGCTTGAGTTGTTTATTTGTTCCTACTTTCTTGGCAATTCGGTATCTTGCTTGCATCATTTACAAGCCGTTTTCACTATTCACTTATCTTGTGTTTAGTAACTTATAAATATTTTCTGTTTTGTAAATGTATTCAAATAAATCTACGATCGCAATAAGGAGGACAATTTTATCACCCAATCCTACGCCCAGTCCTGCCCAAGCAAACAATCAAAACTCAAATCCTGCCACCGTCATTAAAACCATTTGCAACATTTAAAATTTTGAAAAATAGTTAAGATCATGGAGATCAAACTCTTGCGACTGCAGAATTTAAGATTTATTACTAGTTTAAGTTTTTTATTAATTTGTAGATAGTTGGCATTGCTTAGCTCATGATTTTAGCTATTTAGATACTTTAAATAAATTATTTGTATTATATGTTGTATATTGTTAATATTATCATAATCTGAAATTATTGGGAAATATGGATCATTGCGTGGATTTCTTTACAGATATATTTGTTTAACATATATAGTTTACTATTCACAGATTTTGCACGAGATCTTAATTACATGTTTCTTTGACTGTATTTTTCTCATGTCATATTTCATATATTATATTTAACTATGTGTTCTTTCAATTTTTCAAGATTCTGGTTTGTTTGTTTTGAATGATAAATCTCTTTCCCAAAGTCCTTGGCAGGTATCTTGTTTTGTGTTGCATTCTTCATTCGTTTGCTTAGAAGGAGCTTATAGTACAGTTGATAACAAGCTATTTGCAGAAATATAACGAAGGAAAACATTATCTCTTTTGAATGATGCAAGTAAAAGTTTGATAATCAGACCAGGCACGTAAAATATTCAAATCTCACTGATAAAAAATATCAGTGAGATTTGCCATCTGCTTTACCCTCTCTTCACGTTTGTGTAATCATTGAAAGCAACAATGTCCAAAAATTAGATATCCAAAAAATGGATATTATTCTGTTATGTTTCTACTTGAGCACTAGTTTCAGCATTTGGATGTACCTTGATGTTTATTTTAATCAGTGCTTGGAATAACTCCCTATATTCACCATCAGTTCATTACAAGCTCGATGATACAAAAGGTTTTCAATATAAAATCCAATCCTCATATTCCCATTGTTGCCGTTGTTGCTTTTGTCATTCCTTTTTATGTAGAGCATTCGAGATTACATAACGTTACTGAATTCCCATGCAATAAGATTCATTCTCTATTTAGAATCTAATTTGCATTTATGCTTCATCTTTAGACACAGAAAAAGCGTAAAAAGAAAAGTAAATCGAATTCATCAAATGTTATAGATAATGTTTCATCTCATTCTCAACTTGAACCAGTGAGAATAGCTCATCCTGTACCCCCTGGTCCCCAACCGCATGTTGACGAGACGCACTCTATGCGAGACACAGTAACAGAACATTTACATACGTAAGTTAAACGAAATCATTTCATCTTTTCTTCAAATTGCTTTGTGTGCTTTACAATTATTCACAAAATGAAATTAGCCTCGTGGAAAACTAGCCTACTCGTTGTTTTCATATCATTATGAAAGCTAGATATCATTTTTTGCAAGTTTGAGGCATCTCTAGCTGCAATAGTCATACTTTTATCGTGCTCCAAATTGCGTCGCATTTGTCACAAGTTATTGTACCTTGTAGAATCAAATTCATAACAGTCACTTGTTATATTGTTGATATCTCAATCTCGACTTAGTTCATTCATTTCAATATTACTTTCTCGTTTTATAGCTTGTTTGCAGATCTTCTGATAAGCAAAGGCCATATGAATGTGAAAAACGATGAAGATGTAATTGACCTACTGAACATTCTTGACAATTACTCTGCAAGTATTGTGAACTCTTGGGGAGGGCTGGGTAACTTTTTAGCTATTTCACCGACATTTGCGTTTGATCCAGATGACTGTGACATTGTTTACCTTGCGGAGGAGGCTGATATTTACTTATTGTCAAAGAGAGAAGCAGATTCTAAGAGAATGGCTAGTGTAAATAAAATTAGCAAATTTTATGGTGATTGGCCAAAGTTAAATAGGGCTATTACTAGAAATGAGACTGAGGCTAGGAGAAAAACATCTAATTACATTGCCGATACAGATCCTGCCATTTTATCGGTTTCATCCAAAAAGAAAGCGGATGAAGTTAAAGCTAAATCGTCAGACAATCATTTTGGTTTACCTAAACGTTTAAAAGGCTCTAAAGAAGCAAAACAAGCTGCTTTGTGGATTGAAACTGAAAATGAACGAGGTGTACCGAAGGATGTGTTTCAACACCATGGTTATTTTGATAGTCCGTTAAAGAAAAAGGACTCTAAACTGATGTTTTCAGAAAGCTTGCAGAAGGCTGTTAACCATTATAAGATACGTATTGGAGAAAAGTCTTGTGATAAGGAGGAGAAAGTGAAGGAGAGGATAATAATTGATAATCCACTTCAAGACTTTAGATGCAAAGTATGTGAAAGTGGGAAGAAAGATTCGAAATGTTTTGATGTTGCCGTGATGACTGAATTTGATGACAAACATTTCAAAGAACTTTATGATAATGAGGCTGCAGAGAGGCGTAGCTTGTTTGAAAAATTTACCGAAGCAATGGATAATTTAGAGCAAACAAAAAACAAACTACGAATTGAAAAGGAGACTTCTGCAAGTAGAGAAATGGAACTTAGAGCCAATTTAGAGGTATGTAGTTTTCCTTAGTATGGGGTTTTGAAAGTGCGATACGTAAAATTATTTTATTGCACTACCTCATGTAGTACAAGTAGGTCACGACAGGCATTGTATATGGGCTTATCCTGTTTTATATCTTGATGCAATATGACACAGCACAGCAGAACACGACACTACGCAATAACTCTTCTTAGAGTCTTGATATTCCTTGCTAAGTTCGATCTGTAAGCAATAATAGTAGGCATTCTAATTGTATTCAAATCCCAAAGTATAGTAGTATTGATAGTCTGCTAGACGCGGACCCCCCCCCCCCCCCATGGCCATCAAAGTGAATTGGCAGATAGGCCTTGGTAAGACGAACACTGTGCCCCAACTCAGCTGCATTATTTATATAATATATATATAATATATATATAATATATATATATATATATATATATGTGTGTGTGTGTGTGTGTGTGTGTGTGTGTGTGTGTGTGTGTGTGTGTGTGTGTGTGTGTGTGTGTGTGTATGTGTGTGTAATCAGTAGCTAGCGAGTAACCAGGATATATATATATATATATAAATATATATATATATATATATATATATATATATATATATATATATATATATATATATATATATATATATTTATATTGCCTCATGTCCTCTATTAGGTCAATTTCTCTCATCATTTGTTTGTCATTTCAGGGTACGAAAAATAAGCTTATGAAAGAGAGACAATGGAAGGAAAATATGCAACAGAAATGGCATCAAGAAAAAGAGAAAATGAACCGTGACATTAAATCCTTACAAGAAAAAATAAAACGATTTAATGAAGAAAGGTGATATTTTGATATCCTTTATGTTAAATTCCAAGTTAGCAGACAAAATCTGAAGATTATTGCTTATAGAACGTATGTGAGCAAAACCTATTGAAAGAATTGAGGCCAAAACTAAGTAATTATTATGATTTAATTGTATTAGGAACAGTTGCAATTTTGAAAGACAATGAATAGTATCACTGTCAGTATACTTATAGGAGCCATTCAATGTATTAGGGTTGGATGTTCGCTGTTTCCTACCATGGTACCTCTAATTCTTCTATCAAAGTGCTTGGTATCACCTGTGATTTTCCTCAATGTTGCAGTAGATTTCGTTCGAAGACTGATAGATTTCGTTGCCATTTGTGGGTTACGTTTTTAGCTACATGATAGCTATAGAATGGTCAATCTCTTTATGGTGCCATGGCCGATAAGAACCTCGACGACACATAAAGCCAGTTTTGTCGACGATCTTTTTTGTTATGACACAAATCCACGACCTTGCTTTTTCAGTCTTAAGGAAATATATTTAACTATTTTGCCTTGATTTGGAGTCATTTAGATTCTTATATTCTTATATTATTCTTATATTCTTATATATTCTTATATTCTTTATTGAGAGCAATTTCATGCTCTAGAGATGTTCCCGTATTTAATACTGAAAGGTTTTAATAAAAAGAACTGGATCAAGCAATATTCAAATGAGAGAACTTGCAGCACTTAAGTATATTTGTGTACTGTGCACTTTGTGCGTCGAAATATGTAACTTTTGTTTCTTTGATCCAGCTACAAAGCGCAGCTTAAAGAGCAACAAAATGAAATAAAAAGGGTAATTGAGAAAATCGGTGAAATGAAGTGAGTTTCTATTTCAGCTGAATCTGTAGTTTTGCTATAATGTATTTAATAACTAACTGATCTCTTAATTTCCATGTCATCCGTTTCATATTCCTATAAATGCCCTTGGACTTCAGAAAGATGTCACCTTCTAAAACATAACTACAGTATTAGTATTGAAAACTAGATTGCAAGAAGTAAAATATTGTTCCCTTGTATAACCTCGTTCCAGTAGTTTTAATTTGTTTGAAGTTTGCCTGTGATATCATCCTTAGTAGATTGGACTGTCATGAACTGGACCAATGCCTTATTTTCAATTTATTGTGATTTCGCTTTGATGTCAATTTTGAAGTTTTCTTATTGTTGAGAAATTATTTGTTTTTACGATTTAATAATTTGAAATTAATCTGATGTTTTTCGAAACTTAAGGCTAAGAGAGGAAAGAATTCGTGCAGAAAATGAAGATATAATCAGTAAATTAAGTTCATGTGTAACAGAGCAGACAAAAAGAGCCCAGGATGCTGAGGTATTCTTTCCTAACCTTTTCTTAATGGCAAGCATACTCATATTATGATTGCTTCATAAAATCCCAGAATATGCTCAGCAGTATAACATATTTTCATTCAATGATAATTTTTTTACTTTTAGAGCTTCAACCTCCAATTCGAATTTTTTGTTTAAGCATTTCTCCCTACTCCATTGCTTTGTTTTCCTGATTTCTACCTTATTCTTCCTTTCATGTATCATGCATTGTTCTCTTGTTATGTGAATGTTAGAACCAAATTAATGTGGATGATGTTTTCAGAAAGTTAAAAAATAGATTAAAATGGATGTATTTCCTTTTTATTAGATATATTTTGTGTATTGATAACTCCCGGGAAAGCGACCTGACTATAGACTTAGTCTCTACATGGTTTATCATACATATCCACAATGATTAGGGAAGAGTAAGAGCCTTTGAAGATTATGAACCTTTCTTAAAACCATTTGTTTCCTATTGCCTTTAAAATTGTACCAAGATAAAACTGTCTCCTATTGTTGGTAAGAATTTCAAAATATCTACACAAAAATTTAATTCTGTTTCCCTGCATAGGATTTGGAAAAGTCGCTTTCAATCCCGGCCAGGAAACTGTCCTCATAAGGATCGTAGAATTTCTTTCTTGTAAACCAGACAGGAAAAGAGAATTTAATAACAAGGTTCTTCAACTGAGATTTTTATACCGTTTCCTGATAGCATATAAATTGCATTTAATTGGGAAGCCTTACTCGGTTCATTGCCTCTAACAGTTTTTTAAGATTTTTTCCCTGTGGATAAATCGTGATCTTGAATTTTATTCTCAACCTCATGATTAAAGTGCGCTTTATGTTTATAATCTTTTTTGGTATTGCCTCGCGATTAACCCGCGTATGCTCTCGTTTGCCTTTGAATTGGGATCTGGCTTTTGTCAAGTCATTTATGTTTAAGAAGAGCTATAGTTGATGTGATCATTTTTAATACAAAAACCAACCGCTGATATAACTTTATGGATTTTGTTTAGATTGGTGGCATACAAATGTCGTATCATCTATGATTCATCGTTTTATAGTTCTCTATATTGTATTTCCGTTTATTTTGTTATGTTTTAATTTTATTCTATTTTGAAAAGCTCTCCTTTATGATTTTGTGGCAGGCACGCGTTTCTGGAAACTGTAAATGTTCATTCCTTTTTTTCTTGCTTGCTATTTAATACTCGTTCATACTAGACGATATCCTCACAATTGTAAGCAGCTGATTTCACACTAGAATCTGCGTTGCGTTGCGCTGCGCTGCGTTGCGTTGCGTTGCGTTGCGTTGCAAGCATATATTAGCGTAATGTACATACTTATTGTGTTTGCTCAGCTGACCTCTGTCTGAATTTATGACCTCTGTTTGAATTCTTTGCAGCTCTTGTTCTTTTATTGAGCAATTGAGAACTGTTGTTAGTCTCATGTTTTGAATAAATCCACTAAAGGACCATGGCCAGGACCTTTAGGTGGTGATGTCATTTGTACATTACGCTTACCCATCAACTCTGCATCTTACAGACCTGGGCCGTACTTTCGTATTGTTATCTTGGTTTGGGATTTTTCCCCATAGTTAAAATTTTATGGAACAGCATAGATGTGGAATTCTTTATACAACCCAAAATTTCTGAGCCCAATAACATATTTGCATCAAGTGTCTCACACGTACACCACAAACCATCTTTGTAGTAACTTCCCGTTTTTTAGTATACGTTGTCTTTACAAAATGCCTGCTTAACGTTATTAGACAAAATAATATATCAGAAGATAATCCTCTGCTATATGGGATTAATATTGCAATATTCCATGTAAGATTTCGTTAAGCTGTTTCCTTAGTCAATTAATTCATTTTCTTGAATAGAACTATGTTTGATGTAGACAAAAGTAGTGAGATGCCAATGACAATTGGATCAGGAATCTTTAGATTCATTGGCTCATGAAGGATCGTAGATATGAGAAGTATTGTTTAAAGCTCTACCCATCCTTTAATCTGTCTAGTTAGAGACACTGTTGTAGCAAGTGATAAATTTTGCTCTTGAGTGAAGTCTTGCAAGAGGAGCAAGATGATATACGAATTTTATTTGTATAAATCCTGTTCTCAGGTTCAGAAACCCGACAAATTGGATTGTATCAAATTTTTCAAAATATAAGACATGATTTTTGTTAACTTAAAAGATCTTGTCTCCTTTCTTAGCTTAAGTGATGTCATGGCCTTCCGTAGCTTAAATGTCGTTGATGGCCTTTCAATGTTGTTATTTTGTCCATGGTGATGCTTTGCGTTTTTCAGGCACTTACGTTTGTAGATTGCCCTGCATCCATAATGTCTAACATTTAACCTCTTGATTTGCTTACCCTGTAGTCTCAGGATTGCCAGACTTTGTTTGTTCCATTCTCAATGGCTTTTCATTTTGCAGAAATGATAATTAGGCAGATTCAAAGTTATTGCTTTATAGATTCTAAGTTGTACGAACTGTTAAGAACCAATAACATGACAAGAAAGTTGCATTAAGCACACACAACTCAATCAATCAGAGTTACATATTGAAGTAGTTAGGATGAAATATTTTCACTTGATATGTAGTGTTGCTGCCAGTGTCTTTTATGCCAATAGAATGCTGCTGCATACCTCACTGAATATTGTGAAGTCTTCATAAGTATATGGACAGCAGCCTTATATAAATGGAAATTTCTGTGAAAGTATAACACAATAATATCTTATTTGGACGTTTTTCAAATTTATTTTACTTTTTGGGTAATGGGTTCCCATACACCTTATTGCTTTGTAGTATTGAAAACTGCTTTTGGCAATTTGCAACGTTTTAATCGCTAGAGCCAAACAGTTGTTGCTCTTCGAAGATTCACCGTAGATTGGTTGATTGATTGATTGATTGATTGATTGATTGATTGATTGATTGATTGATTGATTGATTGATTGATATGATATATATTCTGCTATAATACAACTATAATCGTTAAATACAAACTTCAACCACAACATTATATTACTAAAAGATGAACATAGATAAAGATAACTTTGCATCACATTTGGACTCGAATTTGATGCTTTCTCCTCCTTCACTCCTCCGTTCCATTTTCCTCCGGAATATCTTCTCCTCACTCTACAGTTCTAGATATTGTCGTTGTTTTTTGTTTTTTTCGCCTTCACAAGTGATTTTGTGTTCATTTTAGGTGTTAATGATGAATGAAAAGAAGGCAGATGTCAGTAAACATTTTCAAGGAATCATCGAGCATTGTCAAGCAACCATTTACATTATTGAGCAGAATCCTTTTCTTGAGTAAGCACGTTTTGATCATTACCTACATGAGAGTTATTCACTTTTTATGTAAACGTACTATGGATGAGGATACAGTAACATGTTTTTCCATATCAGCTCATTAATCACAATTTATCAGTTATAAGTTTTTGTTTCTTTATGCTTTTTCAGCTATCTTTGAGACAAAACAACGCATTCCATGTATTGTTTGCGTCAAAAATTTGATTTTAGTCAATCGATTCTTGTTTCTAGGCCGAGCACAAATAGACTGGAATTATTGCATCTATGGAAGTCATACAGTGAAACAGTAATGAAAAATCTTCGAAAATGCATGGTAAGTTCTCCTTTTCGTATTTTTGTTTCACTAAGCCGATTTGTTCATTTACGTATGCATTATGACAATGGTATGTTACACGATTTGCTTGAACTGAGCTGGTAGCACAGTACTTTGGACAGATAGTATCTTACACAGTACTGAAGATAGCGATGACATTATCGAAATTCGACTTCTTTCATGGCTTGGAAAGAGGGGGGAGCTTGTCGATGCGACGTTGCTCGATTAGGGGAGGGAGGGGGAGAAATGGCTCAAATATTCATGACGTCATAAATGTATGGTTCCTTAGCCACTTAGTTGCAGCATGTTTTTGTTGCATTCCTTTATTAAGGTAGACGCTCACCAGATTGCCTTTCAACTCTTGAGGGAGTTAGCGTTCAACGGGTCAATGAGTAATTTTATGTCAGTAAACTAATCTCGATTTGAGAACGAGATGGACAGTAATCAGGGCTCATATGAACGACAGTTTGCCTGAAGAGTGGTCGATGTTGCTTTGTGCGGTTTTTTCCTTCACACTGGCTCAATAACGATATGTCTTATATGAACTTCCTCTTTTTAGCCATTGAATAAAACTTTTTTCTATTGTTTGTTGTCACTTTATGTTTTACGATGAATTTTTAATTCACTTCAAACAGACGGTGCTCTTTATGTAAGATTCACTATGATTATTCATGTTTAAATCTTGGAGCTTTAGAATTTAACATTTTAAATACCGTTATTGTTTCTTTTTCACATGGATCATATCTTAATCCATACTGTCGTCTATCGCATCGCGCAGATCTTCTCGCAGTTCTCAATCAGTTGAGAGTTGTTGTTGTTAGTATTTTAGTCATTTATGTCACAGTTTCTTACTCCATTGGAGCCATGTGGCACATCGCCGGCCATTTTACATGAGGTGGATGAAGACTGGCTTTTCCGTTCGTTCGTTAGTTAGTTAGTTAGTTAGTTAGTTAGTTAGTTAGTTAGTTAGCTAGTTTGGAAGTTGACTTGGAAGTTAGTTTGTTAAGTAAGTAGTTATATAGTTTGTTTCTAGTCTTATTTTATCTTCCTGAGTCAAGTATCACTTATCTGATACATGAGGAAGGAAAGGACAGTCTGTCTGTAGTGGTTATGATAGGAGAACACAAAGCAGATTTGTAGCAGTTGAGCATTTTTTCCATAGTTGCTGCAAGATAATCTAGTTTAAAGCACATGAAGAGATACGTCTGTCTTAACTGGCAAATTCGAGCAAGGGGGGGGGGAGCACCTTCTCCAATGGGTTTGATCGTAGTTCCTGTGTATGCAGAAATTTCAAACCGCGCCAAATCTACAGATGACTTTCTTTAAGGATGAGTTATTACTTTGTTCTCAGAAGCATAGCAAAGTATCATATGTAAAATATGAGAATTTTTCTTCGTAGATTACATTCGATCTGTTTCTTATGGTTCCCTATAATTATTTATACTGACAATACAAAGGATAGAATCCTACATTTCGGTAAACACAAGAGATTTTTTGGCTATGTTTGGATAATTCGCCACATCTCTTTGTCTCTACAATTTGAAATTATTTCAACAGCCATGTTGAGATATTCCTTAGCGTTGGTTACCAACAGCACTATCCTATTATTGTTATGGTCTTATTTTCAAATAGTTATCTTGGAAATTTAATTAGAATCTTATTTTTGGTGTTTTGGAATTTTTCTGTGTTTGAAGCCATAAACATCATAGGATTTCCTTGATATTGCTTATCAGCAAGATAGTGAGCAAGGCTGAAACTATGGGGATAGACGTTTTATGGACTGATGAAATTGAAAATATTAACTATGGATGAGTTTGTTGGTCCTGCAATCGATTTATATGGCAGTGTTTTAGGACAGTCAAGGGGTATTGCCAGGCTAGGACCGTCCTCAATGGAAGCGAGGGCGCAGAAAAGATGCCATATATATATATATATATATATATATGATTATCGAATGAATTCGGTTTCTTTTACAAATTTGGGGATAGACTGGTGTGATGTCTAGCTATTGTGGATTTAGGAATGTCAGTTACCTTCGGGTTTCAGGCCATTGTTGCTAGCGTAGCTGAGAAAATTCAGTCTGTGGCCATCTCACAATTCTTGCACATGGATCGACCATCTTACGCAGATGTTTGTTGCATGGTGTTCTAAATGCAACTTTTTTGCCTGGCGATCCTTGAATTCTTGCGCCTTCTGCCTCTTGCTACTCTGCTAATACACTCATTGTCATGTTGGTACTTTTCGGTTTTCAGTTCATGCCTCTTAATACTTTCACGTACTTCTGCCATTAGTAATCACAGTGGTCAGACATGCCTATTACAGTAGAGGACAATCAACTGCCTCACTTGTGTATCTTGAGACATCTTGAGACAACACTGTAAGCCTCACAGATGTCTGTTCTTTTCTTGAACCTCATTCCTGAGATCAGAGCCTCGCTTTCCTTGATTTGAAATTAGTAATTTATTCTATTCATTGTTTTCAATTATTCTTCTGGTTTGCTTTTCTTTGGTGATTGCAGTAAATCAAAAGTCTAGTTATTCAATTATTACCTTTCTGACATTCTTGGAATAAAACACCACTCACGTTCAAGAGGATTTCAAAATATCCCCGTGAAATAACAGAAGGATTTACTGCTTTAATAGTTCAAAGTGCACAATAGTCAGATTTCGTCTTGTTGCATCAATTTTATTGGACTTCTCGTAGTGGCAATAATGGTTCTGCTTTTTGTTCTTTAATTAGAACTCAGTTAAGAATTATTCATACAGAACACAGATACTTGTTTAGGTAAAAGAAACGAAGCTGGCATGACGTTGCTCAACAGATTACAGATTGTGACGAATTTAAGAAAGTGCTGTTTGCAGAATTCTTCGTAATTGTTTGAATATTTCCTCTTTATGCAGATTGATAGACATATTAAAGCGTTCGGTTGTAGATCAAGTATATTTGTTGTTTCTAAAAGTGTTTATCCTTTCAGAGGAACTTCTTATGATTGAGATGACATGGAGGAGAGATACTTTAAATGCCTATGATCATCTCTCGTTTTGGTCTCTTCTTCTCTTGCCTATTCTTCCTTTCTTCATTTGCCTTCATTTTTACCCTGCAAAGCTGTCCTGCTTCCATACTTACTGCCTTTTGAACAGAAACCGCTGATTTACTGGAAACACGTGATATACACCATGTTGGCGAAACGGTCCCTTTGGAGTGCATCATATCTCGAATCCACTGCATCACGTTGCATTTGTCATGGTTTGCCGGAAGTTCCTTAGCACTTCAGAGTTACCTCTATGTGCTTGAAAATTGCTAGTTTCTTCTTAATGGAACACCCAGGTCTCGTCTGGGTTTATTTGAAATTATACTTGATTGACAGTTCAAGCCTCATTGATTCTTATGACGCTGTCTTTATCCATGAGTGAAATTTTTGTTAAGAAAGCGCTTTCTTGAAATCAGATCTTGTTGATTTTAGATTAGCAAGAAAGGAAGTAGAATGTTTGATAAAACGGCAGCGCTGCTTTTTAATCCTATGTAGCTTGTTAAAATTCATTGGTTTTACAACGAAGGGCTATTTGGAGATTTAATTCCCCTGCGACTCTTTTCACACTGTTTTCTTCCCACAACGAAATCTTTATCTTCCTTCACTCTCAATTTTTTTTCTAATGAAATATTGCCAAGGGTCATTCAATAATGTTGCCCCTGTTAGATTTTTCATGAAAGTTAAATCCTAACAAATGCAGCTGGTTTCGAGCTCTTTTTGTCTGTCTGCTAAATGGATTTTCATATCAATTACTCAAGTTTGTATTAAGTACTACGAATTTCGAAATAGCCTGGTCTTCCTTTAAGCATGCTAAGTTGCAAAATTGGCTTAAACTATGATGCAAAATAAGCCAGTTTAAATGTCAATTGGATGAAAAATCTCAGGAAAGAGAGTGTAATATTAAGGCCTTAGTGATTAGATCCCAATATAAGAATGTATGGTATTTAAACTATAAGTTAAACTATGGATACAGTTTAGTTATCTGCAGAATGAAAGCATGCGATCATTTCTCTTTCAAGTTTATATATAGAACAGGGTATTACTCAAGGCTGCTATGTCCAAAGCTGTTATCTCAAGAGAAAGGCAACTGTGTTTGAGCAAGCCATTTGTTTCTCTTTAACAGATGAAGTTCGACGATACCATACAATCACTTGAGAGTGGAGTCCCATTTGATGACACAGAGCCAATCATTGTGCCGAAAAATCCACCTGCTCCTCCACAGCCTAAGATTTCATATCCATCCAGTACGGCTGGTTTGGTGAGGAACGTTGTTTTGTTTACAGTTTTATTCTTTAGATTTGATATCGATAGCAAAATGGAACGGCATCGGTGGTTCTTATATTATGATAAACCATATCGTATGATTTTCTTGCTCACCCTTCTCTATAATTTTTGACATAAACTCTTCTCTTGAATTATGCATTTTGTTATAAAGAGGTTTTTTTACAAATGTCCCGCTTTACCCTCCAAGTAATTTGCTGTGAACCTTGAAATGGCAGGGTGTTTTCTCAGCTGTTCCTTTTCCTTTCCACTGAAGTATAAACGAATAGAGTAAAACATTATAAAATGTTTTTCTTTTTGTATCAGATACATATAACATCTATGAGTCATCGGCTATTTTCTGACCTAGCAAAAATGCTAAATGCCACCCATTTCTATAATGCAATCGGTGTATCTTGGTCATAAATGATTCACAGCTGTTGCTTAGCTTTCCTGATCTGAACGATCACTGTGTACTTGCTTGGCGTGCTGATGAATAGCAAGTGCTTTATATGGGTGTCTTTTTGCTTTCAAGGGATTCCATCCTATGCCTCCTCAAGTCACAAGTATTTCTTCACTCATGGGGATGTCCCCACAAAGAATGATGACCCCATCTGTTAATGCCAATGGTATAAGTCAAGCTAAAGCAAATGTTAATTCCGATGAAAAATCAAACCCATCGAAAAAGGAAACTGTTTCTAGTAATCGTGGTTCTGTCGTCGCATCTAATGGAATTAAGCCTTCGGGACCCATGGTTATAGATGGAGAGGTGAGAGAGGCGTCAAAAGCTGTGAAAGAAGCAAGTATAAATTTGAAAACAGACACTAAGGGAAGCGGGAAGAGTTCAAGTTTTGAGAAGATAATGGTGAAACTGAATACACAGTTTCCTAAACATTCTAGGTTTGTAGAAAAGAATTATAGCTTTCTCATTTGGGAATATCAAGAAAATCGTCAATCTGTATGCGTCAACATTTCGTGAAAGCTCAACGCAAGCCTCTTTGTAGATGTAAATAAGGTGCATTTGCATGTGATACAAGGAATCCTTTTTCAGTAGGAGGTGACAGATAATCTTGCCTATTTCTTGCTTGCTGTTTAAAAGGTTGTGCATGAGTGGTGGATTTGAAAAACGAGCAGTTTTTATCACGAGCGTGAAATTCTCAGCAACTTTGTTTTATTATTGATATTACTCAGATATACTTGCAATTCGACATTCTTGCAGTCACAACCCTGGGTTGTTGTCCAAATTTGAGTGTAAAGTGCTGATAACATCTCCGACTTCATATGCGTAATCAACCGTATGTCTTTCCCGACCTTAAGCCGTTCGACCTCTTATTTGGTTATATGAATCTATCCATCAATGTAAACTCATATAGTCTGATTTTCACGTATTGTATTAGCAAACACCTGCATTCATTGGTTTGTGGAGCTTTCTTGTAGTGCAGAATATCTAGTATACTGTGAAGTTGTGATTATTTTCAAACCACATTCTAGATTTAGGCCTCTATCCAGCCATACTAGCACATTTAATAACGACTGGAGTAAATCCTTTTTGAAGCAAATTCATGTCTATTCAGTTTTTGGGTTTTGTGTGTGACAAGCAGGAGAACGGCGTTTGTGGAATAGTCCATGGTCAACAACAGGGGAGATTGTTAGTGTCATCATATAACTTAAGCCGTATTAAGAAGGTTATACAAACTTATTTTGAAAACAGCATTATCGTGTTTGCAGCTCCCTTTTTGAGTGAAGATAAGAATTAGGTTCAAGTCTTATGGGGTGAGTGGTCAGGCGTCTCAGCTAGTTTCCGCTAGCTAACTGAAGTTAAGATTGGCTTTGTTAGGTCGGCAACTTGATGTTCGACCAGATAACCGACCAAAACAACTCACTCCTCCGTCCTTCGGAAGGGACGTTAAACTAGGGGTCCCATGCCTGGATGCGGCATGCACAATAGACCTGAAGTAGCTGAAAAAGCTCGATATAACAGCCTACTCAAATTAAGTAAACAACAACAACAACTATGAGAACTAAACCGTGTTTTTTAAAATCCACATATAATCCTTTTCAGTTATTCATTTCTTCAGATTTTTCTATCCTCCTGGACTATCGTTTGCCAACATTCATGCGATACTGTATTTTCTTTATGTATATCTTGTCTTTATAGTACAAATATATATATATATATATATATGTGTGTGTGTGTGTGTGTGTGTGTGTGTGTGTGTGTGTGTGTGTGTGTGTGTGTGTGTGTGTGTGTGTGTGTGTGTGTGTGTTGTTTGTTTATTTATTTATTTATGTATCCAAATACATCTATATACGGTACTCACTCTTTAGACATATCTGACATACTTAATAAATTTTAGGAAAAGCATCATTGTTTTTAATATTTTGATTTTGCACGATACGTATCACATAGCGAGATACTTCTCTTCATGTTTATGTTTTCTTATCTAACTCTCCTCGTGTTTTAGATTAAACGGCGTGCATTTTCCATATTGCATTTAGCACTGTAGAAATATGTTTGTGTTTGAAGCTATATTGATATTTGTTTTTGAAACTATATTGATATTTGTTTTTCTAGAGAAGAATTAGTTAAACACCTGAAGGACTTCCGTGAACAGCGCAATAATACACTCTCAGGCCTGACGGTAGATGACATTATAGCAGGAGTCTCAAAACTATTACTAGAGAACTTTCGACATGGTGACAAGGTCTGTAGTTTACTACAGAGTATCACATATATCACACATTTATGTGTATGTATATATATATATATATATATATATATATATATATATATATATATATATATATATATATATATATATATATATATATATATATATATATATATATATATATATATATATATATATATATATATGTATGTATGTATGTATGTATGTATGTATGTATACATATTTCTTCACTGTGGATAGTCTCAACTGACTAGAGATAGTGCTCAATTCGCTATGTGCAAAGCATAATATATAACAGAGGAAGATTAAAGAAAAGGCATGTTATCTGTGACTCTGAGTTTCATGTTATTGCAATCATGGACTCTGTTCTGAAGAATTGTTTCTAACAACGGTTCTTGTCGATAGGTATTAAATAAGAATAATATTTCTGTATCCATAATTTTTTTAACATCTCATGGATTATGAAAATAATAAGAATAGTAAGAAGAATATTTCTCTCTTCATGAGAACCGTTGTTAGAAGTAGTATTCTTCAGAGAAGAGTCTGTCTGATGATTGCAGTAGCATGAAATGCAGAGTCGCAGATAACATGCTTTTTCTTTAATCCTTTTCTGTTGTATATATATATAGGTATATATATATATATATATATATATATATATATATATATATATATATATATATATATATATATATATATATATATATATATATATATATATATATATATATATATATATATATATATATATATTATATATATATATATATATATATCATATATACATATTAATATTTTAAACTCCATAGCATGTACACTTAAAGTTTTTAAAAAATTCAAATAGGTATTTATAATAAAAGCATTTGTTGTTATTCATAAAAATTTGTTTTTTTGTGAATATATAATGCTCAGTAAAAGCACTCTGCACACTTTTCCGAACATTTGCATTTTTTGCATCATATATAGATACTATTTATTGACAACGGTGGAAAGTTGTGTGCAACACCCATATTATTATGAAGTATTACACATTTTACATACGATGAAGTTTCAGATAAAGTTGTGTTGAATTATTTGATAAAGTTTCAAATCTCTATTGTTTCAATCATCTATTCCAGAATCCTCGGGAACAGGTTGTCAAATCAAAATTAGCCAGCATGCAATTTGGTTGTGAAGAGCCCTGTGTCATATGTCACGAGGATATGGTTCATGTGAACAAAACAACACAGCTACAGTGTTATCATGTTTTTCATACAGAGGTATGCACTGCTCAAATTAATGCAATTTTGAACTTAGTAGGGGATCATTTCACCATTTCATGTGTTTGCACCTGGGGTGAACCTACCTCTCGAGTTTGGTTAGTTTAATTCCTTTCCTGTTTAGCAACCACTTCATGTGTTTACACCTATTAAAATCATGCCCTTCTCACCTTGGCGAAACCTGAGGTAGTTTAAACCAGGACGAACCGGGTCAGTTAATACAGTGTCAATAGGGCTTTAAACATGAAATCCCAGTAACTTTCATTCGTTCGGTTGTTTAGACAGTACTGTTTTTGAATTTTCAGGCCTATTAAACAACCCAATGTTAAAGCACAATTAAGGTATTAGGGTCTGATGAGTTGTTCTGGGCTCTGTCGTGTGCTATGACTTGCTGATAATGAGGCTGATTCCCCTTCTTGGTATGGGAAGACTTCTTCATTGTAGTGATTAAAACGGTATAATCTAAGGTTGAAAGAACCATACCTCCAGATGCAATAGAGCAAAGTAATTATATATTTTATCATCAGCCTATATCTTATCATGAATCCGGAATAAATCTAGATTCATTGCCCTTTTGACTATTTGCTCTATTTCATTTCAAGTTCATCAACGTAAGACAGAAACTTTCAATTTGATTTCATTGCACATTCGCAACCGGATTTGTACTTTGTTTGCATAATAGTTTTTCTGTCATCTCGTTATTGATTATTTTCGGTAAAGTGTTTTTGTTTTCCACATTTTCTTTGTTTTCGTTTCCTTCCATTGTGACAGATAAATTGGTCTTTTACAGTGGTGGTCTTTGGCCCATAGAAATTTTAACTTTCTGTCAGAGTCACTCACTGATTATAAGTGGATACTTAAAATTAATTCATTTGATGGCTAAATTTCAATTTCTATGACCTCTGGCTCTTTTGATTACTTTAGCATCCTAGTAGTTTGTTGTGTTGTCCCTAGTCTCTATACAGTAATATGGTTTCTAGATATTCTATTTTCCTTTTCACGATAAATTGTTAGGACATTTTGAAGATTACTCTTTGGTTATATTTCGTTAACGTTCTTTTCTTGTCAATGTCACTTTACTGTAATTTAGTATGCAATCTTAATTTTTCTGATAATTTGAAGAATTTTATAAGACAACTTTATTTCCTGTCAAAGAATGATAAGAAATTTGTATGTCAACAGTTTTAATTTATGATCCAATCAGAAAGGAAAGCTAATGTACTTTGCGCAATGCAACTCAATGCAATTCAATGCAATTCAGGCTCCATTTGGTTTTGATTTTAGTGACTGCTGTCACCTCTAGGAGTCTGTTTCTTTGACTATTCTTCATGCATTTGGTGCAGTCTTCAAAATGGTCTAGCCAGCTTCATCTTCAAGCCCTAATGATTGAGACCTTCAATCATCGATGAAGACCTAATTACTCATGAAGAATTTCCTGCCATGATTAATTGAATACTATCGACAGACCTAGACACAGCATGCCTTTAATTGTTACGATTATTTTTATCGTTGTTGGTTCTTTTATTAGAATTTCGTCATTGTCGGTATGCTTGGAAATATTAGCCCTAAATTTTACCACTATTTCCAATACGTTTTTGCGTTTTCCCACACATGCATGCTCATTAATCCTCAATTGGTAGCTTCCTGTCTTAACATCAGTCCTAACGGAGCTTTCAAGAGGAGCTGATATTAAGATAACTCTTTCTTTCCTTAATTTTCTTTTTTCAAACAGTTTTTGTAGATCTTCCTGATAGCTACTACATAATATTTATGCTCAAAAGATTTTTCTTGGACGATATTTGACTCTTGGTGATCAAGAGCCACTCTATGAACCATTATCTGTAATATCTTTGTGAAGTATCGTAATCAGGGGTCAATATCTCTGTGACACATTTTCTCGCATGCAAATGGTTGGCAGAATTTCAAATTGATGGTGTTATGCCCATGCTAAACGATGCATGATTCTTTTAAAGCAAGGCAATCGTTGATTGGCTGATAGTATGTTTTGCGAGAAGATAGATTATTGTGCTTTTTAATGGAATGACGTCATTTGTACCAATGTGAGGGGAGGTGTAATCTCCAGTATTGCTGTGGATCTCCTCCGCTGTCTCTTAAGTAAAATTACGTACTTCTACCATACTTTTACCTTCGGACACAAAATGAACGATGTTTTTCATTTGATTGACTCTATTTTTGTAATATCATTTCTTTTCAGTGTATTCAAAGATGGTTGAAACAACAGCGAACATGCCCGACATGCAGAGATCACGCTCTTTTGCCAGAGGAATTCCCAGCCTTGTATTGAATGTCCTACCCATAAGAGGTTTGGTTTTGGTACTAGCAAGGTTCAATGTGGCGGTTATGTAGATGTGCTCTGACTGATATTGTTGAGAAATTTATTGTCAATAGGTTTTTAGAATCCATTGCAATTAGTTTCAGCTGACAGGACTGATAAATTTCTGTTCCTAATATATTCATATTTTATGTTCACTAGCCTTACATAGAGTACCTCGTGTAACTTGTAGCATATTCTGAGGAGTACCTCATGTAAGACATTCTAAGGCATCAATCTGGCTTCCATTGGAGTGAAATTGCAATCGATGTTAACTCATTACAGGTGCATTTCAAAGTCCAGATGCACTGCACTATCTGAAATGATCGACTTAAAGATTGGTGATAATTTTTTATCAGAGTTTGCATGTGTAGTTACATTTCAACAAACAAGCAGCTACATTTTTGAAAGTTCCTTTGTCCACAGACTTCAAAATGCACTTTTGCCAATTTCATGACTTGGATATACCTAATTATTTCAATATATACTTAGGTATAAAGCCTTTAAGAAACATATAAGATTCATAGATATGAGAAAATGACTGATTAGTGCTCGCTCATTTCATGTTGTTTTAGACAGAAGGTATGATTATGGGTCAATTTGGACTGAATTACTCTTCTAGTTGCTTTTTTGGAGGTTGATTGGTAAATTTGAAAGCCTTGATAACCCTTTCAGAGCAATTATGATCAGGGTAGATCATTGAATTGTACACTGAGGTAGTGCACTGCAACAAGTTAGAAATAACTACGGCATTTACTAGGAAATGTAATGATAGGACATTTATTTGCATATTGACCATTGTAGTCAGGAAGGAAGTAGTCCGAGTGAATCTCGAAATTCCAAGGAGAAGTCTGCTATCAAAAGTCTTGGAATGTACTTAGCAGTTCAAATTTGACTTGTTGAGTTAAGTCTAATCCACTAGTGGTTGGCATTGAGGTCGTAATTGAAAGTGTACGTCAAGAAAGCTAGGTGCAGGTGTAGCGTTCAATTCAAAACTGACATTTGAAGTTTTACCTGTAATCCGTGAAAATAGATTTATTTAGTGCAAGATATATGGAGCGTCTGCAAGTTGTTACACTTGTGATAGATATACAAAGCAACTTTGGCAGGCAAGGCTCAAACTGTCTTGGAAAAATATCTTCATAAGAGCTATAGCCTGTCAGTCGTTCATAATAGGCTATTCTCTAGTCATCTAGCAGAAATGTTTTGCACTGGAGACTTAAGAAGATTTTCGAATCTTGGAAATATGATCTGAGTTTGCTGCAATTACCAAACATCTCATAAATTCAGTTCTCTTTTGCTCCATTAAAATATTTTGTTGTTATCCTAGAGTGGGCAGTTTGTTTTGATTTAGCATAATTTTGAAGTTTGTAAGAAAATCGAGTTCTCAGCATTAAAATTATTGTAGATTCCTTCTGTTTTACTGTGTAATTTCAATTGAGTTTTGTTGCCTGATATTCGCATTGCCTTAGTATTAGCAATAAGAGGCCCATTTTAGGAGTTGTGGTATACTTTTTGACAGGCAATTTGTCCCGTTTACTCGTTGGGAGCTTTGCAGTGTACGTTAATATGTTATATTCAGATGCTCAATGGCAAAATTTGGTGACAACAGACATATTTATCAAGTGTTGTCGTAGCTGGTCAAGTCTTTATCTGCCCTTTTTCATTAAAACCCACATGTTCTATTTAGTTACAGCCCCCCCCCCTTTTCAAAGCTTTATCGTTGCTTGCTCATATTTCCTCTGCGTGATATTGGTTCTGTTTGTTTATTATAGTATATTATATTTAGCTCATAGTAACTCATTTTAATTATACAACAATTCTTTTTATTTGTGCCTTATTGTTGATTTTGTGTAGATATGGAATGTTTCTTAATTGTTCCCTTATCTGTTTTTGATTCTGTTCGAAAGGTTTACATTTTCAGTAATTCGTATTTCCACGTGCTTTTTTAATCAGGGAACTGCGTATTGTGGCTGGGCTTGGCTTGGCTTGGCTTGGCTTAGCTGGGCTGGGCTTGGCTGGGCTGGGCTTGGCTTGGCTTGGCTGGGCTGGGCTGGGCTGGGCTGGGCTGGGCTGGGCTGGGCTGGGCTGGGCTGGGCTGTACAAGGAACTATAGAAGTCACGCCCTGATAGTCTAAGAATTCAGACGAAATTTTGCATGCGGTCTGGGGTGGTAATGTCGCATGTAATAACCTTTTTCATGTTGATTCTGGGTGCATGACACAATTGTAGCCTTCTCTAAAAGACACCTGGTCATAACCCAAAGAAGTGTGAAGTCCTTATCGCTCCTGTTTCGTAAAGCATTGTTACTATGGGTAAAGTAAGCTATTTTAAAAATATATTTGGTTTTGTAACACTGTGGTTTAATACATGGAACCTCTATATACAGACTTGTTTTGGTAAAGTTTTTTTGACTATACGTGTAATCTTGTCTGCCTGATACAAATTACCTATTATAAGAGAGATTTGTATTTGTTATTTAAATATACACATGAGAAGTTTTTTAATATGCTAAAATTTGGAAATTTGCCTGGCTACATGAAAGCTTTTACAACATAATGCTCTGATGCCACACATAATACTTACAAAAAGTCATAAGACGAAAAAGGACAGTTTTTGCAAGTTGACATTCACTGTGTATATATGGCTTATTCGTTTATTATTATTATTATTATTGGTTCAACTTTGAAATGCCTGTTTGTTTTATTAAAAGTGTCAGCTTCACTTTCAATTGGTTTTAATTTACGCATATTTTTTTACCATCTTTTGGCCCCAGCGCTCTTATTCAATCATCCTCAGAACAAAGGCTTATGTATCTAGCGGTATTGATAGAAGTAAATTATTTAATACTGCATTGAAGCGGAATGTTCAAAAGAGAGCTATATACCCTTTTGAATTAGTCAAAATGAAAGGAATGTGACTCGATGGGGAAAACAGTCTTGATCATGTTGTGGAGAAAACATCTGATCGTTGGAACATGTCGAATCATTTGCAATTTAAAACTGCTTGGTTTTAATCTAAAGCAAATAAGATACGTAGCAATGAGGGAAACTGACATTTGTGAAGTTCATTGAAGAGAAATGCGAATGTATTATGTCACTTGTATTGTGGTCTTCATGTGAGATAGTCATTTAACTCTGATAGATCCCATTCATAAACCGATGTCAAATGTTTTACAAACAATGAAGCTCTAGTCAAAGTACCACTTTCTAACTAACTACATACATTGATTTGTAAACTATATTTCCCTTTTTCCGTTCTGGCTTTTCAACATGTTTATATCTTTGACAGCGTGCAGCTTTTGCTGGGGATCTAAGGTACGGCCTTAGCTGAGAGTTTAAGCCGCCTTTCTAGGGCCAGGATGCATTGCGGTCGCAAAAGAAGAATAATGTGATCAGCCAATCAAATGCAAGTATCTTTTAATCCTTTGTGTGAGTTTTTGGCCGACGGTTTGTTTGACAGTACAACCCTTGCTGCGTCGAGAATTTGTTGTTGACGAAAACTCGAAATCGCCCGAAATATTAGGAAAACTGGTTGAATTGTGTTGTGGAAATCTTATGTTGCACCTTCAGACTGTCACTGAAAGACATAGGATGTACTCAGATTTATGTTAGAGGAAGAAGATGATACTGGTGTGAACTTTCATTGAATCTTTGCCCGTAAGTTGCCCTCCTTGAGGAGTGTCTGGAATTCAGCAACTTAGCCTTACGCTATCGAAGATGGCAGATGACTTAGACGACGGAGTAATTGAAGTGCAAGTTATCCCACAGGATGATAATTGGGGAGAAACAGCTACTACCATAACGGAAACAGCAACTTCATATTGTCCTAGTTTTGATGGTGATTTTGACATTTTAGATGAGAAACCGAAGACGCGATTTGCACTTGGATTGAATTTTCAACAGGTCGTTTCAATCCTTGTATCAAGTCTACTTGGCCTACTAGCGGTCTGTTCACCAATTGCTTTTGTTTTGCTCCCAATTTTAAGTTGGGGGACTCTTTCATGTGGTTCACTATGTGATGGAAAGTTTATAAGTTTGGGAGTAAAAGTTTTTGTCTTATTGGGTGGAATTTGGGCATTGTATTTTCGTCAAAGGAAAGCCATAATGCCTAGGATTCAAATCTTGAAAGTGAGTCTCATGGTTTTGAGTTTCATTATCATAATTTGCTTTTGGCTTTTCTACGCATTTCGCATCATCGAGAATCGGGAGAAGAACTTATTTACTATTCTGGACTACGCGATTTCTTACACAGATTCAATGCTTTTTATACACTATCTGTCTTTGGTTGTTTTGTGGATAAAACACAGAGAGAAGACATTTACAATTAAAGTTGTACGAAATAAGGATGGTGTTAGCAAGTATTACAACATTGGTCAATTGAGTTTGCAAAGGGCTGCTGTTTTTATCCTCGAAAAATATTACCGTGATTTCAACGAGTATAACCCGTACTTGGAGCGACCTCCATCACGTACGAAAGCAAAACAGTTCAGTGGGTTAAAGTTCTACGATGTTGATGGCAAGGGAAATAATGATGCCTCAAACATGGCCTCTCAAACACGTGCAGTATTGGCAGCCACGGCAAGACGACGAGAAGGGAGAAACGATAGATTTTATGAAGAGGCTGAGTTCGAGAGGAGAGTTCGAAAGAGGAAAGCTCGCCTTGTCGTAGCAACCGAAGAGGCATTTGGTCATGTTGCGAGGATATCACAGGAGAAGTATAACGATGGTAATGTTATGGAACCAACTGATGCAGCTCAGGCCATTTTCTCTTCTTTATCCCGGCCTTTGCAGAAGTATTTGAGAACAACGCGTCAGCAACCGCGTTTCACAATGGAATCCATTATCAAGCACCTGGCTCACTGTATTAGCAGTGACCTATCGCCAAAGGCTTTCCTCGAAAAGTATATTTCAAATCAGCCATGTATTGCATTTATGGGACCTGATCGTCGACAGGAGTGGACTCTGATATCAATCGATTCCCCACATCGCTCGTTACAAGAAGGAACAGTCTTTCAGCTCAAACAGGACGATATCATTTTAGTTGTGACTGTAAGACAGATTCCACTTTTTGAACTTGAAGAAGAGCCATTTGATGTCGAAAACAACAGGTTTGTGCTACGCTTAAATTCGGAGACATCGGTGTAGTGTAGCAGGAAATTCCAGCCGGTTTTAACCGTCAGAACAGGCAAGGCCTAGGCAGCTTTCGCAATGAAGACGGTTATCAATTTGCCTTAGGATTACGCCCTTGGGATGCAAACACTTAATGATGTGAAAAGAACGGAAATCTGCAAGGTTGTAACATGATTTGTGGTTAAAACAGCTGGTCTTGGAGAAACCAGTGCGTAATTTTTCATTGAGAGAACGTGAACAATTGAAAAGATCAACAATATGTTATGGCATTCTTATGGCCTAATTGCCTGTCAGCCTTTTTCAAAAGATCAATTGTGTTACTGTTGCATGTACTTTTGATTTATGCAACCAAAGTCACAGGATAAAGGAAAGCGTCAATGAATACACATTTTGTAATCACCAACGGTTTCTTAAAATGGCAGAGCTATCTTTTGCACACAATGTGATATGGTTGACATACAAACCCAGACTGCAAAGTTGACAGTGCGTGCTGAGGACAATTTTGCTTGTGTAAATACTTGTGTAGGAAACTGTTTATTTTGTTTATTTACACAATTATTTACGTCAACTCTCTCCGCCTAGATACATTAGCAGTTGATAATGACTGGATTTTGTTAAGAATCAATTTAATGTTACTATTTGCCCACATATAAATTCTAGCTGTGTCAAATGGAGTTGGTTCTGGATATTGTCCAAGGGCCCATGAGATAGAAAGTCAATTGTTTTTCCATCCCTTTGTACTAAGGCACGCTACATGATAATGGGACATACCCTTTGCCTTTTTGTAATTTATTGCATTCACTGTATACCATGTAATGTCCACCTAGTTTCTTGTTTGTTGAGAATTCTCTGAACTGTACCTCCCATGCTATCAACAATCATTATATCAATTAGTGGTTATTTTGAGGCTTCAAGTTTGACAGGAATATTGTTGAATGTGGGTATATGTTAGCTTATTTGTGCTTGAAAACCTGGCTTATATTAAACTTACTGGCACCTATGTCATTAGGAGTTGCTACTTCCATCAAAAGAACTCTTGAGATAATTAATTCATCTCTCCTGTAGCCTACACAACTGTGGTTAAAGCCCCAGAATCTGACACGGATGTTAATGCTACAAACTAGAAAGTGCCCTATATCCTTGAACATGTTCAGAGACATCACTGTTTATTTGTCTCTTATAACAGGGAACTGCACCACCTGATGATAACATTGTGCTTCATATTCATATATCAATTTGTTTAGAGTTGATGGTAAAATTTACAGAAGTTTTATTTGACCCTTGTATAGTAGCTCTACTTTATCAATTACCTGAGTAGGAAACTGTATTTGGACCCAGAGTACCTAGAATTTAGTGTTTGTTTAATTAATTTTTAGTGTAATTTTTTAGACCACCACAACTGTATTATTCCCCTTGCCTTACATGCAAGCCCAAAACTGAAATTTGTCTAAAAGATTGTTTTATTTTTAGAGGTAAATGGCAGTTTTGGTTATGTAGCTGCCTTTCAGCATTTATGATCTCGATAGTAAAGGCCTCCTTTCAAAGTTGAGAAAAATTAAGACCTTGATGTAGCTTAAGCTCCCTAAGTTAGTAATCATCAGGAAATCTGGTGACAAACAGTGTCAACAAAGTTCCTTTCAACTGAATTGGATTGTTCAGATTTCCACTGTTTGGAATGTAGGATAGCTCTTCATTGCACTTTTCATTGCACATTTGTCCAACATTTCATCCTATTTTTAATATGAAGGGAGAAAACGTTCTCACAAAGTTTGATGCATCTTCTCCTCTAGTGTAATGGTATGTTTTTGTCGTGATTTAAGGCCAAGAATGTCTGTTGGTATGTTATTTCTTTGTTTATAAAATTAGCTTTTGATTTGTAGTCATGTACTTGTTGTTTTTCTAATCATCTATTGTTGAAGTACTTCTTTGATTGAGAATTGAGACATTTTATGCCATTAAAGACAGAATTCTTTTCCCATTCTAAGATGACAGGCCAATGGATTTATACAGACATAATGGTTTTTGGGCTTCTCCCATAATTTCATTTTAACAAATGTGTAAATGTTATTGTTTTGGCTTGCAACCAACTGAAACTATCATGAAAGAGTTGTGGATTTGAGCCAGCCTACATGACAATTGTGTACCACCTGAGATGTGATTTCACTTTATGGACTTCACACTGGCTTTACTTGGAGTGAGAGGAAATACAAAGACTAAACACCAATCAAAACTTCAAAGTCCAGAACAATAATATTCTTTTCTTTTGCTTCACTCAGAAGTCCATATGACAAGTAAGTGCATTTTATGCAGTTTTTCATTTAGTTTTTCTAAATCTATTCTGGGTATACTTAGGGCCACATGTAAATGTGTTGTTCCCTTTGGGCCAAAAGTGACTCAGACCAGAACACTTTTAGCAAGAACTGTAGCTTCAGATAACAGTACATGCAGAATACACTCATTTTTTTAAGAAACAAGCTATAAAAAGTGAATATTGGACAGGCAGAAAAAATTGAGAAAATTCAATACTTAAAGCAAAAAACAAGAAAGTATTCAATCGTGACAAAACCAAGAACAGCAACATTTTGTAAAAATCTATGGACATGATTGACCTGTTCGCATAGAAAGTAAGACAAGGGATAAAAACGAGATAAAAATACATTTCCCACATACAGCATCAGAACGGAAGCAAACCTCTGATGTGAATAGGTCACTAACGTTCATTAACAGTAAAGTCATTCTCATCTTCTGTATGAAAAATTAAACATGGCCACCCAATCATAAAATTCGTAACACCATACTTAAGAAATTATGAAGACCGAATGAGTATTGAAATTATGAAGACCGAATGAGTATTGAAATTATGAAGACCGCATGAGTATTGAAATTATGAAGACCGAATGAGTATTGAAATTATGAAGACCGAATGAGTATTGAAATTATGAAGACCGAATGAGTATTGAAATTATGAAGACCGAATGAGTATTGAAATTATGAAGACCGAATGAGTATTGAAATTATGAAGACCGCATGAGTATTGAAATTATGAAGACCGAATGAGTATTGAAATTATGAAGACCGAATGAGTATTGAAATTATGAAGACCGAATGAGTATTGAAATTTCTAGAGCATTAAAAGACACTGGAGTACTCAACATTGACCTTTGTTTCTTATAAAAAGATTCTCTTGGCCCAGGCCGAAATGGCCCATTGATAAATGCATACGCTCTTCCATTGCAACTTTCGCATATAAATGGACTCCTTTTCAAAGTTGACAATTGCAATCCTTTCTTACGACACATTTCAATACTCATTGCTCCACAGGGTACTTTAAGTCAATGTGATATCACTCCTTATGCTCAACCATACCAGAAGCTTGTGTCATAAAAATTGAGAAATTTGACTGACTCGATGAGAACTGAGCACAATTAGGTTATTGAGATCATGGAGCATTCTGGAAATATTGTAAAACGTATATTCTCTTAATTCTCTCTATCATTTATTCTTTAACTGATTCCTTGGGAAAATATTCAACTTTCTAATTGCAATTTTCTCATTTCTAATTTGTTCACATATCTGGCATCTAAGCATCTAAGTAAGTACATCTATATCCTATCTTTCAAATTTTCTTACTATCAAAAATACTTCGCATAACTCGATTTCTGTACCATTCTATGAAGTTTCCCGTTGCTTAATTTCTGACAGTATGTTTTGAATTGCAAAGCCTTCGTATAACCCAGTGTTATTTCTCAAACTTAAAACCTGTTAAAAATGTATTTCATTGAGACAGTGAAAGAGTTAAGCACTTATTTGAATACCGTAAATCCTCGAATTAGCCCCCTGGGGTTTATTTATTTTTGCTGCTTTTTGGGTGGGGGCTTATTCGAGGGGGGGCTTATAAAACTATTTGACAAATGTCGTATAAAAAGCTCATTGCCAAAGCTCCTTTTCACCATACTACTACAAGAACATTCTATATTTAAGCATTAGTCTTTATTACAGTCTTCATCATCACCTAGGGTGGGGGCTTATTCGAGGGGGGGGGGCTAATTCGAGGATTTACAGTAACAATACACAGGATGTGCGACCAGTTCAATTGTTTATAAATGTCTTGAGAAGTTTGGCATCAAATATCGCAATTTTTTACGAACAGAATGAGTAACCAAGTAGCTAACAAGCTAAGTGACCAGCCAGTTTGTATGGTTCGACATAGAGGAGAGGTTATCGCATCTGTTTGATTATATTATTAAGTGATATCAAATCAAATGAAATCAAATAAACAAGGACAGGAAAGCAGTCCTTTGTTGGAAAGATGAGACGGGTAATAGCACATCCTCGTTCTATGCTATCTTACTCATGGTTTTGTTCGAAAGATCCCTGCTACTCGTGAAGAGCTTGTCAATAATAGCTTATCCTTCCTTGCAATCAAAAGCGTTGGATAATATTCAAAAAGTCCCTTAGGTGCTCATACCAAGCATGAAAGATACTCAGTGAAGTCCATTAAAATATGCAGCATTTTGAGTTAGATTATCCCTTCACAGAAGTCCAACTATTGTAACAACATGAAATCGTTTGAGTCTAGCTGTGAGTTTTCAATTACCTAATTTTATCATTTGTTTCTCAAGTCTTATTTCTAATAAGAGATTTCGCTGCCGAAAGCAATTCACAGCCAGAGAATTCTTTTCTGTTTCCAGCAAAACGTGGCGTGGCAGAGATCAGCTGTCTTATTCATTATCTCTAACGCTTTCTTCACTAATCCCCATTTTCTTGACTGCAAAGTAGCCTTGCATCCTAACCTCAGTACTGTTTTTAATGATAAATTATCATCTCGGACTGTCGTATTGTTTGGTACTTAAACATTTGCACCTGATATCTACATCATCAGTCACTATTGCAAAAAATTATTCTCATGAACTGGATAGTGGAAGCTTCAGCTGTCTTTAAGATCTTAGTAAATCCTTCAAGCAGTATGACACATAAACTTATCTTTTTCTGGTACCAAGCAAATGCTTCTAGATTAGAAATAGGAGTGGGTTGAATATTTTTATTTAATAGAAGCCACAGAAGAACTCAAATCCAACCTCGATTAACTACGTCTCCTTACAAAGACAACTACGATTCGTTATAAAAGTTCATTGTTAAACGCCCATAGTTTTTTAATCCCAAGTAGATTCCGACAAAATAAACTTCCTCAAATTCTATCAATATTTTGGTTACTAATCCCAAATTTGAAATATTCCTGCTTGATTCTGTTTACTCGGAAATCCGATTGTAACATTTTCAATTGTATCTCACCAAGCAGCTAAGCTTAGCTCATCATAGCTAATTTTCTTTCTCCACCACTGGACAGAATACCACTGTTATTAATTCAAGAAAGGGGAACGTAATTCCAAAACTGTTATGTCCTGCATTGATAAAGCAAATTACTATCAAAGCAGTTAAGAACATATGAAAAATTTGAGTTTTGAATACATGCAATTGTCAAATGCAGACCAACAATAACCTAGGGACAAATTTGGGAGCTCTAATCTCCCAACTAAAGCCGATGTTTTGTGATTATTCTCAAATGATATACATTATATTATCTAACTTTCATTAGTATAGATGGAAGGTCCTAATATGTGAGAATCATCAAAGTTGTTCATTAGATACTTAAAATTCAATAGAGTAATTTACTTATGAACATGGGGACAAGTTAAAATAATGACAAACGCAGGAAAGCGAAGCAGAATAATCTTTTTTTGTGCTTGCTTATTTGCAACCAGTCTATGAAAATCATCTGCTGCCTTGGCATATACAGTACGAAGAGTGTGTCTTTGATTTATGGTCGTCATCTTGCAATGGACATAGATTCACGTAAATGAATTTGGGAAATGAAAGAAGTGATAAAACGAAGGATAATATAAAATCGTTTACAATTTTTAGAATCCCTCTGCTTTCCATTTAAACACAGACCTCTTGAGAAGTATTCTCTGTTTCAATGGAGCAACAACTGTTGACTTTAGCCATTAGGTGACATTTTCTGGAATTTTTACCAGAGAACGCGAATTCTCTACAGCAAAAAAGTAAGATCATTGAGCTGTTGAAATTCGTCTAGAAAACAGTCCATTTTATCATGAAATATTATCGTTGCATCACTTGCGTATTGATTACCATTTTTGTTCAGCAAGAAATCCCATCTGCACTTGAGCAAGGGCTATATTTTTTCATCTCGATCGTTCGTTAAGTCTACCAACAAATTCTCCTGAAATCTAAGTTTTCACAGGCCTGTAGAGAAATATGAAATTTTGTAAAGATATGTATCTAAATTACAAAAAGATCCAGCAGTCGCAGAAGGACATTAAACATCACATTTAACTTACATTACCCCAAAAATGTATCGCCATAGTGATCTAATCATAACGTACATGTACGAATGCGATGAAAAGTAGCATTTCCATTGTATACAAATATTTTACTTTGTGGATGCCGGCACTTTTGAGTTTGCTTCGTCTACTCCTAGCAACAAATATTGTTGATTGAATGCACATTGCACATAACCATAAAACACAGATTCAAACCCTAGCCCCTTGGCCCTCGCAAGTACGTTTTACAGAGGCCTGCTTACATGAAGCATCAAAGGCTATTTGTCATTGGTGACGTGACCAATGAAAATGGCGGCCAACGATGACCCTGAACAGGATGGAGATGGCATCGAAGATATTGCCTGGTAAGCAAATATGGTGACCCATCCTAGAGGACAGTTATCATATGAATAGAAGTCAACCTTTGCAGCCCTTTTTTATTCCAGTTTGCTGATCTATATCCTATTTTTGTCGCAGGCGAACAGATCTTCTCCTGTGTCTTTCAAAACAACCTGACATTGGACGTTTGAAAGAGCTTTGCAAAGGGAAAAAAGTCCCCCCTCAAATGAGGCCAGAGCTATGGAAGGTTTGTTCTTCAGTTGCTATTACTAGGCAGTGGAATAGATTTGTATGTGAGTGATATTAAGCATTTGCAATCTGTAGGAGTTAAGGTGTCGTTTGTCTTCGCATTTGGCCTACATTATAGTACAGTACAGTATTGCCATCCTATATTTCTTGTTTTCCTGGATTATCAGAATGTTCATGAACTTGAAAACAGTAGCGTTGTCCTGTGTATGGGTAGCTGTATAGATATTGAACCACCACTAGCCTTTCAAAACGTAAACAAAGGAACGCGACGGTTTATATACCTACATTCAGTCAGTAATTCTAAATGTTTACCTGTCATTTTACACCTATACCTGTTATCTTTTGTGCTTTGGTGATGTCTTTGTAGTAAATGCTCATTATGTTTTGGTTGATTAGATTGCAATAGTCATATTTTCTTCACTACATCTATGCAACTAATATTTGATAAATATTCACTTATGAGTTCCAGGCATTGTGTAAAGTCCAGTAGACAGTAATTGGGCTGTTTTGGTATTAGGAACACTGTTTAGTAGAATCGAGAATGCTAATATAATAATAATAATAATAATAATAAAACGAATGTTTATACAGGATAGACACTTCAACAATTACAACATTGCTGTTATCAATGTGTGTCCTGTACCCTAACCTTAATTAAAAGAAAATGTAAAGAAAATGTATTACATTACAGCCGTTTTGAAAATCTTACACAAATAAAATAATAAAAATGTTATGTCCGCGATTACTATATAAAATGCATTTTAAGTTTTTCAACAAATTTCTTGTATATCTCTGTCTGATGTATATCTAAAGGTAACTCATTGTACACTTTAGCACCCATGTGCAGAAATGATTTTCGTGCATATTCTTTTTTAATGCTTGGTAACCGCAGAGTACAGTTGTTATTTCTCGTTTCCTTGTCATGCTCTATCAGAGTAAAATAATTCTGAAAATGTTCACAGATATCTTTGTCCAGGCATTTTCGCACAAGTTTGCACGCTCTCATTTTATTCCCATTTATAGCTGAAATGAGTTTTTGGTCAGCTGTTTCATCACCATAAACTATCTTCAGTGATCGAGAGTGAAATGACGAAAGTCGGTTTATTTGCGTGTTTGTGAGCTTTAGTTGTAATATACCACAGTAAGTAAATGTTGGAAGAATCATGGTACGATAGATCGTGCTTGCTGTAGCATTGTCCACGTATGATCTTAATTTTGCCAGAATTCGCAGTCTACCAGAAGCACGCTTGAAACATTTGTCGAAATGGGAGTTCAAGTTTAGTGTGGTATCCACTTGGACGCCAAGATATTTATAAACCGTTGTGTTGTTAATTACTGCTGGGGTAGGCTGTGATATTGTGACTTTGAGTGGCTCGTTTCGCTGCTTCGCAATTCGTTGTGCTGTTCCAAAAAGAATCGACTCTGTCTTGCCTTTCTTCAGATTCAATATGAGTTCATTGCATCTTAGCCACTCTGACAGATTGTCCATGTCTTTTGATAGTTTGTTTTCAATTGAATCAATTTCTCTCCCTGCCACATACAACACAGTATCGTCCGCATACATTAGAATGCTTGAATACTCCATGACTTCTACAGCATCATTGAAAGAGACAAGAAACAATAGAGGGCCAAGTATTGAACCTTGTGGTACTCCTGTTAACAAGACCTGCTCATCTGATAGACAACTGTTGAATGCTACCACTGCCTTTCGAGAGAACAGGTAGTCGCTGAACCATTCCAGTTCATTATCTTTTATTCCATAAATTGCAAGTTTTTCAAGAAGGAATGGAAAGAACTCTGGGTATTGGTTAAGTTTTTGTGGCATTTGTGTCCAAAACTCTTTGGCATTCCAGTTCTATTTCAGTTTAGTAGGTCTAGTGAATATGGATGTTATGGATAAGATGTTTTATTTTAAGTATAAGATCATGATACAACATATTAATGTTTTGATTTATAAGTTTGCCCTTCACTAAGAATCTGAAACTTCTTTGATTCTTATTTATAGGAAGTTACCCGTCTCTGGTATCTTATTTCTTAATCATTCTGGGCATCATTTTTTGAAAACTTCACTAGAATGACTGCTGGATTGCTAGTAGTACCTGCTATCACCAGAACCTTAAAATTTTTGGTTTAATTATTTGAAGCAATTAATTATCTGTATATATTTATCTCCATGATTTTTGTCTGATAATATCAAACAGATTACTGAACTGATTAGCAATATGCATTTGAAAAGTGATAGAGTTATGATGATGTTCACTGGAGAAGTGGAAGCTTAGTAATACTCTTTAGAATTGTTACAATTTTGTCTAGTTTTTATAGACCATTTTATTTTATTCAAATAAAAATTAATGAGAAAAATTTTATTATGTTCATATCATGAATACAGTTTTTGTTTTATGCTATGTTATTTATTGCTTTTGAATGAATTATTAATTACTTTTATATTTGTAATCAGATTCTATAATGAATGGCTTTCATCTGTAGACATTGTTGAATGTGGCTGGAAAGCCAGATGCAATGAGCACTTGGGATGGCATGCTTGACTTAAATGAACAAGATGTTTTAAAGGAAGATTGTAGATTTCAAGCAGGTATGATGTCAATTTCAGTTGTATTTTGCTAAACCTGGAAGTATATTGAACTGAAACAATTTTTGCAGTCATGTCCATAGAGAATTTTTCCTAGACTTTCATATTATACATCAAAAATAAGAATCAGAAACCATACACCTCTCTATTATAAGGTAGTGCATAACTGGCTTGTCTGTGTATACAAATGTAATATTTAATTCTATCATATATAATAATCTTATTTACTGAAAGCTTGCAATATAAGAAAAATAAAGGAAATATTGACAATGAGCTGCAAACACATAATTATAGCAGCTAGAATTCATGTAGCTCCAGACCTAGCCAAAATTTGTTTAATCTACAGAAAATATAGTAAGTGCATCTTATGGCATTACGTGAAGCTTTCATACTAATAGTACTGATAATAATAATAAAGAAATTTACAATGTGCTATATGCCCTCAGGGCTCATAGGTGCATTATATACAATACATTACAACAGAATAAGCTTTCATTTATCAAGAATCATAAGAATATCTTTGAAGTAAAAAGGTTTTTAAAAGTTTAAAATGACACAAGTGAGCTCAATGCCCTCAATGAATGTGGTAGTCCATTTCATAACTTTGGGGTAATATGAGTGAATGAATAATCCCCTTCTGTTGCCAAGTGAGTTCTCTTTGTTTCAAGTGGATGTTCATATCTTGCTGATCTTGTTGTGAGTGGAACTATATGTTTCATCATTAAATACTATGAAGCAAGTACTAACAAGTTATTTTGTACACTATGCATTTATTTGCATGGGACTATTTGCTTGGTTAAGATATCTGTGGTCTGTCCTGATATGCCTATTTGTACCTTCTAGAATCCTTGCGTCAATGGCCATTAAGGTGGCAATTTCCATGGTTTTTAAATAAGCTTTCTTTTTAGAGGAAATATATTTAGAAGTATGGCATGATCTTTGTTTTGGGCACAGTTCTGTCATTTGGACAATTGCTTATTCATTAAAACCATTTGTTACTTCTATGGTTGAAGCTCAAAATAGTACTTCTTGTATTTTTCATGATCAGTTTATATTACAAAAGGCAGTAAATTAGTAATTGTGGTTGGTCTTCTAATATGTCAGCTAAGTATTCCTGTGAAGAATGACCTAGAAACCATCATGTGTGTTACTTGGTTGTTTCTGCAGCAAAACTTAGGCTTACAGAGGATGATGAGGAAGAAGTTGCTCGTGACATGGAAGGTTTGATCACATTCTATTGCAAGTCAAGAAATGAAAAATATCGAACAACAAGTGGCCACATTGAATTGTTGTCACCTTTTATCACAATGAATTTACCATTGAGTGATGTTTACAATAGTTTCTATGCCATGCACTCCAAGTTCATTCCAAGGTACGCCACTATTTCATAGAAATTGATATTGGCCTTCATGAACATTGTAGTATGAAAGTTCCTTTGTTCTATATCTCTAGCAACATGGAATCTTCTGTTATTGTGCCTTTATCTTTCATGTAGATTTTACATTTTGATACCCAATTATGAGTTAAATCAATCCTTTTTGCTAGAAATCTGTATCCACTGCACTTTTTTCATTATGTATGTACAATTGTTTCAAATTAATGTATTAGACGCTCATTCCAAAACTTTTCAACATTTCATTGCAATTTCAATAATCTCATGGCTATCTGTAATGTGACTAAGTGTATATTTAGATTTGTGTCTATGTTGTTCATCTGTTTCTCTGTTTTGTTCATCTGTTTTGTTCATCTGTTTTGTTCATCTGTTTTGTTCATCTATTTTGTTCATCTGTTTTATTCATCTATTTTCTTCATCTGTTTTGTTCATATGTTCTCTCTGGTTTAGCTCTCTTTATTCTTATCAATCTCACATGTCTTGCTAGTTTATGTAAACACTCTCTCTTTAATGCACTAAAAGGTAGTTTCTCGCACAAGAGATCCTCTTTTTCCAAAAATCTTTCACAAGAAAACCAGCATGCATTTCTGATCTTGCCTCACAGAAATTAAAAACATATAAATAGCTTAGACGACTAATGATTGAATGCACGCTTCCCCTAAAGGAATTAATGGTTGCATCAGTTCAAAAGCAGAAAGATCCGTTCTCTTATACTTCATCATGAACAGCTTATCAGTTTCAGCGTACAGCTCACTCAGCTTGCACGTTGACCTCCGTTTATCAATTAGGGGAGAAAGGAATGAACTGATTTTATAAAGCAAATGTCTTGTTTTCTTTCTTGTCAGAATTTCAGTAATGCATTCCGTTGTTTCTCAGTCATACATTTCCATCCTTTTGTTAATGCAAAATGCTTCGATGGCACCATTGAAAGTTACCACAAGCGTGTTCTTATCGTATTTCTTCTAAATCTGTACTGAGCACACAGCTTTTATTGTCGTCCTTTAGTAATCATGTTGCAAAGTTCTCATCTCGCCACATCAGGATAGATCATCTCGTTTCTATTTCTTAGAATTCAAATCAGTTAATGTGTTTATCTCAAATGGTATTTTAATTAAATACACATATGTTGCTTCTTGTCCGTAATTTGTTTCTGCTAGAGAGTCTTTGTCATTCCAGCATTGCAACATGTTCAAGGGCATTTAAGAAAACCTGTTAATAACAGAATAACTGTTTCTGCTTTTGTCGTTTGGATTGGGGGGGGGGGGGGGAGGTGGACAGACGGACGAACGGATGGACGGATATTATTATATTGTAAGATGTTGTAATTGAAGGTATTTTCGTTATGTGTTGTACCCATTTTCAACATATATGCCGATTTCTACTACAGCAAACTGTACAAATTTGGATTCTGTTGTTCGTTCGATTGTGATCTGTTTTGCAGTATCAATAGCTAGCGAATGCAAATGTACATTATGCATCTCGGCATTGAAGATTGCGATGTTCTTATGACCTGACACTTTTAGACACCTTTATCTTTATCATTTCCTTGGATGAAACACTAGAATGAATACCATAGAGTTTTATAAAAATCGCTTATTCGAAAATATTCTTTGTAAACTCAGTATGTTATTTCGATGGTAACAAGAAAATGATGCTTGTATTCTGTTTGGCTGCTTGACTTTATCTGGTTACCATTGTTTCTGCTCTACGACAGTTTTCTAGAGCAAAAACTGCCGGGTAAAGCATGGAAAGTATAGTCAACAATATTAGGTAACAAGTGGTGTTATTGTATCAGAAATGTAGGATTCTATCATGCAATTATGGAGAAATTTTGGTGGTCTAGACTCTTACCCTTGTTATGAAAAGGATTGAGTGTCCTTTTCTATCGTATAATTGGGAATTGTTTATTGGGTTTTTGTTAATTAGATCGACTTATACTCGTCATTAAACTTGAAATTAATGAATTCTGTACTGTTTATAAATCTAAAAGATATTTTTCCGGCCTAAATCGTTTTTAAAAATTAGCCCCATTTTGTCCCCTTATGTTCCTTTTTTGTCCCCTTATGTTCCCTTTTTTGTCCCCTTATGTTCCCTTTTTTGTCCCCTTATGTTCCCTTTTTGTGAATTATACCTCTGCCCTCCAAAACTCCTAGTTGCACGCCTTTAGGAACACAGCAGCATCTTGTACCATCTGTTGCCAATTTGTTACTATATTTTCTGGCTGGTTCTGAATGACTGAGCTGCAGGCACTGGTTTCGCATTGGAGAAACATTCCTGACTTATTGATGTTATTTAATTGTACGAGTATTTCTACCACTTTGAAATCCCCAAACATACTTCTGCTAATTATGATTATAAATTGATTCTTGTGCTGCATATTGCCTCTCTTACGCATATCGCGCTAGTTTTGTTCTAGCACTATTTAAGTAGATTACTACACACGTTGTGTGAGACAATTGAGTTTTTCTATTCTTGATGTTATATTGATTTCTGACTGAACTCCGTTGCAACAATGAAGGATTTATTGCCTTGTGTGATCTGATTTGTGATATCTAGCTAATCCTTTTGCGCTTGCTTACCGTTTCGTTAACTTAGCGTCTTAGATAAAACGACTGTATTGCATAGTTACATATCCATAGTCGTCTGCCTTTGTGTTATCTCCTTATAAGGATCCCATATTGTTTTTACTAATACGCTTTCACCTCTTGCATTCAATTTGCTATTAAATATTGTGATGAGATTACAATATCAAATCTATCATAGTTATCTAGTATGTTTATGAAACATGTGTTATTTGTCTCATAAAAGCACTTTAGTATGTCATCTTTATCAACATTTAGGACTCTAGAAAATGTATGTCCTCAGTTACAATTTGTTTATCTTTTAATACAGTTAAGTTTCTTGTTGGTATATAAATGTTAATCAAGAACTGTAGTAACTTAATATTTGTTCGTATGAGGCATTCTGTTATACGGGAAACAAACCAGTTGTTTTTCCACAGCGGTTTTTCATACTGTTTAGCCAGCTTATTTCCATAACTCAATCTTTTCACTCATGCAGCTTTATAAGAAACCTGTTGTCTTACACATGCTATTACACTCATTAGTTTTTCTGAGTTCTTGACTCAGTTTTGCTACGGGAGTATGTTTTAGAATCTTATATGTAATCAAGAGCGAGTTTATTGGTTTAATGAATTTTTCTGACTATGCTGTTTCAAACATATACATTGTAGCAGATTTTTAAAATTTCCCTTTGTTTGATATACTAGTACTATACATTATGTTTTATGTTTTAGAGAGTGCTATCGTGATGGCAAACCGTTTATCCTATTCAGACAAATACTTCAATATCACGATCCGCTTCTTTGCTCATTTTTGGATTCAAGGAAAATACCACCTGATCTGTATGCTCAGAAATGGGTAAGAATTCCACTTGATGATATTGTTGTGCTTTAAGAGGCAAAATTAATTTTGTCATTTATCTCTCCTATTTCAAACTAGGAGAATAGGTTCACTAGCTCTTTTCAAAATTTCTCAGAAAACCCAGTGTCTGCCACAAAATCTTATATAGGTCAGAAGTTTTAGAAAGTAGGGAAATACTGCACGTAGGGTGTATGCTGATGTAAGGCTAGTATGAAGCAAGAAGAAAACATAGGATTGGCCTAATCACCAATTTCTAGTAAACACTGTATTTTTAATCTTCTGGTTTATTTTTATGACATTTGGTGTCAAGTGAACGTCTCTTTCCTGATCAAGAACGAGTTCACATCTAGTAGTTATTCATTTGTGATTCTCTCCAACGCAGCTTCGCAGTCTGTTTGCTTCGATTTGTGATTTGGAAGTTACTCAAGTCATATGGGATTCTTATCTTCTCGATGCTGATCAATTCTTAGTGTTCTTTCTGATGCTTGTCATGGTTCTCAATGCAAAGTAAGTGATATACATTTAGAACAAAATAGCTCATACATGACTTCGATTCAATTTGGTTTCACCAACGATCAATATAGTTTACCAAATAATTAAATATCATCATCCTTATCATTTTTTGTAGTGGCTATCGTTTCAACTTAATCAACTTTTTAGTGATAAAATCTTGCTTGAAATTTGTGTCTTTCCTTTATGCCATTTATGCTAATGTTTATCAGCGTGGAAGGATAGACGTTCATTTATCTCATCGTCTACAACAAACCACTTGTTTCACCGCAACTGGCCACATCTTTCGCACATGAGATTTGTGCCAAAGTACACAATTTTTCTTGGCCAGTTTTTATCGAGTTGCAAATCCCTCTTCCGGTTTCTTAATTTCCTTTGCAAATGTTCATCCTCACACAACGATAAAGCCTTAACTCCATGCTTTGCTTCATGTAACTGCAATTCCTTAGTTGTATCGAGAGCATCTCCTCTCACTCTTACAAGTAGTTATCTTCCTGAAAAGGAGATATACTTCCTGATATTTTAAAGCAATAGAATTTGTGCTAATTTTTCATCCTTTTTGTTGTTAGTTATTGTAGTTTTATCAATGAAATGTTCTCTTCAGATGTAATTTTCAATGTTCGAGTATTTATCCTCCTTCTCTGGCTCCATGTGGTTTTTGCCCTATTTTGGGTGTTAATTATTGTTTTGTTTTGTTGAGTTCTTCACTTTTGGAAGTGCAAAGACATTCTCGAATAATAATGCATCTTGCAAGTTATAGAATGATTTGATTTGAACCATTTTGCTGCATGGTTCCCATGTGTTTGCGTCTTTATGCACAATCTGTTATTGTCATTTACCACTGGTAGGTTGTTCAAATGTCACAGCATCATTTGTATGGGGATAACTTCATACCAGAAACTCTTAGGAATTTTGTAATACAATTTGCACTTAAATATCAAAGGCGATTTTGATTATCCCTCTGGCGTATTAGGCTGACTTAAGTAGGCCACTCACTGTCATTTTCATTAGAGGCGGTTTTTGACATTGATATTATACTATTTGACATGTAGATGAAGAAGAGACGCCACATTGAACCTTTCGTTGTAATCCTTGATATAACAAGAGATCCCTCATTTCTTTGTTCCTTATCGTGATTTGCGATACCCGAAGTTTTATCACCTGTACATTGATGTGATTATGGTTTTATCCGTGAAAATCTCAGCTTTTGGAGAACTTTGAATTTGTATAGATTGTGGAGAGCATAAAATATCTGAAACTCATAGTAGCCAATCTGGCAGTTATGAAGAAGCAAAAATTCAAAGGTTGAAAAGAAAGATGGGAAATGACGAGAAATAGATATGAAAGAGATAAATTAGTCCAAAATGGCAAAATGAAGCTTGGAATTGACCAGTAAAGCAGTGATTTAATAATTTGAAGTTTATTTTTGTCAAGCTGAAGAGCCTTAGGTTGAAATAAAATCTGCTTGTTAAGTGTGGATGTATCTTAATCGAAGGAAATCTCAAAGGAGTTTATGGAAATAAGGCCCTCATTACAAGAGCAGTAAGGGTAGAACGATCATCTAGCGATCTTCCGTCATTATGTTGCCATAGAAATTTCATTGAAATACTTATGCTGGTTTCTGATACTGTGCAACTGAGTGCACGATTGGCCTGGCAGAAGCCATTGGAAAACACCACATTGAACTGATATTTGGATTTTAAGACTGAATGCCTTTCTGTTAGTGAAATATATATCGCGCATACCATTCTGTACCGTTTATTAGTAACGACTGGGAAGATGGCCTAAATGAGCTACCATCATTCCTTTAGAATACAATAGAATACTCATCCAATACTGAAGTTGAAAATTTTGCAACATGAAATGGAGACACTTCTCATTATGAGAATTAAGTCTGTTTCAAGAAGACAATTACCTCTGCCCTTTCAGAAATTAGTACCTTTGAATTGATGTACATATTTTTTGCCCAGAGTTAGGCTATGAAGATTTACATACAACTTGTTCTGTTTTGTTAGGAAGCTTGCAACCCTTATTTTCATATGATGATTTGGATGTACGTAAATCTGAGAGCCTTCATTACACATTATTCCAGCTGTCACATCCTTATTCGATCTTGATTTTTAAGGTTATTGTTTTTTTGTGTTCAGCTTAAATTCGATTCATTCTTAAGAATCGTGGGCTAATGCGTATAAAAGTAAGGTAACATTGGGGATGCAGATCAATCTATTTGTTTACTTAGCGACGCATTGCTTTGTGAAGTCAATATGTATAAATATTTGTTATAGAGAGCGGATTTTGGAAATGTCAAAGAAAAACAAATCAGCTATTGTTGGTAAGTGATTGACTTTATTGTCTTTCATTTTTTGACAGTCTCTCATTGCTGATTGCCTTTTTGCTTGGAATTTCGTCTTCTCTTTGGAAATAGGATTCCATCCTATTTTTTCTGAGATTTTATAAAGCTTTTATTACACTATTACACTTACTCCTTCTATACTCGAAATGAAAGCTCACCATTTAAGTAATTTTCTTTTTGTTTTCTTTTTGTTCTCTTTGTGTTTTTGTACATTTGTTTTCTGCACTTTGCCTCTCTTACATTGATTTTGCTTCTCTTGTATTCTTTTCCATAAGATTTTCTTCATTTCATTTTAATTTCATTTTATATATTAAAGGAGGGTTGTCTTTCAGCTTAGCTGATTTTCCAGCTTGCTTATTACGTCATCTCACTGCGCTTTCCGCTGAGACAGATCCTTGTTTTATCTTATCATTAATGTTTTTGCCTATGATTGATTGGTGCTGGCACCGTAAGATTGTACATTGTAAAATTGGATCAGTGTTGCCTTTATTAGTTTATGACATCACCCAATGCAATTGTATATATTCATAGAAATGATAACCGCCTTTCCTCAAGACCTCGGTGCTGATGACATAGAAGATTTCTGTGTGTTAGCGAAATACTATTCGACTCGGACCCCGCAGTCATTCAGGAAGGTAAGCCAAACAACTGTTATGTAAAGATCTGGCAGATGCATCATTTTCTCACACACTTGGCTGTTTAAGAGCACGAGAAAGTAATTTGATATGATTTTGGTATGTTAGCAAGTACCTCTATTTCTTGCAATGCCCTCCAGACTATCCTACAATCTTGATGAAAAAGATAACACTTTACATAAGTGATGAAGTTCATAAAATCGATGACTAGAAATTTTAACAAAATAAAATTTACTAGATGTGTAATTAAGTTCCCCATCATATTCTCAGCTTCATACTTTCTTGAATATCGTAAAATGTGGCCCAAAGCGGCAGTAGATCAAATTTCTTCCCTTGCTTTATAGGTTCTGGCGTTAAATTGGGGCAGGCGTTAAATTAGGGCAGGCGTTAAATTAGGGCCAATAAGGTATAGCCATCAATCTGAAATACCAGCCAGTATTTACGAATGACACTGTATCCCAGAATGCTGCGCCTATTTTTATGTACTAGTCAGGTGATAAAAGATCCCTGGCCTTCTGACTTCATTTATACTATTAAATTAGCTGCTCAGAGTAGACCGCCTTAGGGTTACCAGTCAAGCTATCTGAGTTTTTAGACTACGTGTAAATAACAACAGTCAAGCAAACGCAAGGACATTGATGAGGAAAAAATTAACTGCTTATCGCAGCGGCCTCTCGTAAATCCAAGCTGCACTGTTCTTTTGCATGGTTGATTGGTTTCTGGTGAATTGAATTTGCACTGAGGAAAATGTCGTTAAATCACTCCTTTTGAAAGATATACTATTCGTTAATGCAATTATAATAATTCTTTTGAGACCAGCATTGTGCTAATAATACAGAAGCCCCTACATTCATAATGACCAACATCCTTAATACTTCATCTCTTTTTTTCCATTTTTTCTGCACAATACAGAATATAGGATACCAATTTTTCTAAAGGAAAATTAGATAGAGATCGTGTGGGGACGGACCTAAAATTACTTATTTTTCCCTATTGAAAAGACAAGGAATTTGGTCAATTCAAAATAGTCACGGGTCATATTGACACGAGGGACGGCTTAGCGACGAAGCAAAATAACTCAGCGAAAGTGATACGCTGTCTATGGAGGGATATACTTACAGCCATTGATAAGAATAGCTGCATTGAAAAGGCTTACTTAAGGTATCCTGTAAGCCTAATGCACTCATAATTTTTAATCAGTTCTGTAATGCTATGTAGTACAAATATTTGAATGCTCATTTATATGATATATGAACCAAAGCCGATAGAATGAATAAATTAAGTGACCCAGCTAATGGTAAGCTGTCTGCCAGATGATGCTAAATTGGATGAGTGCTAGTTATTTAAGTTGTTCGTGTGGATATGACGTAATATTTGATAGCGCTTTTTTTATAATTTTTGTTTTCTTTACTTTGTGATATGACGTACTGACTTAGATTGGCAGACACCTAATTGATTACATCAACAAAACCATCCAGCTTAAACTGAAGACTTGAGCTTTTCTGACGGTTTTTAGTTTTAATTGCTTAATTAGTTTATTATACCAAAGCCCTTTTTGGAGATTTGTTTCATAGTAAAGTGTGTTTTTGCCTATCTGCTTTAGATCTATCGGCTCTGTATTCTTTTCTTTTGAATTTGAAGCGGTTCTCTATTATGAAATGATTAGTCATCGTTATCCAATCGTAGAGATCTTAAGTTAATTTTAGGCATGCCTCTAGCTATAGTTTGGATGTTTGTTTATATGTCCGCTTAGCAGCAAATGTCTATCAGGTGGTAGTACTCGAGAGAAATAGGTGGAGGGAAAAGGAAATGGCTACCCTACGTCACTGTGCCGACAACTCAGGATATGTGCCTTTCTATCTGGCACTCTCCGTGTAACATAATCATATATTCAAATTTAGATTAGATAGATGAAATTTTCTACTAAAGAATCCATCTATAGCACGAAAAAGCGGGAACATTCTTTTAGCATAGAATGTTCCCGTTTTTTCGTGCTATAGTGAAGTTCTGTATTACCAGCAGAACCCATCTGTAAAACTATTTCCAAGTATTATTAAGTTGTAGGATTCTTGCGGAGGAGCCTTGAAAGAACATAAACTAGCAGGATGGAGGCCCCTCCTTTAGCTTCTAGGATCACAAGGTTAAAGTGAATGGTATATGGGACTAACTATTACATTTGCTTGATTCTTATTCTGTATTTAGTCCCCTGTAAGAAATTTAAAGTCTTAGCTCACTCAGCACAGCCCTTAACTGATTGCCTGATTGCTAAAGGGAAATGTGAAATCCAGGGATAAAAAATACAAATTTCCACGAAGTATTGCATGGTTATGATAGATTTTCAATTTCTTCAAATCCAGTTTTGCAGTCATTTATAGGCTACTAGTGCGTGTAGCATAGGAATTTCAAAATTAAATTTTGAGACTCTTGAATAGGCAGTAGAATTATGCTTATTCTAGGATTTCAGTGCTCATCAATACTGTCGTTTTTAGATGACATCAGAGAATGCAGTTAACAATTCATAGAGAACCACCTATTACTTCAATCACTAATTCAAGCTTGTATTTGAATCAACTGAAACGTGTCATGGCTTAGGCGATGATTACAAAACGACTTCATGCATTAACCTAGATCTCTGACTATTTCACTATTAAGCCTAGTCTTGGCTTAAATTGCACCCAAAGTCTCAACCGGATAACCAGAAAGATTTGCACAAATTGCTATACTATTTCAAAGGCCATTAGTCTCACGTAGTTGGAAGTCATACAAAGCCTAACCAAGGGTTCATAAGCCAAACCTTATACCAGCCATTGTTTGTAATCTGTTTTACTATTTGTAGTTGAATGCTTCATGTAACAGGTAATTAAGATATCACTGTTGCAAAACACAGCCTTTACCTTCGGATATCCTCTCACTTTTGAAGACTAGCAAAGTGTACCGAATAACTGTTTAGCCATTGCGGTTTGCAAAATGATTTCTTGCCTATTTGCTCAGGCAACTAAAGACAGGCTAAGGTGTTTTTCATCTTCTTGCCACTGTCTCTAATCTCTAGCGCTATATATCATGTTTTCCTTTTTTCTCAATTTGAAATGATCCAGATTGAAGTATCTTGCCATTGCGGTTTGTTTATAGCAAATCATAGGCTATACATGTAATGAGGAATACATTGACGTAAGGTGAAATGAGAGAAGCAATAGAAAGACAGCTAAAACACATACTCTAAAATGTGAAATAGATTGGATAGTGCTGTGTGCGTGTGTGCGTGTGTGCGTGTGTGCGTGTGTGCGTGTGTGCGTGTGTGCGTGTGTGCGTGTGTGCGTGTGTGCGTGTGTGCGTGTGTGCGTGTGTGCGAATGTATATGTGTAAATATGGGTATGCATACTTGAGTAGGTGTGTGTTTGGGTCTGTGTTCAGGTTCTACAAGAATTATAATTGCCTGAAATGGAAAGTCATTACAAGGTGGACTTTTTGTTGTAAAACAGTATTTTAATCCTACAATGTGTGATTTTCGTTTTCACAGGATTTTCAACCGGTTCTTTTTGGAAGTAAAATTGTCAATCCAGAAACATCATACAGCTCATTATGTCTTCAAATCTCTGCTGCTGAAGTTATGGAAAGTTACAAGAATCATAGTGTACGTCATAATGAATCATCATAATGAATTAGTTTTAGAATTTTTTAGAATCTCAATTTTACTGGTTCTTATTAAAATGGAGTTTATTGTCAGAGACTCTTTTAAGTATAGATCAAAATTTGCAAGACAGCAGAATAAGTTATGTTGATTAGGTTTCATTCTGGCATTTGGTCGGTTCGCATCCTGTCAACATCAGTCATATCCATTAGATAGTGAACATCTGTCACAAAAATTTTGAATTTCATTTGTTCTTTTCATACTTGGGGTATAGCAAACAAGATCATGTTTACATGGATAAAGAACAATATTGGAATTCAAGTCTATGGTTAAGTTTCAAACAAGAATTAAGTAGCAAATGAATCAGTAGATTAATAAATTTGTAAAATTAACGAATAATTATTTTTTCTTAAATATCAGAAGATATCATTAGATGAATGTATCATTTTGAAGAAGTCTAATGGACGTTTTTACACGTTACTAATTGAAAATGAATCTTTTTCCGAATAGTTGATGGTTCCTGCAATTTAATTTTGTACTTGCCGTCTGAAATAGGAAATATTTAATATTTTACAATTTTGATTCATTTATGAAATTTATTTGTAGAGATTTCACTTGTGTTTCTTTTTCAGGATGATGCAGTTCATTATTTTTTGGTGGATTGTCGCCCAGCTGAACAATACAACAATGGACATTTACCAACTGCCTTTCATCTCGATGCAAATCTGGTATGTAAACACACTTATTTGCATATGACATTTCTGATATTTTTTACAAGCTTTTGCGATCAACAACCTCACTGCAATCTAATGAATTGGTATTGAACTGACAATTTCCTCCTCGAATTTTATGTAAACAAATCTTTCATTAATATAAAGTCCTTTTGCAGACTTTACACGTCAAATATTTTTGCTTACTAGACACAAGGCTAGATGTTTACCTTGTAAGTTATCTTTTCTATCTACGCATACAATTCTTCCCGCACTTTACTGAAAGCTCATTTGCCAGCGTATTTACTAAATTTTAATTTCCTTTCACTTAATTCCTTATACATGGTAAAGTTTGCAATAAGAATTGGTCTACAAAACTGTCTTTTTATAACCTACACTCATTTTTTTGTAAGAAACAGAAGTCAATTTTGAGTACCCCAGTTTCTTGATGTTCTGGAAATTTCAATACTTAAGAGTTCCTTAATAATGATATCATTAATTTTATATTTAGGGTTCCATATATTTAATTTTTCACGCCAGGGAATATCTGGCCAGTGTCTGTATTGCACTGTAGTGTTACACAACTTCGACTATTCTTACTAAGAAAATCTTTAATAAGTTTCAGTGCTGAAATCATGAAAAAGCTAAGAAAGTTTTAGAACTGAACGAAAAAAGTCTTTGCTATAAAAAACGTAAAGATGAGAAATATAATTAAGTTAAATATGATAGTCGTGAATAGGAAGATCTTGCACCTTCAGAATTAGAAGTTTGTTTAAGGTTCTTGTCTTTAGGCGCCTCAACTGTTGCAAAAAGTTGCTTAGTTGACAGAAAATAGAATTTCTCCACTATGATAAAAAGAAGAAAAAGTGTGTCAGGTGTGGGATTCGAACCCACGCCCACAATCGTGGACCAGAATCCTCAGATCAGAGGAAGATTACTCTTGAGTCTGGCGCCTTAGACCGCTCGGCCAACCTGACATGTTAACTGCGGGTAGTGAAAGGCAGCCCAATCGTACGGAACAGCTGACATTTTTAGCCAGATTCTCTTACTGATTCTCATAAGATGATGGAATGTTGCTTTTCTGTCCGTGTCTTAGAGAAAGCTGTAATCAGCCCCTTCCCATACTGGTTTAGGTCTCAGGATACTTTTAGTACAATTACATGCTACTCGTTTGTTTTGTGAGGAAGTGTGGTTCATGAGAAAGCAGTCTTAGGTTCATAATAAACTGTGGATGCTTAGTAATTTTTCATGTTTTTCTCCGACCCCCTGGAGCTTATTAGGACCCCCATTTATTAAATTTGAACAAATAAAAGATGGTTTGGAAGCTTTTTCTTTGAGAAAAGAAATTTCTTCTTCTATCAAGTGATAGTGTTTCTCTCACCAAATGAATGTCTTTTGATGTTCGTCAGAAGCTCAATAATAGACATTAGATTGCCAATAGATTTTAGAAATATCTCCGACCCCCCCCCCCCCGTCTAGACCCCCATTTTAAGGAAAGAAAAACGTTCACAATGTCTGTCTTGTTGATCTACCGCAGTAGAGAGTCCTTGCTTTCAATTCCATTGCAAATATTAGTTCCAATCTGCTTCACAACTCCTCATGGCATAGCAAGACCATAGAGAGTTTGCCAATCTTAAAGTTAATTTGTGGCCGAAAGCATTTAGGCCAACGCGTTGGAAACCCGTTGCAACGGGCCACAAGTACAACCTTACTTTCTGGCCGGATTTAGCTCGTGGACCGGAGGTTGCCCTTCCCTGGAATAACTGCTTTTTCTCCTATACTTCTTCCCTACATTTCGACACATTGTTATCCTAACGATTGTATTGGTTAGGTTGCAAAAATTGCCACAAGTTGCCTTTGGTTAGAAAGGATAGTCTTACCATTTATTAACAAATTACATTACTCTGTTTATCTCTCTGTGAAAATTTTACTGGACTGAGGCTGTAAGGTTATACCATTATGAATCGGCCAAAACGCTATTACACAATTTGACACAATGTATAAGCTATGCCTTCTATATAGCATTTTAGCGTTCTATTCAATGGACTAAACTTCGTTGTCTATCTGGGGGAGGGGACGAGCAGATCACCTGAGTCTGGCGCGAAGCTCGGAATACTTTTAGCGATCACGCCCTAGAAATCCCATTGCTTTTAGACATTAATAAGGACAACTGTCCCCTTTCCCCTGAATGTCCTGCACTGTTGTATTCGAATTTGAGAAACATTATTACAATAATTTCGGAGCCTTTATTTGATTTGTGTGATTTTGAATTGTAAGCAACTCGAACTACAATTGATTGCAGGACTATGTCATTCAATACCATGAACTACTCACATTCTTATATTTGTAATTTGTATATTTTCTGATTTTTGTCATTGATATAATAATGATCTTTCGGTTGTTAGCCTTTATTTAGTTAATTTCTGTTGTGTTTTAGATGCTTCAAGCACCAGATGAGTTTTCAACGGCAGTGCAAGCATTGTTTTCATCACAGCAACAAGCAATGGAAGCAAAATCAGTCGCTGGTGGTGAACATTTATGCTTCATGGGATCTGGGAGAGAGGCTGAAGACCAATATGTCAATATGGTTATTGCAAATTTCCTTCAGGTAACTTTATGCTTAATTCTATTGCTGTTTAGTATGTATTATATATAATATACATTTGATATTTATGCGTTTCATCATATTGTTTTATTTTATCATTTGACTTTTATTTTTGATCCATCAAATAATCAAAATCAGCAAAGAATCTCGAACTATTGTAAAGTACCCTCTGCTTCCAATTCGTCCAATATGGAACCATTAAAAATTGTACACTCAATATTCATCGATATTGGACCCCCCTCTCCTTGTACCCTTTTGTACATTTTGGAGGTACCCCCTCACAGTGGGCCCAAAGGTGTAAATAGGCCAAAAACTGATTTGTTTTTTTATTTATCATTAAGTTAAATCAAAAGTGGATTAAATTCTGAAAATATAAAAAATAAATCTGTAGCATAATTATAAGCGATTTTATGAGATTTCAGTCTTGCAGAAAGCAAGGTACATGTTGCAGCTTTGGTCGGAGTGTTTTTCTTAAGCAAAATTGTGCCATCCTTAAGAAAAACCCTGAAAATGCCAAACAAATCATTTTTTCCAGTCTCTGTACAGGTTTGCTAGGTTTTTTGATACTGAAAATCAACTTACTAGCTCAAAAATGGATAATAGATCAAAATTTAATCTAACTTTGAATTTTCTAAATAAAAAACTAGGCCAGAAATGTCTGTTTGTGCGAAAATCGGGTGATGTTTTATTTTCTTTTTTTACACCATTAAAAATCTACAAGACAAATTTACTACTACTATTACTTATAAGCTACATTACATACATGACAAGAACGATACCCCGGGGAACAATAACTATGACTACCCAGGGGCCATGACACACTAAAACACTAAACACGGCATGGAATGACCATATCTTGCCATTAACTATTACCAATCATTTACCTTCATTGTCTCCATTTAAAATAATATTTTAAATGGTGATTTTTTGGTATGATATTCAAAATATCTTCTTAAAGTGTAAACCTAACTTATTAAAGTATATAATTTTTGAAATCCATAATTTAAGGGCTGTGTAATGCTGTTAATAGGTTTATGTCAGATTTATGTTACTTGATGGTAACAAGCAAGCTTTCAAAATAACCAATCTATTTATTGATTTTTCTAGCTATTCTTTGTCTTTTAAGTAGAAAATGTTTGTTTGGAAATGAACGGACAGAAAATGTATAATATGTTGTTAGATTACTTGTAACAGTCCATAAGCTATTAAAAATTTCATTTTCCAGTAAATTTAATCAGCTTATTAGAAGACTGTTCTGAAAAATTAGACAAAAATAGCCAGTTTCAGCATGATTTGTGGTGAAATTTGAATCCTCAGCAACTACAAAAAGCAGTAAATCTGCTGAGACTTTTTATATCTTTTGTATTGGGATGTTAGTAATTTCAATGCATGGATAGGAGTTTGTTTGATTTGTAAGACGTTAGAACTAACTTAAATGATGTCTTAGAAAAAATGGGTTGGGTGGAATTGAATCAATTTTGTATTTATGTTCATCTTAGCGTGGAACACATTTTGTTGGGATTATCAGAGGTGGCTATGCAGGTAAAACATATTTGATTTATACTCTGTCATTTTATCCATGAATCAGAATCAAAGCTTGGAGTAAACAAAAGCTCCTGAAATCTCCCTCATTTCCATGAATCTGATAGGTTCAGTGATAATTCTCTGATATTAAATTGAATTGTCATTTCTCATTAAGCTCCAATTTCGAAATGATTTATTCAATTTTTCAATTGAAATATATTGATTTTAGTTTTTGCGGTGATAAATTTTTGAAAAACTTTGTGATGTTTCACAGGTACCTTTAATTCCATGAAATTTATAGAGAATGATTGAATGAACTATTGTGTATTGATCTTCTCTGTAGTGTTATTCTCTCTATGCTAGCATTTTTTTTAATTCACATTGCTTATTGTTATAGCAATACATGACATATTAATCGATGATCTTTCTAATGGAATTGCTGATCACAATCCACAACGATGCATAATCTGTAACCCAGAAGCAATGAGCTCTGAAGATGAGGTATTAGAAGGCAGCTGCTTTGTCATGTACCATCGACTAATATATATTTATTTAATATCTTCATTGTTGACAATGTATATACTGATTAGAGTGTTGTTGTTATAACACTTAGTAATGAATATTACAAGCCTTAGTAGTTGTTAACGGTAACATTTATTGCCTAGTGTTGATAGGATACTCATATAGAAAATTTATGCTCCCTAGAAAAGATTTCCATTTGTTGAATCCTTGGTTGAGTTTATCTTTTACGATGTTGTATTCATCTAATCTCAATTCTTTCCTGTGGACCAGAACCAAACCACACGTTTAATTTTGGTTTTCATATCATACCACAACTTTTCACAAATCTCGTTGTCGGCAGTAATACTTTATAGCTCCTTTTGTACTTGTATTGCGTTTAAAACATTGATAGAGTTTTTGTCGTCACTACGTCAATTCTTGCTACTTTTTGTAATGTAGACAAAGGACAACTTCAGCGGCCGACAGGTCAATTCTTGCTACTTTTTGTAATGTAGACAAAGGACAACTTCAGCGGCCGACAGATCTCTAAACAGTGCTTATTACTCGATAGTACAGTATCAAATTTTCTATTTTATTTGACAGAGCCATGAATTATCAAGAGGAGAGCAAAGTCCAACATCACCAAAAGTACTTACTTTGTTTATTTGATTTGTAATGTTTTTGGTATTTAGCTTAATTTCATCGTAGCTCCTCATGGTATCTCCTTAAGTTATTGCAAGATGAGGTAACTTATGTAATGTCCCATTCTTTTAATTATTTGATAGTGATATCCCATTTTTATAATTATTAAATGGCGATACCCCATTCTGGTAAGTGACTAGTGGTGATACCCCATTCTGGTAATTAACTAGTGGTGATACCTCATTCTGGTAATTAACTAGTGGTGATACCCCATTCTGGTAATTAAGTAGTGGTGATACCCCATTCTTGTAAATAGCTCCATATAACTATTTTATGGTAATATTTACTTTTCTTGTAGTTAACTATCGTGATGTTTCACTCTTATAATTATTTCATGGTGATCTCCATTCTTATAATTATTTTAGGGTGATACCCCTTTTCTTGTAGTTAGCTATTGTGATACCCCAGACTTTTTTCAGTACAATGCAGTAATTTTTCGATAACTTTTTAGAATACTTTAGTTGAACGACTCTCTACGACTTTGAAATCAAGGGGAGCAAACATGAAAGAAAGACTCGGAAAGTTGATGGAAAATTCTAGTAGGGCAACAGAAAGGTAATATCATACTTTTGTCCAGAAAGGTTTTAAAGATGTTGTTAAGACAGAAACACTCTCTTTAGCTCAGACACATCCCTTTTGCTTCTTGCGCCCTGATACAGCACGTTGTGTGTATCTATCTTTTGATATTTTTTTAAAGACTTCATTAATTCAAAATTTTGATGATTTCCTTTCTTGTGCTACTTTCAGGCATGTTAGTTCAACTGATCGGACAGGAAAAAGATACAGAAATGTAAATTTGAATATATTCAGCATTGAAGATGAAGAAGGTACGTGTGAACCTCCTTTTTGAAAGAACTCATTGTTTTCAATAGGGATTTAGGAAAGCATTTGTTAATATGCCTCTTAGCCTCCGCTCCACTAGCATGGAAATTCATATAGCTGCACTTGCCTCACATTGATAACAATGTGCTTACTCAGTTTTGAGAAATGCTGTCACATTTAAAGTTCGCTTCTTCATACATCCAAAGAGCATTTGTTATATTGGTTCGTTGCCTCTTTCACCTGTTTTTTGTTAATCACATGAAATGAATTTAGACAGTTCTGCCTTTTTATTTTCTTTCTGGCTAATGTTAGTTAAAGAGCGATTACGTTTTGTCTCGATACATTGGCATGTAAAGGTCTATGTGTTGTTGCTGATTGAACTGTCTGCTTATACAGGAAATAATAAGTCAGATACTATTCTAAATTAAAGTTAATCATTCTCTTATTCTTGATTTAAGCTGCTGTTTTATTAATTATCTATTTTGACTGCAATTGCAGAATATTTCTAAATTAAGCTTTGCAACCTCGCTTAATGAAGATAATTTCAATTTACCATAAACATTTATCCACTGCCGTATAAGTCCAATATATTAGACCCGAAGAGGTATTGTATCAAACTATTTGCAAGCCGGTTTTATCATCTAATGCTCTTGTCAGTTATATTTTGCACTCAACAAATTGTTATGATCTTCCGTCCTTTTATTCAAGGCTCTTCATGTAATATGCCCTGGTTACTTATTTTTGAGCAGATGTGCATATATTCTTTCACTTTGTGACAAATTCGGTTTTCATTAGACTTGAATGTTCATGGAAATATTATGGCATTGATTGGTTTCTAAGAGTCCAGTCTTGTGCCAAATGTCCAAGATCTGCTATCCTCAAAATATAGTGATAATGTAGGTATTATAGTAGTTATCAAGGATCTCGGGAACCTGGAAAACTTGGAAAAGTCACGGAATTTTTGTCTAGTCAGGGAATTTTTCACACTCATTGTTTTTGCTCCTTCTTTGTCTGTACATATACCAAGTAATGTCCTTGGTCCATCGACAACTGCCAGGAAGTCAGGGAATTTTGTGAAAGGATTCCTGAGAACCCTGGTAGTTGTTTCTATGATTGTTGATTCCCCATAAAAGAGGGTTAGTTGCTCTCATATATTGTCAGCCTTAATATAGAAAAATAGTGTTGAAAGAATGGAATGATACTACAGGTTGAAATAAATGGGTTTATTTGTATGATTTTCTCAAAAGAACCGCTGTCGAGTGAAGATGAAAGTAGAAAAGAGGCTGTAAATGTAACCACGTGGACAAAACGGACCGACGTTATTGCCACGTTTCCTTGCAGTGAAATCACCGAATCCGGACATATGTATTCAAGGTAGGCCATATTTATTCAAGGAAAGTTATGCTTGTACTCCATTAAACCGTTAAACCTGCCAGATTAGGGGCTCAGCCCGCTTCCACGTTTTACCAACTGAGTGTTTTTATCAACTGCGTGGAGCATTACCACAAAAAGTAGTTTTAGCGAATTGGTTACTAACAAACTCAATTTGTATCTTGCATCTGACCATATGAGGTGACTGGAGAACAGATGATAGGACAAAACTTTGCCGATATGTTCTTGATTTAGTTAGGTACAATAGCTACAAGTTTCACTAGGGATCTACTCTTATGCAAAGCCTTCAAAAGCCTAATTTGAATTTTGAATTGATTAAATGTTTATGTGCATTCTATCATATTAGAGATTTTTACTAAACTGCAATCAGTGAGGACCTTTTAATTTGATTTTGTATTCTATAATTCCAGCCTCCCAGTTTTCTTCAGTTGCAACATACTACATTTTTTGACATGAGTTCTTCTCTTGTTTTTTTCAGCTACATCCTTCTTACTTCAGCAAACTTATTTATTCTACGCGAGATTATCGATCGGCCTGGCTGGGCACACATTTTAAGCCGACCGCACCTTACATCTATTGTTAAAATTACATCGAAACGGAAACATCCCCAACTTATAACTTTTAAATATGGAACAAGTGATGGCGAATCTTACCAAGTAACTGCAACCCAGCGATTCCTAATTCCAGATGCCAAAAATGCAACAAAGAAAATCAAAGAAAGAATTGTGAAGTTAATAGGAGATTAGTAACACCCACCATTGCGGCAGTTAGATGGAGAATTTTAGCTTTGTACTCTGAAGCATTTCTGTCCTGTGAGTTTCATCGCTTTCAGCCACTTTGTTGTTACAACTCTTCTACATTTTCCAGACCCTATGTAGGTGAGTTGTTTAATTTCGGTACTTTGTCAACATTCTGTGTAAACAACTGATGGGCTGAACAGATTCCAGGTTTAGTAATAGCTGTACCATGTGTGATACTGTGGCTATTATCACACCTAGTATGTGATATCTATATTACCTGGCAACACCTTTATTTATGAATTTATCACCTTTAAGCGAGCACCCTTCTCGAAAGGTCTATAATTTTTTAGCTTGCTTAGCGTATACCTTTTTTAAATCTTTGTAGAATAGTAGAATTACCTGTAATAATGCCGAAATTTGGCAAAGCACATCACGTGATGTGACACAATATATTTGTCCTACTGTCAATCTCTTGCGCTTGGAAATCCAGTAACAGATTTCATGTTAAATGCCAAATTGTTGTTTCATACAATTCATGGACACCCCTACAACCCTCAAAAGAGAGGTTTTGAAATTTTAGTAAGTAGATGAAAAAGCTCCTTTACAAAGGTTAAATGATTTAAAAGGTAATATCGTTTATGGGACAATTGCAAGTAAATGTTTACTAACTTAATAATCAGCTATTTTTATAATTTATTTGTGGCAATTAATCTGTGATATATTCTAAATATTTGAGTTATAATGTCACCATATTTGATATATTGGATCCTCTCTGGATTTAGAATTCCTTTGCATTCCTTTAGATTCTTTTATTTTCTTATACAATGTAGATATTTGAGATTTCTTGAGAACTTATCCCAAATTCAAAGACTGATCTAACACAATTCATATTATCGTAAGGGAAGGTATTTTCATGGAAGAAATTTTCGCGGTTTAAGGGTGCAAAATTGGAGAGGAGAATTATACGGAACTGTTTGCGTTGACTTTTGCGGAATTTAACTTTCGCGATCCAGAGACATTGGAAAAGTTTGGCAAAGAATAGACAATATAGTATCAAAACTCTGTTTACGAAGAATTGAATTCTAAACGTAAGTCATCTTCAAGAATTTCGAAATAGAATTTCCCGGAAATTCTTAGAAGCTACAGGTACAAAACAACTTTCGCTAGGTAATTGTAATAAGATACATAAAACTTCTGACCATAGAATTCTGTAAATAATTTCGTGGAGTCTATTTTCGTGATCGAGCGAGTTTTTTCGCTTTCGTGAAATTTGATTTCACATTTGCAGTGCAAAATCGTGAGAGTAAGTTCCGCGAAAATCTCTTTCGTCAGTAATTCTTCCCTTATGGTACTCTTTACTCAGCTGCTTTTAACTATTCCTTTCATAGTCCATTGAAATTAGTATTTTGAAATACATTTGGCATATTCACGATGAAGTTACTTTTTCTTTCAGATGCTTTACGTATTGCATGTACCTAATTGTAAACATCTTTGGTGTCGTTAGAGATAGCACATTTTCACATTTAACTATGCTTCTACTTTACAAGTCATTCTTGCCATTGAGTCGCATGATAGGAATTGAAAACATTTAACAGAGCAGGACTCCTACACAATTTAATAGTCCAATTCTTTGCAGTGATAAATGTGTTTGAGAAAATATACTGAGAAACTTCCTCATGCAAAGAAGGTCTTTCGTATCGATTTCGTATGAGTGGATGCATATACAACGTGTATCACCCGATTTAAAATTACGTCATCTCTCACTACTAAATGACAATACAACCCTTACACCTAGCTCAAAATTTGCCCATTTTCATCACTTTTCAATCTTCAATTGACATCCATCTTCTTCAATTCCCGTCATTTTTCAACACGTTACCACGGCTATACACCTACTTTTTGCCAACATTCCTCCATTTCAATTCCTTCTCAACCTCCAATTCCATCCATCAATTTCAATTTCGGTCATTGTTAAAACAATTAACAAGACCCAAGCCTTACTTTTTCGCCAAAACTGGCTCATTTTCATCACTTGTCAATCTGCAATCAAAATGAATGAATTTGAATTTTGGTCATTTTTGGGCAAAATACCAAGGCTATAGCCTTACGTTTTGGCCAAAAATGGCTCATTTTCATCACTGTTCAATCTGTAATCAACCTGAATGAATTTGAATTTTGGTCATTTTTGGGCAAAATACCAAGGCTATAGCCTTACTTTTTGGCCAAAAATTGGCTCATTTTCATCACTTTTCAATCTGCAATCAAAATGAATGAATGTGAATGTTGGTCATATATGGGCAAAATACCAAGGCTATAGCCTTACTTTTTGGCCAAAACTGGCTCATTTTCATCACTTTTCAATCTGCAATCAAACTGAATGAATTTGAATTTTGGTCATTTTTGGGCAAAATACCAAGGCTATAGCCTTACTTTTTGGCCAAAATTGGCTCATTTTCATCACTTTTCAATTTACAATCAAAATGAATGCATTTGAATGTTGGTCATATATGGGCAAAATACCAAGGCTATAGCCTTACTTTTTGGCCAAAAATGGCTCATTTTCATCACTTTTCAATCTGCAATCAAACTGAATGAATTTGAATTTTGGTCATTTTTGGGCAAAATACCAAGGCTATAGCCTTACTTTTTGGCCAAAAATGGCTCATTTTCATCACTTGTCAATATGCAATCAAAATGAATGAATTTGAATTTTGGTCATTTTTGGGCAAAATACCAAGGCTATAGCCTTACTTTTTGGCCAAAAATGGCTCATTTTCATCACTTTTCAATCTGCAATCAACATGAATGAAGTTGAATTTTGGTCACTTTTGGGCAAAATACCAAGGCTATAGCCTTACTTTTTGGCCAAAAATGGCTCATTTTCATCACTTGTCAATCTGCAATCAAAATGAATGAATTTGAATTTTGGTCATTTTTGGGCAAAATACCAAGGCTATAGCCTTACTTTTTGGCCAAAAATGGCTCATTTTCATCACTTTTCAAGCTGCAATCAAACTGAATGAATTTGAATTTTGGTCAATTTTGGGCAAAATACCAAGGCTATAGCCTTACTTTTTGGCCAAAAATGGCTCATTTTCATCACTTGTCAATATGCAATCAAAATGAATGAATTTGAATTTTGGTCATTTTTGGGCAAAATACCAAGGCTATAGCCTTACTTTTTGGCCAAAAATGGCTCATTTTCATCACTTTTCAATCTGCAATCAAAATGAATGAAGTTGAATTTTGGTCACTTTTGGGCAAAATACCAAGGCTATAGCCTTACTTTTTGGCCAAAAATGGCTCATTTTCATCACTTGTCAATATGCAATCAAAATGAATGAATTTGAATTTTGGTCATTTTTGGGCAAAATACCAAGGCTATAGCCTTACTTTTTGGCCAAAAATGGCTCATTTTCATCACTTTTCAATCTGCAATCAAAATGAATGAAGTTGAATTTTGGTCACTTTTGGGCAAAATACCAAGGCTATAGCCTTACTTTTTGGCCAAAAATGGCTCATTTTCATCACTTTTCAATCTGCAATCAAACTGAATGAATTTGAATGTTGGTCATTTTTGGGCAAAATACCAAGGCTATAGCCTTACTTTTTGGCAAAAATTGGCTGATTTTCATCACTTTTCAATCTGCAATCAAAATGAATGCATTTGAATGTTGGTCATATATGGGCAAAATACCAAGGCTATAGCCTTACTTTTTGGCCAAAAATGGCTCATTTTCATCACTTTTCAATCTGCAATCAAAATGAATGAAGTTGAATTTTGGTCATTTTTGGGCAAAATACCAAGGCTATAGCCTTACTTTTTGGCCAAAAATGGCTCATTTTCATCACTTTTCAATCTGCAATCAAACTGAATGAATGTGAATGTTGGTCATTTTTGGGCAAAATACCAAGGCTATAGCCTTACTTGTTGGCAGAAATTGGCTGATTTTCATCACTTTTCAATCTGCAATCAAAATGAATGCATTTGAATGTTGGTCATATATGGGCAAAATACCAAGGCTATAGCCTTACTTTTTGGCCAAAAATGGCTCATTTTCATCACTTTTCAATCTGCAATCAAAATGAATGAAGTTGAATTTTGGTCATTTTTGGGCAAAATACCAAGGCTATAGCCTTACTTTTTGGCCAAAAATGGCTCATTTTCATCACTTTTCAATCTGCAATCAAACTGAATGAATTTGAATGTTGGTCATTTTTGGGCAAAATACCAAGGCTATAGCCTTACTTGTTGGCAGAAATTAGCTGATTTTCATCACTTTTCAATCTGCAATCAAAATGAATGCATTTGAATGTTGGTCATATATGGGCAAAATACCAAGGCTATAGCCTTACTTTTTGGCCAAAAATGGCTCATTTTCATCACTTTTCAATCTGCAATCAAAATGAATGAAGTTGAATTTTGGTCACTTTTGGGCAAAATACCAAGGCTATAGCCTTACTTTTTGGCCAAAAATGGCTCATTTTCATCACTTGTCAATCTGCAATCAAAATGAATGAATTTGAATTTTGGTCATTTTTGGGCAAAATACCAAGGCTATAGCCTTACTTTCTGGCCAAAAATGGCTCATTTTCATCACTTTTCAAGCTGCAATCAAACTGAATGAATTTGAATTTTGGTCAATTTTGGGCAAAATACCAAGGCTATAGCCTTACTTTTTGGCCAAAAATGGCTCATTTTCATCACTTGTCAATATGCAATCAAAATGAATGAATTTGAATTTTGGTCATTTTTGGGCAAAATACCAAGGCTATAGCCTTACTTTTTGGCCAAAAATGGCTCATTTTCATCACTTTTCAATCTGCAATCAAAATGAATGAAGTTGAATTTTGGTCACTTTTGGGCAAAATACCAAGGCTATAGCCTTACTTTTTGGCCAAAAATGGCTCATTTTCATCACTTGTCAATATGCAATCAAAATGAATGAATTTGAATTTTGGTCATTTTTGGGCAAAATACCAAGGCTATAGCCTTACTTTTTGGCCAAAAATGGCTCATTTTCATCACTTTTCAATCTGCAATCAAAATGAATGAAGTTGAATTTTGGTCACTTTTGGGCAAAATACCAAGGCTATAGCCTTACTTTTTGGCCAAAAATGGCTCATTTTCATCACTTTTCAATCTGCAATCAAACTGAATGAATTTGAATGTTGGTCATTTTTGGGCAAAATACCAAGGCTATAGCCTTACTTTTTGGCAAAAATTGGCTGATTTTCATCACTTTTCAATCTGCAATCAAAATGAATGCATTTGAATGTTGGTCATATATGGGCAAAATACCAAGGCTATAGCCTTACTTTTTGGCCAAAAATGGCTCATTTTCATCACTTTTCAATCTGCAATCAAAATGAATGAAGTTGAATTTTGGTCATTTTTGGGCAAAATACCAAGGCTATAGCCTTACTTTTTGGCCAAAAATGGCTCATTTTCATCACTTTTCAATCTGCAATCAAACTGAATGAATTTGAATGTTGGTCATTTTTGGGCAAAATACCAAGGCTATAGCCTTACTTGTTGGCAGAAATTGGCTGATTTTCATCACTTTTCAATCTGCAATCAAAATGAATGCATTTGAATGTTGGTCATATATGGGCAAAATACCAAGGCTATAGCCTTACTTTTTGGCCAAAAATGGCTCATTTTCATCACTTTTCAATCTGCAATCAAAATGAATGAAGTTGAATTTTGGTCATTTTTGGGCAAAATACCAAGGCTATAGCCTTACTTTTTGGCCAAAAATGGCTCATTTTCATCACTTTTCAATCTGCAATCAAACTGAATGAATTTGAATGTTGGTCATTTTTGGGCAAAATACCAAGGCTATAGCCTTACTTGTTGGCAGAAATTAGCTGATTTTCATCACTTTTCAATCTGCAATCAAAATGAATGCATTTGAATGTTGGTCATATATGGGCAAAATACCAAGGCTATAGCCTTACTTTTTGGCCAAAAATGGCTCATTTTCATCACTTTTCAATCTGCAATCAAAATGAATGAATTTGAAGTTTGGTCATTTTTGGGCAAAATACCAAGGCTATAGCCTTACTTTTTGGCCAAAAATGGCTCATTTTCATCACTTGTCAATCTGCAATCAAACTGAATGAATTTGAAGTTTGGTCATGTTTGGGCAAAATACCAAGGCTATAGCCTTACTTTTTGGCCAAAAATGGCTCATTTTCATCACTTTTCAATCTGCAATCAAAATGAATGAAGTTGAATTTTGGTCATTTTTGGGCAAAATACCAAGGCTATAACCTTACTTTTTGGCCAAAAATGGTTCATTTTCATCACTTTTCAATCTGCAACCAAATGAATGAATTTGAATTTTGGTCATCTTTGGGCAAATTACCAAGGCTATAGCCTTACATTTTCGCGAAATGTGGCCCTTAGTCGTCACTTTTCAGTCGGAAACTAAAATTCATTAAGGTCAATGTGGGGCACTTGTTAGCAAAATATTAAGGCTATGACCTGTCTGTTTGGCCATAATTGGCCGATTGTCATTAAGTTTCAATATGCAATTAAAATCTCGTAACTTCAATATGGGTCACTTGTCAGCTAAACACCAAGGTTATACTGTTATAGCCTAATTTTATTATGTTTCAGTCTTCAATTTAACAGGATCAAGTTCAATGTCGGTCACTTTCAACAAAATACCAAGGCTATAGCCTTATATTTCTGCCAAAAGTAGCAAGTTTCATTACTTTTCAATCTTCAAATAAAATACATTAAGTTCAAGTTGGGTCATTTGTCAGGAAAGTACCAAGGTTATAGTCTTACTTTAAGGCTAAAATGTGCCCATTTTCACAGCCGCACCCTTTCGCTATAGCCGCACCCTTTCGCTATAGCCGCACCCTTTCGCTATAGCTGTATGCTGTCACCATACTTGGCCAATGTTGATCACTGACAAAAAGATTATGACTGTTTTTCATAGAGATGAAGTCGGAGGCAAGAATATTTCTACGTATCTATTAACACCAATAAACACAATAGGTAGGTAAACAAAAACAACAACAACAGCACAAAACAAGTTAAGCAAACCCAAAAGATGTGATCTGTTTCGACTTTTGACATAAAAAACTTTGCGGGAATCAATAAAACGCAATAAAATCAATAGATAATGTGAAACAACCCCTACCATGAATCTAATAATCTCGTACAAGGGTGTAAACAGTCTCATTTTTATGTTGAATTAAGGTGAAAGCTAAAGTAAGAAAGATGTTCTACTGGAGCTACACTAAAGATATATCTGCAGTAAGCTGCACTGAGAAAAACTATTAGCTCAATATCAAATAAAAACAAGATCACTCCTAACTAAAACCTCTCGCTAACCTCAAATGAACTAAGTTGCAATCAATTTTGAATATAAGTACATTTCAATGAACACAGGTTGTACATACCCGTCATAAGCTCGTCATTATTATGTCCTTAAATTGGTTTGGAGATGATGATGAAATAGAATCTACCTAGATGTTTAGAGGTCTGAAAAACTGCTCGGCTTGCGACATTCGCTTTGACATAGTTTCTTAAGTTATATAAGAAAATGCCCAAACTTCAGAATATCAAATGAATTCTGAAAATTATGGATAGCATTTGTAGAAACAATTTTTTCATTTGAACGAATTGGAATTTCAAATGCTGAAAACTTCAATCAATCTGATCGAAGACAGGAGAATTTCTGTGACCAGAAAAAGGCGAAAGAGAATTCTACCCTGCATCGGAAAGTCGTTTTGTCCGAATGGGAACAAAGTTCAGAAGATACATTACAAAGGTTGTTTATCTAAAATCCCTATTAAAAGCTGAGTTAAAATTTCTGGTTGATTATCGAACATAAGCTGTCTGTAGGTGCCTACTAGCAACACAGTTCATTTAAAGTTGTACCCTTTAAGCAGAGATATATCAGAACTTAAACAATGACCCAAATCAATCCACTCAGTGAAGGATAAATATCTTTGTATGAAGTATCAATGAAAATGTTTACCCTGATCATAAGGCATTTCATCATGGTTGCATCTCCATTCAAATTTACTGAAGATTCCCGTGAAGAATTTAAACATTAGTTCACAGTTAGTCAACCCATTACATAGCTGAGCATTATATCATTACTGCTGGTAAAAGAAATAAGTTGGGCCTTCTGGATACATCACAGGGAATGCCGTTGGTGCCTGTTGAATGGAACCTGGCACGATATGTCCAACACTATGGGGCGCATGGTTAAAAAACTCAGGCGTTTGGCCTTCTATAATAGCTGGCGCTGGACGCACTGAGGGCGGAGCGAAGTTGAAACGATGTTGTTGAAACTGATCGTAGCCTGGCGGAAATGAGACATGCATCTGCGCATGTTGATGTGGTGGGCCGTGTGAAGGCGCAAAGTTGGAGCTTACTGGATAATGCTTCGCTATTGGCTGTCCTAGATGTAACTGTTCCATAAATGCATGGTCATTTTGTTGCTGTTGTTGCTTGTGAAGTTGAATCTGTCGAAAGTCAATTTTCTGCGATTCTTCTCGAGATCGTGACCCTAACGATGAATGGAGATCTTCGGATAATTGACAGCTAAAAGTTAGTCAAGTCCGTCTGCATAAGTAGGGGGTGGGGGCCAAAATCTCCACAAATGTCAAGCTTTTGAAAACCAGTTACAGAAATCAAACCTCTTATGTAATATCGAATATTTAGTAATCAGCTCGGCCCATTATATAAAACAAGTTTATTGTACAAAGCAACAAACATCTTTACTAAAAAGATAAAATTTGGTTACATCTGGAATAAAAAAGTAAAACAAATACTTATAAAGAAAGAAATTAAATTCCATTCGTATTGCTAAACACGTGATCACTACCAACTGGTACATAATAACAAATAAAATACTTCAAATCTACTTCCACTCAAATCAGTTGCACAAGAAAACATCTTCTGGCTTTTAAAAACTTTCTATTTCTAGCTACAAGCGATCAGCTTTTGCTCAAAAAAAGCGCATCGCCGCTTTAAGGCTGCGTATGCTCTTAATGCATATTTACAAATGTATCAGTCATAAAATTAAAGAGCCTTAAGAATCAAAGAAACAGCACATACTACTCTAAGAATTGAACAGTTTCTGCGCACTAAAATTCTTGGAGTATTTCTAACCTGAAAACCTGGTCTAGTTAATGCCATGAAAAAGTCCCTACTTGGCATGAAAAACTATTGATATAAACCATATTTGCTCAATGCCATATTTATCAAGGAGATCACTTACCGGTCATTAGTCGAGCGGCTTTCATAAGCTTCAGCCTTGGGCCCTGGGAAACCAAGAGCAAAATACAAATTCAACATATCCTAGACAGCCGTTCACCTAGATAATTTGAAAACCTATCGTCGAGTCTAAAAAGACAGACAATCTATCATGCACTCGAAGAAAATGATAAAACATACACTGATATGATAACGGGAATGGGCAAGAGAACAGGGGGGGGGGGGGAAAGATCAAAACAGAAATAGAACAAGGAAGGGTTAAGATCGAGGGTGGAAAAGAGACACTTCAATGAAGAGAGCTCAATCTCATTGTGAAAAAGTAATCAGACGATCACGAATAACTAAACCTGGGTGTGTAAACATAAAACTACCACTCTATACATAAAACTACCACTCTATACATAAAACTACCACTCTATAGCATTTAAAGATGCCGAGAACATACTTTAGCTATGCCAAGGTCCTTTAACGCATCCTCTGTCATGGTCGTCAATCTTTCAATATCTATGTTTTTTGCCTAAAAACAATATAGATGTACAGCAAAAGATTTTTTAAATTAGTGTGAAGTGATAACCAATTTGTGCAGTGAGGAAATGGTTTTGTGAAATGGGGGGGGGGGGGAGAGTTTGCCCACCAGCAATATTCCTTTGATTTCATACTTCTATTTTCCGTAACATGTGCAGTGATCAAGTGACCAAAATAACATATGCAGCAAAATCATGACAAAAACACTCAAAAAAGAAGGAAATACTATTGTAAAAAGCAATATGAGGAAATCTTTACCAGAAAAATATCTTTGTACCGGTCCAAAGACAATGAATTAAGCAGATCGTTCATTGACGCCACACTCTCAAATCTGTCTTGCCTCCATACACTGCTAGGCACTAAAGTTGATTCAATAGTTTTCTCGCCACTTGATGCCTTATTCATGTCATTACTTTTCCCATGGTGAGGCGAAGACATACCACTGTCTTGCGCGCTTTCATTATTAACAACCGCAACAGCATCAGAACTGTATCTCCTACTGTGAAGTAATGGCGGAGTTGATCGATTTAACTTCCATGATGGATCCTCTTCCGGCTGTTCAATGTAGCCTTGTCCCCATAACCTCGAATTCAGTTCTTCCATTGAAGGATGAGATTTTAGATTTTGTTTATTCGGCGTAAGGAAGGGTTTGTCATTACTTCTTTGAAGTGCAGGTGACGATGGGGCACTGTATGCCCCGCGTGAATTTAACCATGGAGTTGCCTCTAACGCAGTCTCCAGGAATGACGGCTCGTGGGCAGGCTGTGAGGAGGAGCCTTTTTCTGAAGAAGGTGTCTGTGACCAAAGGTTTGAACCACCCACGCCACTATCATCATCCATAATATTATTGAGCTCTTGTCTGCTGCTACTTAAACTACTCGTGGGGCTAGACGATGGTTCCCATGTGTCTGTGTTGCTCATTAATAATGAATCAGATACCTACAGAACAGCAGAAAATGGAATTACATATAAAAAGAGCATTAATCCATTAAAAATTGAAATTCTAAGTATCACTATATGTAAAGTTGGCACAATTTCCAATATTTATACTCATAAGGAAAAATGAAACAAAATGTGATAAAAGTTATGTGATGATCTATTATCAATTACATCTCCAAATTAATTCTATGAAAAGCGGTTAGCGAAATAACCGAAGAGTAGCGCCATTAGAATAAGAAAACAGCACAAAACTTGTAAGAAGATCTAAAAATAGTGTATAGTCTTAGTGACAGTAGAACAGATAAGCATGTTTAGCTGGTTCTGTTGTAAAACCTCATACTTAGAAAAATGAAAAAAGCTACATCCTTTTGTGAAACTTAGGCCACTGATGTCTAATCATATCATCAGCACGTTGATTACACGCTCAGAGAGTGACTAACCACTCAGAAAGCAACATCAACATTGGAGGTTGATCCGCCGTACATACAGATACTTGGTAAGGCATGAGACAGTACAATAGATAAAACCTACATTCCAAAACATTACAAAGAATGGTAACATGCCCTACCCGATCACCACCATCTCCAATCCATGGCATCTTATCAATAAATACTGGTTCATCAGCCTCCTCATCAGTAACCAGCTTGCCGGTACTTCCAATTTGCTGTCCCCATGGTGATTTGAAGCCTGGGGTTTGTCTTTCAGATAGCATGTTTGTTGACACCGATCGATTTCCAAACAGTGAAGAACTGCCATCATTTTCATTAATCTTTAACGTGGCAAGATCCGTAGCAAGTTGTGTAGGCTAAAAATGCATGAAATTCAATGTCTTATAATCAAAAGCTGATGAATAATATGAATATCGATATATAAAAGGTTTCAAAACTTCGTTGAATTTACATCATACAAGGCAATATGATAAAACATAATATATGTAATATATAAGGTTCTATTCATAACGTCAATAATAATCCAACACTTGCATGTTTCAAAAAGAGGATAAATAACTGGACTGGAGATATATACACCTGCAAAATATGTCAATATTTAATCTATATTTATTCTTCATATGTACAGTTTGTAGATATTATGTTTATATTTAGTTGATTTGAATTAGCATTCTCCCATATACTGTCTGTTGCGGCAGATAGTTGACTCAAGAAGGATCCTCATCGATTTATAACATACATGTGCTTAATTCAAAATGATTCTGAAAAGCTTAATGATTTACAGTGATCAACTTTATTTATACTCTTCTACCAAAGGTGTGACGTAGCCAACAAAGTGTTGCGTAAGACCTAACAAAACACTGATACAGCAAAAACAGTTCTAACATTACGTAAGAGGGAATCTCGCTAGATAGTTCTAAATGTTATTCATTACGTCACTTCTATTCCATGTGATTACCTCGTGGCATTCTAGAACGTTCATCACACTGGTATAAATAACAACTTTAAAGATTGATTGATCGATTGAATGATTGATTGACTGACTGAATGATTGATTGATTGTACATACATGCAAACTACATCCCTGACACTACATCATGTATTACACAATATGTGCAAACTACATCACCGAAGAATCAAAACATACATACCCTGCCTGCCCAGCTTCTACTCCGATCTTGTCTGATAATATCTGCCTTTTGCCATGGGAACGGAGGGATGTCTCTAGAATGATGACCCATTATTACAATATTAGATAGTGTCGCTCCTTCACAGAAGTGATATCAGAATTCAAGGGAAGGCATATTGCAAAACAATAAATGCTTACAAATAATATTCTTCCTAAGGACAAGCAACTGTTAACAATACACGGTACTCATACAATATACATAAATAAACAATACAAAAACAAACTATAAATGCAAGTCCTAACAACTTTAAAAAAACGCTAAACAATATTGCAAATGCGGTAAAGGATGCAAGAGTGACGACCGAAGTGCTACAGTTGAAACATTTTAAACAATACAGATATAGAATATGACTTTAAAAAGTGTAAGCGCATCAGAGCAGGTGTACAATCCAATATAAACAGCCTTCTTTTCTAGTTGATAAAATATTGACAAAATATACTCTCTTGAGGAGTGCTTCACCTGAGAGCAGAAGGGCTGCATTAGTGATTGTGAATATAAGAACAGCTCTACTAAGACGAGGTAGGTGATTAATAATTTGAAAGAAAACTTGAATATTTTCTCGCTTATTGAGAGCATCCCATCACTAAAACCAAAATTAAACTTTTTCACAAACGTCTAGAAAGCCATTGTTAAAGAAAATGCAAGGTGGGTGATCTAATGATGGGTGTTCTCAAGATGGGTGTTCTCAAGATGGGTGTTCTCAAGATGGGTGTTCTCAAGATGGGTGTTCTCAAGATGGGTGATCTAATGATGGGTGTTCTCAAGATGGGTGTTCTCAAGATGGGTGTTCTCAAGCTGGGTGATTTCGGAACAAATCAGAAAGTCAATACATACTCGTTCACAACATGTCGTCAGTTTTTAAAAACCAGACTGAAAACACATGAAATCGAGGACGAGCACAGTTAGACCTGCATAATGAGGCCAGAGATAAGTCTGTATTGAGCACAAAACTAAAAAAGTATCGAAGCAAACATGAATCACAATTCCAACGAAAGATACTAACCTTGAAAAGAAACTTGACTTTACAAGTGAGCTAAAGCTTTGCAGAGATCCCTGTAATAAGAAGCATATCTTGCAAGAAATGTTTACCTACTAATTGAACACGTTGTGCAACCAGGAAAGATCGATTCTCTGTAAAATACCAAAAGATTTTTATCATCAAATAAAAGATAAGGCAAAATACCTCGTTATCCAAGCTTGTACTTGTCTCAGGAATTGACGACGAAACTCCAACGTCTAAAAGTTCGATAAAGAACAAGAAATTCGAAAGGTGAAATTATCAAACAAAAAAATCAAATCACGACAAGATCAACGTTCAGAATAGTATCATAGCACTTTAGCTACCGAAACACAAAAACCTACTAACCACAGTTAAGGTACTGGGCAACAAATTAAAGATATATGCACCTGCTTTTGTTGGATTCCATGGACTGAAATATGAAAATTCGGACTCTTTTTCGATTTCTTGACGTGGACTTATGTCTTCCTTTGTATTTGAGTTTCCAAAGTTGTCAAATGAAGTGCGCCCAGCAGGGGATGAGGAGAACTGCTCAGGAGCGCGCCCCTTTATAATTTTGTCCTCGTTAACTACAAAAGAAAATATTTAAAACAATTGGGGAAAAATTTCTCAGAAAAACGGAAAGGTTATCGTATGAATATAAGTAACAGTGCTGCAAGCAGTAACTAACTAAAACTACGGATATTTTCTAGCAGTAATAGCCTGCAAATGGCTGGTACAAAAGTCCTTTTTGTTAAAAAAATAATGAGACACATATTTCATCATCTTACATTAAGAGCAAGTTAAAAAATGGTTTAAAAAACATATTTTTATTTCAAGGGTGAAAATAAGTTACCTTTGAGGCACCAATTGTGTCAAAATAAAAACATCAAATGTCTACTAACCAACAAGCTTTCTGGGTGAATTATCAACAAATGGCATTGAGTCCCAGTCTTCTTTTACGTCAGAAGGACGTTCTAGAGCAGCTGAGTGGATTGGCCTTGAAACTGTTGTTGTTAGGCTATGTGTAGATGCTGCAACTGTTGTTGTTGGTGTGTTTTCAGACTGAAAAACAGAGAAGTGCTATTAGCAAACCATGAAATAGGAAATATTATAAAAATGCAGAAAATTTACATATACATATATATATATATATATATATATATATATATATATATATATATATATATATATATATATATATATATATATATATATATATATATATATATATATATATATATATATATATATATATATATATATATATATATATATATATATATATATATACATACATACATATATATATATATATATATATATATATATATATATATATATATATATATATATATATATATATATATATATATATATATATATATATATATATATATATATATATATATATATATATATATATATATAAATGCGACATATTACCATCACAATTCAAATTAATAGTGCACAAAAATACAATACAGTTCAAGAAAACGTAATGCAATATAAATGATAAAGTATAACAATATAAGCATGGTCGACAATATCACTAAAATAGGTCGAAAAAAGTAACAAAATGGAAAACAGGAAAATCTATGAAAAATCAGAAACAGCAAGATATACAAGCACAAAGAGAGGAAACTGCTGTTGTGGCATTAATGCCTTAGACAAAATGATGGAGAATGTGCTGGAAGTACAAAGCTGATGGGGATGACAAAAGTGAAAAGCAAAACAAAATAGGTTGATCAAAGCACCTTTGCAATGAAGCTTGCAGTCTTCATTTTCTGTGAGTTGTGCCAAGCACCGCTGGTAACTTTACTATACGACACACGGTTGGTTGATACTTGACTATGAACAGGATGTGGTGCAAACGATTGAGATGTTATTTGGGTTGGAACTGCTGGTCTTGAAATGCTTCCATTCGATGGACTCGTACTGGAATTAGACGCAGAAGTGCATGGACTGGTGGTTGTCATCACAAAGGATTGCTTTGAGAGAGGGGAGTCAGCTTCTTGAGCCACGGTTGATTGATGTTGGGGAAGCGATGATGTAGTTGTTGCTGACGTTAATGTTTTCTGTTCAATAAATCCACCAAGCGTGATGTTGTTCCTTCCTTGATTTTGAAAAATGCTAGGGGAGTTGAGCGCCTCGGTAACAAGAAAGCGAGCTCTTTCAACACTTTGTGGTGATCCCTTGAAAGCAATCACATTCACATAATTACTTAAAGAACAACATTTGAAATTCTGGCTACATATTCCAACATTGAAATCTGATTCAACAGTCATCAAATCGTGCATAACGCGACAAAAACAATATGCAACTCGAAGGAGTGAACAGTTTCGGACCGTATGCATCATTCTATCCAGCTACTGGGTTTCGTAAAATAAACTGACAAAAGTAAATCCTTCTAGAGGAATTCAGCTATTAAGTATTTCATAAAGTTTCATTCATTTCGCAGTAAGCTAAGAAGACTTCTATTTGTCTTGTAATGGCAAACTGAAAATTTATTTTTTCTACCCACTAAATCTATCTTTGAAACAAAAATTACCTTTACAATTATGAGTCTGTCATTTGGAGCCTGAGGCTCAGGTTTATTGACAGTGATTTGCGCTCCGGAATCATCCTACATTAATGAAATTAATACACAAAAATGAAAAACAATGAATCATGGAAGAATAAAATGTTGAATGCAAGAGACAAAATATCTCACAACACGTATTTGATAACTATGAAGTTTTCATTCAGTGTATTAACCAGTACAAAAATATTAATTTACAGGAATAATTGCAATATTAAAACAACTATGAAAAGCATACACAATTGTTGGAGCAGCTACAGTAGTACAATAACAAATAAAACAGTAGGATAACAAAGATTGAATTTATCAGCCAGTTTATACCGTGATTGAATTGATTTTACTCCCAGCTTTGCCAATCACGCGGCCACAATATGCATTAGGAACGACCATCTGTATGATCAATGTTCTGCAAAACAACCAGAAAAAAACGTCAAAAACATACAGGAAATCCTCTTCTGATCTCAAGGCACTGGGCAAGAAGATATGGCAGCTGCAAGGACTTTTGACTATGATTATGCGAGTAAAAAGCATAAAAATACATGGCCACAATAACGACATCCTATGATTTCATAATCGAAAATAAGATTTGACAGATTTCATAATCCAAAGACTATTGCCTGGAATTACACACAGATGCTCAATGCTCCAAAATTTTCCAGAAATCTTCAGATGTGTCTGATCTTGCATTAAAGAAAGCGAAAGTCCAAGCAAACTTTGAAGGGGAGAATTTCATGCAAAATATGCATTTCTGCAATATCGGCGATATCTTAAATTAGGACCTTGTGAAAATAAACTAGTATTAATCCATATACTCCCGCATGCAAACTTGATCAACAATGAATTTTGCAGCATTATCAACAAATTAAATAGACATTCCTTAGCAATGGCAACGCCACAGTGTAAAGTGGTAACGATTTACAAAAAATGAATTTTGATCAAGAAATTCGAACAACGAACATCTGTAAAAAGCAGTTCACATGAATACATCTCTGCACATAACAAGAGGCACAACACTGACAAAACTCATTGAGAACATATAACTTTCTGTCAGTGTATCAACATAGCAACAAAATTTGCAAAGTCTTCTTACTTAGTTGTTTTATGGACTTCCTTCCAATCCGTTTCGTTGAATTCAAGATTACTCGCACTGGCACCAAGATTTTTGCCATGAGGTGCTAAAAAAACAATAAAATATTGTGACAAAATTGGACTCTTTTGAAGTCTATGTGTAATTGCACAGAATCTAAACAATTTTCTATAATAATTTATCAAATTAATTAGAAAAAACCTACTCAGAATTTAATTTCTTTGGGAATGAAAGAAACATCAAATCACGATACAGCATACTTTTACTTTGCGATTATTCTGAACTTAAACGCATGCAGCTGAATCACGGCTAATTTAGATGAATATCAGCAATAACAAAACATACCAGAGTGTCCATTTGACTGAGTGTAACCAGACTGTTTTCCAGAATATGACATGTTTTTAGATGAAGGTTCGTTGCTCTGTGATGCAGATGTTGAGCTTTTAGGTCTTGACCACTTCTCATTCAATTGTTTGTCACTGCTTACTGATGATACAGAGCGTCTTCTTGGTTTTACAGAAACAGGCGATTGATGAATATTCACTTCATCGACGGAGCCATTCCTTAAGTCGGTTTCAGGCAACGATGACGACATTTGAAGACGTCGGCCTTTTTTACTTTCACTTGCAACAGATCCATCTTGAGCCACATCGTCACTACATTCAAACACATCACCATCATTACTGGTGCTACTTTTCGATCGACTGTGACTCGAGGACTGATTAACTAATTTGGTGTTTCCAACTGTCGTATTACCAGCCGTTGTCGTCCCATGAGACTTGAGAACAGTTTCTTCCTCGGTTTCGGTAAAAACGTCATCTTGCTGTGTTTCTTCTCTGTTTTCGTACGGCTGCAGTTTTTCAGCTAAAATCATAAAATCTCAAAAGTAATGCTCTCGTTTGAATATGAATGAGATGATGGTCATAAAAATAAGTAGATTTATTCATGCAATAACTGATCACAAATTCATCTCAAAAACATGAGAGAGCTCTGCTCCTAAACCTAGAACAGCTCGGAATCATGAAAAGTGTCCGTGGGCGGGAAGATAATAGCCACAAAAAACAAAAACTGAAGAAAGCCACATGATGGGAGAGGTTTCTGTTATGAGAAATCAACTGAAGCTATGAAGATCATGAGTTGGGGATATGTTCGAATATGTCCACATAATGTGAATAACAGTTACAGTGGCTAATTAAGAAAGGTTGAAAGTTCCGTTACTGAAGTATAGATTCTGCCCTTCGTGTCTTGTCATACGGCTATCAAGACCTGGGTTCTTAAGAAAATGTCACAAGATATAAGTAAATAAAGAAAAATTTGCAAAGGGGCATACGTTCCTCAAAAAGCGGACAGTTTCAGGAGCAGGAAAAAGGTCTTTTACAAAGTAGGAGGGAAAAACATGTAGTCATAGATTGACAACTTTAACGATAAAGACATAAACTAAAGGTTAATGTTATAGGCTTAATAATGAAATAGAAATTACAACTAATAAATTCTGAATCAAGTATGTGGTCCTATCTTCCTTAACATGTGTATGAAAACTGTAAACTTAAACTAAAAAGTAAACTTCTAACGCTGTGCAAAACAATAGTGTCTGTCAAACGTTCTAAGAAGCCCGAGTATTTTAGTCCACAACAGAAACACTGAAATTTGAAACGTCGTTTGAAATATGAGTAGAATTAACAGACATCAAGCAGAAAAACTATGAGAACTCTTCTCCCAGGATAAAAGTTTGGGATGATCAAAGTCAGATCAGTCAGTCTTTATCAATATGCGGTAATATAAAGCTACAAATGAACTAAATGAACACGAAGTTTATATTTATTTTGCACATGACATTTCGCAACGTTCCAAAACAGATTTTTGCAGAAAACAATCCCTTTAACCTTCCGATCTTTTCAACGCTTATTAAACCAATTGAAAAAATATCCGAGGAAGTATTAAATTCTTATGAATTTGAGTCAGATCACTAGGAAAGCACGATTTGATTGACATTCTGAGTAAAAGCCTCTCAAAAAGCGCAAGAGAGTCAGTTTCGAAATCCACATTAACTTCTGAAACAATACTAACTACCAAAGAATGTCCGAAAAAAATTGCCTGACTGCTAACCACGAGAAACTGAACTTTGAACTTGGGTAAAGAGATGTACAACTTAACCGCTCAAGTGATACCCAATTCTTATCAAAGCAGAATTCTCAACACGGCAGGAGAGATTTTCTACCTTGTATATTAAATATTTAACTTAGATTTTTCATGGCCAATTCAAGACTAATCGATTTTCAAATACTTCAGCAACAGTCCTCGCTGGAGTAATTACTTAAATATGGCAAACGTCCATTAACCATTTTGAAAACAACCTGATGGTTCCTAGGAAAAAATGGCTGGTTATCCCAAATAGTGACTCAAAAAACTATATGGCAAAAACAGCTATTTTTAGATCAAACCCATAAATTGAGATAAGAAAACATGGAATATTACGTCACAAAAAGATTCTAAGAAACTTACCTTTAACTTCTTCATCATCTAGGTCATCAATGGTGTCCTCCTCCTCAGGATGCATTTCAATTTTTACATCACTTCCGTTTCTATCCTCATGATCACTTACGTCATTTTCCCCAACCCTATTTTCCAATGGTTCACTTCCCGTCGCAATATTTGAAGTATTTTCCATTTCACGCAGTGATTTTTTCTTGCGACGTTTATCTCTTCTTTTCTCTGCCTGCTTTTTCTTTTTTTTCTCCTCCCTAGTGATCTCATCGTCTATTTCCTTCAAAACGAACATTCCAAATCAGCAAATGAAAGCCATTTCTATACCGCGGACATTTCAGCAGAAACGTATCCTTTAGCGTATGCATACAAACTGGAAATTATTTGTATGGTACGATGACGTCATTAAGGAGAATCCTTATGGCTATAAAACAGTGGTTTTTAACCTTTTTGGTGGGCGAGCGGAACCCCAAGATTGTATTACAGTGGCTTGGGGAACCCTTTTTCATATATTTGCACAGGAGAGTTAAAATATACTGTCGATCGTAGCATTTGTATAACTTCTGGCGGAACCCCTGGACTTTGCTGGTGGAACCCTAGGGTTCCGGGGAACCCCGGTTGAAAACCACTGCTATAGAATATCCAAGAAACAAACGACGATTGAACTGAGAGAATGAGAAAATTCCAAAGGTACACATAATGATGTTGTAGGGTGGATGTTAGAAATTAATCACAAAATTATTAAATAATGCCAAAATAAAAACAGACGCACATCGATAACAGAAAATATATTTTTTCACGCGACATGCCTAAATAAACAATTTTTATTGATCTATTTATCTGTATATTTATCTATTTATCTATTTATCTATTTATAAGCTACATAAATTCTTATGTCAAACAGAGTTGTAAAACAATTCTGGTAAAATTGATTACTCTGAAATAATACATACATGAAGCCCAAATATACCAGTCAAAATACAATCATTGTTGTATTTTAAATATGAGTCGTTCGAAAATATGAAACGGATTTCTTGGAATATCGTACATCCTAAGTATCAAGTTACCTGAACAAGACTTTGGGCATTCTTTAGCGCTTGTAGCTCTCGCCTCGTTTTTGTCTACACAATACACAACAAATCATATAACAGCTGAATTAACAGAAAAAGATTGTAAAAACAGGCTAACTGAAAGAGAAAATGCAGATGATGTGCTTTGTAATAGCTGGTCCTAATCAAGTCATAGAAATTGAATCTGAAATTGAAAACCATAAATACGTGCAAAAACATGTCACTCTTGTTGGAATAACTTGCAAAGAAAAACTAGCAATAAAAACCTACTTTAATAATCAGACGCAAATTGTGAGAAAAATGCAACTTACCTCCTGAATTAACGTCAAGCATTTGCTCCTCTTCTGAAGTAAAATCTCTTTATCTTTGCAATCCACGGCCGACATAAGTATTTTATGGCAGATTTCATCGGATGGAAGGTGATGTGTATGCTTTATAAGCCACTCGACGACCTAACAATCAAACCCATATGTTTTACAGCTAGTCAACCAAAATTATAACGACACAAGTCTCATTTTTATGGGAAGAAACAACATTCACTACAGAAAACGAATCAAGATGACTCTGTACTGACAATCGAAAGCTACAACGAGTGGATATAACTAATATCGAAATGATTGCGACAACGCTATAATTGTATGAGGTGGAAAGTCTATTTTTAAATCTACACTTCATTTAGCGCCTCCTCAAGGGCATGATAATCTAAGTTCTGTCCATCCTATTTAGCTGATACATATACTTTATCAACGTACAACAAATCATATTATGGATACTTTATTTTCAACGACATTACTCCTAATCCTTACTGATAAACATGTCTTAATCATATTCATTTTATCAAAAGGGCAAAAAGTCAAGATGTAAACACAAGAACATGGTAAGAACATTCATTCCTTATGAATGGTTTTATTGAACCACTATTCAACAAAATTTTACAAAAGGAACTCAATCCATTCAAAAGGAAAACACTGCAAACTCAGGAAATTTCTAATTTAATAGCTGAATTGCAAACATTCTCTAACGGTCTCTGTTAATTCGTTCTTTCCACATTTGACAAAATTTATCACACTGAAACAGCTCCCCCTTCTCCTACCGACACTCAATACTGCATAAAACGACTGCACCTATAGGTCATAGAATTCAACAGATAATGAAACAATAAGACAAGAATGAAATAATCACGGTGCATCACGTGGGTACAACACAGGAATATCTGAAGGTTAGCATCAGAATGGTTGTACTTACCGGCACGTGACCTGATCTAAAAGCCGCCATTATTGGTGTATTACCACGACAATCTGTTGCCTGCAAGTATGAGTAAATTATCAAAATAAACAATGGATACTTCCCACAGATTGTTGTAATTGAAAATATTTAGAAAATTATGAATGATGGGTTATCAACTCAGGACATCCCATTTTCAAAGTATCTATATCTACAAGCGATGTATGTTCCAACTACAATATTGTTCATCATAATCATAATCATCATCATCTTCTTCTTCTCGTTACGCCCCTCATGGGGCCTGAGACTGACCCATCATGATCGTCATGATCATGATCATAACCATCATCGTCGTCATCATCATCATAATAATGATCGGGGTACTATGTCACACCGTGACGAATCTTCATACGAGGCTAGTAAACCATGGGAAATGGTTGCATGCTGACGTCAAAATACTATTACTAGCAATATATAGTCGTTCTAGGTTGTTGGAGGAGAAGCCAAGAATACACACAGTGTGATTCGTTACCTCCATGTGGGCACCAGCGGAGTATAACATTTCTGCGATTTCCTTATGACCTTCTTTGCATGACAAAAACAACGGTGAACAACCTTTTTTCGTATGACAATCGTGATTAGCTCCACTGCAAAAAAATTAATTTTCAGAGATTAAATTTGTCATACTTCTGTGATTGGTCTCGATTTGGATTTGAAATTTACGTTTACCATTAATATTGCAAAAACATACCGCAACAACAACAAGTTAACTAATTCCTTGTGACCCTTTTCAGCTGCCAGGGTTAACGGATTCTCTCTGAAAAGAAGAAAAGTACCATACATCAGTTCAAGTCAAGATACTTAGATTGATGTAAATAAAAAACAGAATAAGTAAAAAGTGTAAATGGGTGAATATGAACATAGGCAAAAAGGGAAATAAAGAAAGTCCATTGGAATGATAAGTAGAAGATTTAAGTAAATTTGCTTTAACTATGAATCGAACCAGCTACGATGACATAGTACAATGGCAAATGTGGAAAGACGTAACAATGATGAAGTTAAATAAATTAGTCATGAAGTAAAAATAACTAAAGCAAATATGCTATGGAGTTGAATAAATCAATCATTCTGCAGCTCAAATGAACTTCTATTCGGCAATGAAATCACCCAAATAACATACAAAAATAATTTAATACGTAAGAGGTAATTAAAAAATACCTGCTGTTTGGAAATGTTGCATTGACGCTAGCTCCATAATCAAGGAGTAGTTCAACAATTGTAACATGATTTTCCCGACATGCCTATAAATCGAAGGTACATAACAATGATGACGAGTAAAATATAATGAATTACTAAGGATAATATCAACGAGACTAAAATGAAGTACTAATGTGCTTTTGATAAGGCATTAAAGGTATAGAGTAAAGGTTCTAATCACAAGTAAAAAATGTCAAAATTAAAAAATACATCTGCCAAACATGACACTTATTCTGCAATTAAATGATGTCATAATAACAAAACTTAAACACCAGCAAATTTCCCCCGGCCTCACCCAAAAAACAAACATTGCCAAAAACAGTTCTCAAATTCCCATAAACGTTTAATAGCATTCCCACATGCTTGAATTTTGACCAAGCGAGCAAGCCCTAGCAACATGATGAAAAATCAGCAACTGACCTGAAAAAGGGGAGTTATCCCGGTTTTCGTTCGGCAGTCTCGGTTCGCATTTCTCTCTAACAACAAATCTGCAACATCATAATGGCCTAGACACGAAAACATAACAAAGTGTTAATTACAATGAATAAACATTATAATCAGTTACAAATGAATACAAAGAATGTTGTAAACAATGATAAAGACCAGGTATTCCAACTTAACACAAAGCATAGTCGCTAAACCGCACGCTCAGCAACTGATGCCTTTCTCATCAAAATCTCGAAATAGTTCTGTCGGAAATTCCTAAGTAGGAAAGTAGTTTGTCACCGCAAAGAACTCATATTCCAACTTTTCACACATAACAAAACAAACCTTTCCAACAAGCCATGAAAAGAGGGCTTTGTCCATAATTATCAGGTAGCTCGACATCAGCTCCGTGGTTTAATAATATCTCTGCATCCTTTTTGTGTCCTTCCCTAAATAATATAGGAACATGATTAGATGGGGTAAATGTATACATGCATAATGTGCAAGATATCAGTGAATCGATATGACAACGATGCTTTCTTTTCAAAATGGAAATTTATTTAAATTTCCCCACAAGCAAAGGAAATAAAACGTATAAAGAACATAGTGAGCGCTTCATAAATTACACATAGAGATGGCCATGAAGGCTCCTTACTATACGTTGCAATCTACTGACAATAAATATCAATTCTTACAATTGAAAAAATTTTCAAATAACATTTGAGCATCAAAGAGTTCCTCTGTTGCAAGGACACAGTTAGCAACATACATAACTTAAATCCTCCAATTAGCCCCCTAGGCGCTTATTTATTTCTATTACCTTTTGGGTAGGGGCTTATTCGAAGGGAGGGCTTATTCGAGGAGAAGCTTATAAAATTATCTGACATGTGTCATAAAAAAGCTCATTGTCAAAGCTCCTTTTCTCCATAGTCTAGATTTAAGCATTAGTCTCTACCAAAGTTTTCGTTATCATCTGGGGTGGTGGCTTATTCGAGGGGGGGGGCTTAATGACAATTTATTGCATTGGTGCTTATTTCAGTGGGGCTTTCTCGAGGGGGCCAATTCGAGGATTTATGGTAAGCGATAATAGCAGACATTTGATGCCAGAAAGGACATATGATGCCTACATTTGCTCTGAGGAAAAGGCATATATACTCCAACAATCTGACACCCAAGCATGCTTTGTGGTATTCACAAATAAGGATACCAAAATAGATGCAAAAAACAATAGGCTACCTCGTCGCTTCCATTAACGGTGTACATCCAGTTTTAGTTTGATGATCAACATCCGATTTATACTCTATCAACAATTCAACAACTGCACTATGCCCTGTTATTAAAACAGATAGGTTGATACAAGATGAGGTATCACTAACGCTTTGTTCACGCACAGCTCTCACTCAAATTTCAAGAACACATTTGGTATCATTTTACCACTAGAAAATTTTCGGAATTTCAACACCAAGAAAATAACCAATGAAAAATCTGGATTTCACAGTCAGACTGAGTAGAACAGGATCCACGTATACAATTGTTGATGAAACATAACATCACTCACACAACAGTATATCAATACAAGCTAAGTATTACGAATGTTAATACCAACAGCAATGTTGCAAGATCGTTCAAGCAACCAAAAAACTGTTGGTAATATAAGACAATATTTGCTCCCGTTTTAAGACAAAATGGCATAAAACTAAAGCCATTCATCTAGGTAAAAAGCAGTATAAAGAACAATCAATTTTATGCCTCGTTTGGAAGATGCCTCGTATGAATGTTGGCTATAGCAATGTTAAAAAGACAGAAACATCAAGGCGCTGTTTTCAGTAACATGGCAAGAATTGCAAGAACAGTTTTCAAAAAGGATAGGTTTTATGGCCAAGTGGACCGGATTTTTAAGCATCTGTCCCGATATAAATGCAACAAGCTCTCTGTTGGTCTCCAATCAGAATTCCTATTTAACTGATAGGGTTACTCGACATCATAAATAAAATGGGGAAATGTAAAATAAAAAACAATAATATAAATGCTGCGAATACCCCATTGGGAATATATACTTCACTCATCATAATACATAATATTAAACTTCTTTCATATTAAGGACAAAATTAGAAAAACGTATCAGGGCTGCTGAAGGACTACCCTCCTTAATTATTTGAAAAAAGAAAAAATAGAACAAAAACACTGAAAAGATTACCTTTCCAGCAAGAAAGTGTGAGAGGTGTATCGTCATTACTTCCAGATGGCACATTGACCTGCGCTTCCTTTTCAAGGAGTAATTTTGTCGTATCGTAATGGCCCTCTCTATAAAATGCCAGATTGTTAAAAAAAAGTGCTTTAAATTCATTTCAACTAACAGTTCAATGCGCATTAAAGATCTTACAATAAATAGTTGTAATGGAAATCACTTTTAGCCACATTTTCAAGCAAGAGAGCGGCAAAACAAGTTTTAAAAAGTCGAGTAAGTTCACCGAAGAAGTGGTAGCTTAAATTGCGTGACACAGCAGGTCAAATGATCTCCATTAGGTATCGTTTCAGTTTTCATATATATCTGACGTGTTACATAATTAGTGACAAACACAAAAGAATGATCTGCAACACAGTTGGATGGCTAGTTTCGTGTACGACTCTCATCTTCCTATAAAGGTCAAGATTTCAAAGTACATCGTTACCTGGCAGCAAGCATGAGTGGTGTACAACCGGCCTTATTTCGATGTTCAATATCAGAGCCATGTTGAAGAAGTAGCTCTACGACTTTGGTATGTCCTGCAATTCACAACATTAAATGTGCGGTTGGTCGACATATAGTGATTTAGTAAAAGCGAAAACAAGGACATTAAAGTGAAAACAATGACATTAAAGAGGAAACAATAACTCTTTATATCATTGCAAGTAAACAAAACTGTCAGCGATAAAATAAGCTGAGCACATGGTAGCTGGCGTGCAAGGGAAATAAAAAGAGACAGTCCCAACAAATTCGCGCCTTCCCCCCGGATGTCTTGTCAATTCAGACAAATCAAACAACCGTAAAAGCTAACCAAACAAATAAAATCTACATATAAATAATTTGCGAAAAAATCTAAAACAGTAAACCAGCAATTATCAAATAAAAAACTTTGTCTTAATCAATGGACAAATATAACATGAAAACATAATAGCTGACAAAATAAGAAATTAACTGCTCCGAACGCTTCCTACTTTGCTTTCTAACGTCATACTTTCCACGTGGAAATGAATTCTAATTCACAGAAGTAATAAAACGAAATAATCATGAAAAATAATTTTCCATACCTTTCCAGCATGCCAGTGTTAAGGGGATGTTGTTCTCACTGCCAGAAGGGACGTTCACTTGAGCACCATGCTCTAAAAGAAGACGTGCAACCTGCAGATGCCCCTCTCTACAAAGGGTAGAAAATCGTCATCATCAACTGACGTGATTGATAACCCTTACAAATATGTCAGATTTTGGTAACATATAACAGGGTACCGGACTATACTACCTATTTGCGGTAACTTCACCAATACTAACATATCTGATATCAATAGCGAGACCCAGGGATGACGAAAGGGAAGAAATGCTGGGTAGTCAAATGCTACTAAAGTGTCGATAGTGAGCGAAGCTAGAAAATCATATTGCATCCATGCCATTCAGACTGGCATGAAATACGATGACTCAAACTAAAGGAAATGGCAATGCAGTAAAGAAATATGGAAGTTCGCGGTACATAGAAATATGGAAGTTCGCGGTACATAGAAATCTTCAAAAATGCAAGTACCAATGGGGGAGCTCAGTGAAATTGTAGGGAGCTGGGAAAACGTCCCCAAGGCATTCCGGGAATGGATGCTGAATTTGACGATGTGAGATAGACTCATCAACCTATTATCAGTTTTGAAAAACGTGACGTGACATGAAAACGTGACTATTAAAAGTTCTATAGATTCAATGGCTATTGTGTAATACTGCCTAACTCTAAGGCAACATAACGGCATACAATGCACAAATTTGAAAATACTCCGGACCATTGCAGGTAAACCGCCCTCTAGGCGAGCAAACTCATACAATATAACTATACACGGGTATGTTCAAACTGAAAAATAAGCTGCGTGCGTTTACAGGTTCTAGCTACTTAATAAAAACTGCGACAGTCACGGATGACATTCTGAACGGAAGTTTGCAACTATAATTGTGAACAGCAGAGTGTTCCAGCAAAATTCATAAGCTCGGACAAAACTTAATCGCTAACGGATCTGCATATAACAATGGAGCTAATTGAATATAAATCAAAACAATGTGCAAATAACAATACAACTGGTTCAGTGCTAATCGGCTTTAAACCAAACAAATCTCTACTTCATTGGAGCAGAGACCAACGGTTTGCTATTCAACAACCTAGCAACTGAACATTTAAGACTAACTACAACCAGATGATAGCTGACTTTTGTATTAACGGAAATCAAAGTAAACATTATCAAAACTGATCACATACATCATTACAAAAAGGCCTAAATAGAACAGATATCTGGATTTTATACAAATCTGAGTACAAATTCACAGGAAATTTGGTAATTCATTCCTGAACAGAGAAATAAATAAGTACTGATTCATTTATTTATATTCAAGCAAAGAGACATACAATTTAACAGATATATTGATTCAAACAGGACTTAACATCCTCTGAGGTTAAAATTAAAAACACACTAAATATGACAAGCTGACAATCATATTTCAGTTATAAAAAACCAGCCAAGGATGTAAGAAAGCCAAGGATATTTTATGACCTATGGTACCTGACCTAGAAAAGAGTTTCTATATATTCTATGCTTCTATCTTTGTATGCATTCTGCCTTAACAACTCATAATTAATTGAAAAAACCAAAAGATAAAAGTGGTTCTAAATGTTAATGGTACTGGAAAATGAAGGTCTGATGTCTTGAATTGCTGAAAGTAGATGAATCACTAACACACATTTTAAAAACTGTATTTCAAAATTTTTAGTAACTTTGTTGCTTCAATGTGCCACAGGAGACATATGTATCCCTTAATACAAAACTTAAGAAACATATCTATGATTTCTGGATGAATATAACAATGGAATTAACTAACATTCCCCACAGTACTGCCTATCCACAGAAATACACAACTGCTCAGTTTTTTAATGGATCTGGATCATCAAGATATCATAATGTCCAAATAAAAAATATACATGCATATAACCGTATCAAAGCTATCAACAAAAATCAAAAAGAAAATGAATGACTGGCCCTGATACTATTCACTAGATCAAGGTTCTCCACCTCAAATTACTTGGGTGCCACAGCTATATTGACCCCATGGGGCCCCAGATAGTAACCTGATTTCATCCAGCTATAAGTCAAATATGTCCAAATATGAGACAGTGAGATATAAAGAGTATACTGTGGATATGCAATGCTACATTGGCAAATGCATATGCTTCTCTTTGTTTCTCTTTGCACAAAAAGGACCTTCCACATGCATTGTAGTAAGTTGGCACCAAAATAGAACTCATGCACAGAATAAGCATTACACGATGATGATGATGATGATGATGATGATGATGATGATGATGATGATGATGATGATGATGATGATGATGATGATGATGATGATGATGATGGTGATGGTGATGGTGATGATGATGATGATGGTGATGATGATGGTGATGATGATGATAATGATGGTGATGATGATGATGATGATAACTATGATGATGTTGCCTGTAGAGTATCACCATGGGGACCACTGATGGCCTGTGGGATGCCAGCCTAAGACTCCTGCCCTAAACATTAGTATCATACAGTTCTGATAACAAATAGGCAAATGATCTGTATTCAAACTTAAATATTAGATTGGTGACAAGAATACAACTGTGCATCAGTAGCAGTGACTATACACAAACCAAAGGAAGGTGTATCACCCCTTAGAGCTCCAAACAATAGTCTTCCAGGAAATGAATGATTTATAACTATTTGCACTTCAGCTATCAAAACAAACAAGATGGAAGAAAAAACTTTCACTAAATAGCCATGAAAATTACTGTTTTCTTACAAAATAATAACATAAAAATCAAAATAATACTGGAAAACAAGCAAATATAGACTTTCTGTTTTAAAATCCATTCAAAAATAATTAATTGTCTCCTGAGCTCTGCAACTAAATGAAAGCAGTGTAAAATTGCAGCTGCCAACAGACCTTAGGGGAATTATTTCAGATTACCTAAGGTGACATAAATTGTGAAAACAATAGAGAAAGATCAAAATAGCATTTCTTCATCTGCTACATCTTGTAATCCACAAGACAAACTAAAGTCGAAGCAGTGAAATAGTAACTGCCAGTTTTCCTTTATAAGAAACTTATTGGTTTTGCTATCATTCAAGGGAATAATGGCAAGAAAAAGAAAAATCTAACACTAAAAGAATAATCAATTGATATTAATAAAACCACTAGCATTACCAATTAAAAACAAAAGTTAGTGCATGTATCTTCTATTTACTATAAGCTATTGCCTTTTTATTTAACTTAAAATTAAGCTTGAAAAACAAGTCAATGAAAAATACATTGAACAATTTCTTTGCCACATAGAAATGAAAGCCACTCTAAGAAAAGAAAAGCATAACCAAAAGGTTACTAGAGTCTACCATTTCAGTTCTGTAGGTTAATCAAAATAGCTCTCAGTAAACTTTCAGCTATGATTACCGTGTTCAAAACAAAAATAATGGAAAAACTGGCTAATGTCACATGATTTGGCATTCTTTGTCTTTTCACCATTATGCAACTTTAACATTGAATACATAAGGCAGAATATCTCTAGAGCCCATTTTCCATTACAGTGGAAGTAAAGCCCTGCAAGAGCATATTCCCATTAATGGAACAGCTACAACAATGTATATTGATATGCACATGAATTTCCCACTGAGTACCATATAGTAAAGTGGGTCACCCATGGTCACAAAGCCACTATGAAATAATCTAGAAAGGATTAATTCCACAATGGCAACACAGTAGAGAGCCAAAAAAGATTAAGGCAAATGGTTTATGGAGAGGGGGCTACACCAAGCTGCTAAAACAATTCAACATCTGCTTATATAGATATAGTGTTGAAAAAAACACACAATTCTATGAGGCCTACCTTGCAGCAAGCATCAATGGTGTGCATCCATCCTTTGTTCTGTGCTCTATGTTTGAATTGTGAGCAAGAAGAAGCTCCACAACATCATGGTGCCCTTTCCAGCAAGCACTTGTCAATGGAATGTCATTATTACTGCCACTTGGCATGTTCACTTGTGCATTCTTTTTCAACAATTTGGTGGCAACAACTGTGTGACCACCTAAAGCAGCAAACATGAGAGGAGAGAAGCCTTCTTTTGTCCTATGTTCTATGTTGGCATTTCGATTCAACAAAAGGTCTACAACTTCACTGTGCCCTTTCCAACAAGCAAATGTTAAAGGGCTGTCCTTGTTACTGTCAGATTCAACATTAATTTCAGCTTTGCTATCAAGTAGCTTCTCTGCAACTTTTACATGCCCTGCTAAGCATGCAAACATTAATGCAGTGCAACCATCTTTTGTTCTGTGCTCAACATCAGCATTTTGCTTCAGTAGTTCTTCAACAACATCAGTGTTTCCCAGAGTACATGCCCATGTGAGGGGGCTGTCAACAGTTGTTTCTGTGGGTGCATCAATTTCAGCTCCATTTTCCAACAAAAATCTCGCAACTAGCACATGGCTTTGGCTACAGGCTTCCAAGAGAGGGGTGTTGCCAGCCTTATTTCTATGATTTACTTTCGCTCCACTTTGAATGAGTAATTTAACAATGTCTAGTTTACCCTGTCGACATGCTAAACTTAGCATTTCATCCAAGCTGACATCTGGCTCATTTACCATTCGAGGGAGAAATTCTGGCCCATCTGGGCCCGATTTCGTCGACTTCGTATTGCCACCATCTTTGGATGAGCTAATAACTGCGGACGTAGTTGTTGAACTTATTAGGCTTGCCTTCTTCATTTTAAGTAAGCTCCCAAATAAGTTAACCAAAAAGCTTGTCTTCACAGAGAGTTATCACGCTACAACGAAGAGTATATAAAGTACTTCACAAGAAATAAAGTCTCTGCAATAACACTTCTTCGAGACAAGGGAGCATGAAAGGCCGGCCGTCTGCCACTCGCAAATAATAGCAATCACTTACGTCGAAGTTTAACTGCGGGGAACATAGGATGTTGATCAGAGCGCTATATGACGTACTCAGTTATCAAACAATTGATTTTCCTTCGTTAACGTTCTGCAGACTCATCTAGGATGCCAAATAAAACGTTGTATTTGTATCCTAAGACTCATCTGCCATTTTTCCTCACGACCAACACGATGGCCGATTCCAATTTATGAGCATGCGTACACTTCTTCAATCTGGTCACCTCCTCCGTAGAGATTATCTCAGCCATAGCATAGATACCTGCAAGTGTCCGGTGTCAATAGAAACGTTATGTTTTTGACTACATAACAAACATAGTCAGTAAACATTCGTTGTCATAGCTATACAACGTTAATTTCCCATCTTTTCTTTGTTTAACAGTTGCAGAATGCTTTTCGTTAGAGCTTCCTGCTACCCAACTTTTATTTTGCGAGGGCATTCAGGGCGAGATACTGGATTTCAGTCTTGATATCTACAAACACCTTACTAATGATAATACCATGCACATATTTTAGAAAGTTTACTTCCTCAGAAATGCAGGTAAACTTGCTATGATCGAAGGACCTACGTACAACAAGTAATACAGAAGGAATAAAAAACCATATGTGATAATAAAGGAGCTAAGAGCTAGTTGCTTGCTAACAACTGAAGTCCTTAGAAAGGTAGTCAAATCTACAAAGGGATGTTAATCATATTTAACTATAAGCTCGTCAGTGCCTTGCACGTAAAAATTTTGATAAACTCTTTCTTTCATTCATTCATATCTGGTTATTTTGTAAATTTTCTCGTCGAATAGCTTTACATCTTGTCCAAGGAAGAAAACTAGGAGAGAATCTATCTAGTTCTTTGAGATTTAATTGTCCACCTTGGCTATTAAAGTGGAATCCTTGGAGCAGCTCCTACGTTTTTAATAAGCTCACTAAAATGAACTTGGCAATGTAACGGCTCCTGGGCTTTCTTCAATCAAAACATGCGTGAGATGGAAAGTCTGCTCTTGGTTGATGGGAGTTTATGGCTTGGTCACTGTGCCCTCTAAAACGAAGTCACATTTGAATTATGAAGTTTCCAATGTTGTATGTAAGCATTTATCAGTAATGAGAGATTAAAGATATATGTAAAAGTATTGACCATATAACTTTATAACCGTTTGGCTAAAGTTTCAGTAACAAATTATCCCACTCCTGTCACCAACAACATGTAATGTCAAAAGCAACCATTCTTCAGAAAATAGCTAAAATTTTAAGCAGCAGGTACCAGATTAACTACATGGAATAACAATGGACAAAGTCACTTACAAGAGTGCATGCTATATCTTAGATTTGCAAGTCTGATAGTCAAGAAAGCCCATGACACAAACTGCTATTGTGAAGGAGTAAGGAATAGATTGTTCATTATGTGTGTTGAGTATGCCAGAAAGAGGAGGAAAAGCTGGACTATACTAGTTCGCGGCGAGGTAGGAATAACTGACAGTATCAAGAAAGTTGTGTAGTGCAGAGTTTATTGGTAATCTAGGATGTGTTGTATGTATAGAGAAGCTAACTGGATTGTATTGGACCAATAGATTCTAAGATGAATAGTGTGCAGTTCTGGTAGAAAGTCTATGTTATGTAAGCTCTATTAAATATCAAGGAGAAAAGTTATCCAACGATTAAGTTTGAATTAACATTTAAGCTGTACTGCCAATTAAAGCGCCACAAAATGCTTAAAGTTTTTAAAAGGAGATAAAAATGAGAAAAATTGCGAGGAAAGGAAAAAGATCAAAGTTGCACTAGTGTCACTTATTCTGGCCCATTATGTCGCGAGAGTTCATGGTTTTCCTAGCACTAGCAAGTAAATCTTTTTACACTTCTTCATTTCTTGAAAAGCATCCAATGACATGTGAAATCTCACAATAGCCATTTCCATTATTGAGGTAAAACGCCATTTCTAACTTCTCTTCGTAAGTTAGCTTTCTCATTCTGATCGTTACTGTCTTGACAAAAAGCTCTTGTAGCTTTTGCTTACATATAGATAGAATCAAATATTTTGACTATTAGGTAGCTTGAAAAGCAAAGGAAATTTTAAAAAAGTTTTAGAAACAACTCACGAAAAGTTATCATAAAAATTGCTTTTGAAATTTGCAATCAAACTTCTCTCACGGCGTATTTGCAACCAAATTCGAAGCTGTCCGCATTCCTGTATAATTGCAAAACACACACACGATGCCCTAATGCAGTGTGCAAACGATCTGATGATTATCTTGACAAGATATTAGATCAAAATGTTACACCAAATGTTAGATCACTTGGATATATTTACTGTCACTATATAGAACAAAATCACCTCATGCTATTCTCGGAAAAACAAGACAGGTTCACATTAGACAGCCTGAATTAACAAAGTTAATGTACAATGTAGAGTAACTGGAACTGTAAAAGTAGTGAGAACTGCATTAGGTATAGAAGTTTTCTTCCTCGAGTGCCGTGTCAAAGGCGTTGGCAGCAATGAGTTCTCTTTGTGGTGCTTTTCCAAAATGTTCTATCGTGCTGTCACAATTCGTCCACTTTACAAGTATGAAGATGAATTTAAAACGGATCATTTGCTTATACCTTCATATCACCTCATCTCCTCCCCCCATAATCTAACAAAAGCATTTTAGAGAACCCCCTCCCCCATCTATGATGATGTAATATGTGGACGGCCTCTAAGCAAAACATCCTCTTTTCTTTAGCATAGATTAAGTGTTTTATGTATAGGAGTTTCCTTTGAAACTTAAAACCTTTGTCAACATGTTGTTTTAGCATTTTCAGTATCTTGTCGGAACGCCTAATACTTGGAATGCTTTACATTTTCAATCAAAAATTAAAGAATGATAATGGAATTTCTATTGCTACAATAAAGATACAAGAGGTCCAAGAGAGGAGCTTTATAAACTAGGCTTTGAACTAGGCTCCTTAAGGAAATCCCTTTTGCAGAGAATAGCTAAAAGAAGGTCTTGCTGAAAGATAGCTAGCCAACATGAAAGAGAAAACAGTCGTTAAGTCCTGGTCAAATGTTGTAGCCAGGAGAGAACTACTCCTTTCATCAGTTACAAAAAATGCTGCTGCAGAATCACTCTTGTATTATATTGATTGGCGTCTCTCTATTTGCAAACGAGGCTAGAGTTGTTGATACAATTCACGTTAATAATTAATTAGCATAGTTGATCTTGCTGCAGAAACCAACCATGGGGAAGGAATGCCGAATAACCAACTAGAATATTAAAGGGACAATCAGCTGGTAGGGTATTATCATGTAAATATGTAACGAAGGTTAGAAACGAAGCATACTATATACTATCGTGAAGAATTTTATCGTAATCTCAATGGTAAACAGATGAACGACTATGCAATCCAGGACTGTGTGTCACGTTAGGCCGTCAAGAAACTCCAGCGGGAAAGCAAAGCAATATGATGTCTATGAAACTTTTTATCGATTTCATTCTCATCCTGTTGTTATACCTTTGTATAATTTCAACAAGAAGTGTCTGTCAAAGGCGATTTAGATTTCCATTAATGAGGACAAAGCGAGGTTTAAGAGATTTAAGAGGTGTTCCTACTGAGAATTTGAAGGGTCGGCCTGGGCAAGGATACTATATAGCAGTTGAAGTTGGATCTCCACCACAACGAGTAAGTATTGACTTATAGTTATTAGCCAATTTTGATATTTCTTCCTTATTTTTGTACTCTTCTAATATTATTGTTGAAAATTCAACCTTAGAGGAATTGCTGTTTGTAGCTCGTTTATTTCCCAGTTTATAGTTCTGTCCCTCAGTAAAGTTGTGTGATCCATCTATGCATTTTGACGCAGCAAACGGTTTAGTTATAATTCACAATTTTTTTCTTTTCATGCAACACACAATTGGGAACTTTTTATCTATTCGATATCTTTGCTTGAATGCCCATTGAAGAATAAATCAGTTCATGCTAGGATGTCCTCTTTCAACTCTCCTCCCACAGGTTTGGATTTTCACTGCTCTTCTTTATATCCCACGAAATGTTTTTAGTAATTTCAATTTCCTATCATTTGCAATCATTTCTTTTAGATGAATGTATTGGTTGATACAGGGAGTAGTAATTTTGCAATAGCAGCCAGCCCACATCCTTATCTTCCAGTTTATTATCATCCAGAACGGTAAGCTTTTGTAAATATGGATGGGTGGTATTGTCATGAGAGCTTTAATTTTTAAAGGACATACATTGCTTTTAAGTATTTGTCAGCAGATAGAACATAACTAGTTCTGCCTGTTCTTAGGAATGAAAACCACTATATCTTGTTTACTTGATGGCTGGGTTAGCTCATGTTCAACTTGTTGAAATGATCCAAAGTTGTGGTAAACAGTTGGGTAGCTTCAGCAATTTTCTAAAGTTGTGCCAAGCACTTTGATGCTCCATTTATTAACAGATAAACACTCTATTTCTGTTTTTGGGTCATCAATTGAATCCAGTATAGAACTCTAAATATAAAGGGAGGTCAAAGAGCCATTCTGATTTGCATAGCCAACCTTCTCCATGAAGAAAATGTTTCACTTGTGAAATATCACATGGCGTAGGAGCTGCTGGGTTCAGAATGGTATACAATGAATAAACTTCAATTTTTGGGAAAAGTATAGACCTTTTGAAGTCTCAATGTAGACTTCTGACATATTCTTTTCATGAGTCATTGCTCACCACACATGTCAATTACATAAACATTGATGAATTCTGAAGTTTCATGTCAAAACCACACTCAGCTTGAGTTTTGGCAAGTGGTTTATTGGTGATTGCTTGGGAGTTACTGTTTTTGTATAATTTAGCGTATCCCATTCTAAATGAGTTTTACACATTTCAACATTCAGAAAAGTTATCATATCTCAAGACCCTTAAAACTGTGGGACCTTCTTGAAGATGTTCAAATTACCTTATATTGTCAAGTATTTAATTGAATTACATAGACAGAATTATACAGGAGAGAAGCGGATATTTAATTTTGAGATGGAAAATTTGTTTTCCAGGTGCAACATGTATATTATGATGTGTGAATCTTATGATTCTATTGCACACCATTTCCATCAAATAGCTTGTACCACTGTGTTTACATGCAACTACACACATTTTATGGAGAAGGTTGATCACATATACCTCAGTATCTTACTGAAACATATCCACAAATCTCACAAGTTATTTTTGCTATTCAGCATTGTCATTGTATGGAGCTTTCAATCATATCATCAGGGTCGTAGGGATTCTTGGGTAATACATTTTGATATGTAATTATATCACTTTTACTAGCCATGAAATTATAGACTTGTCTTTCAATTTAGGTCAGTGACAGCAGTTGATTTACACAGACCTGTAGCAGTGCCTTATACTCAGGGTAACTGGGAAGGAGCACTTCTTACAGATGTAATACACTTCATTGATGGGCCAAATGCCACAGTTAGAGTAAATGTTGCTGCTATATTGAGTTCTGAGAATTTTTTCATTAATGGATCAAACTGGGAAGGCATACTTGGTCTTGGTTATCCACGACTTGCAAAGGTTAGTTTAAATGTCGCTTTTGATTATAGAATTGAGGTGAGATGGTAGTGGGTTGGGAAGTGTTCTTGATGCAAACACTGTGTAGAAAAGGCTTTATCTAGAATCAGTTGATTTCTTATGAATGAAACTAAAGCATTTTTAGATTTAGTTGATTTAATTCTTTCTTTGGTAGTTTTATTTAAAATGTGCAGATGCTATCTTTTCCAAAAAATTTGTGTTTTAATGGGATCCTTAGTAGTTGTGAGTTCCATGTAGTTGAATGTATTTGGTGGACCTTTGGGTATGTCAGTGTCACATAGAGATCAAAGTATGTTTTGACAGTGTACCAGTTTTAAATTAAAGCTCTATTTTAGCCCTTGCACTCCTTGCCAGTTTGAAATTGATATTGATTTCAAATGATAATATTCCTGTTAAAAGGAATATGATTGTTTCTTACAGCCTGATAGCAGTGTTGTTCCTGTTTTTGACCAATTTGTAATGAATGGCATCACTGAAGACAAATTTTCAATGCAGCTATGTAGCAGTAGTGAATTAGATCCATCTGCAGAGCCAACAGTTGCTGGAACAATGGTAAATTTTCAATTTTGTGTTATTCTTCATTGTGTAGGGCTTTCGAAATAGATGACATTTTACCCCCACTAGTATGCCATAAACATATAGTCGCTGTCACAAGATCTTATAATCAATTTAGCATCAGCAAAGTCCTTGAAAGCTGGCATGTTTACCTACTTACATAGATAGTGTATTTTCCCATCAGGACTTTATATGGTTCAATGTTAGGTTTTTTCTTTCTCAAGGTTCTTTCTCTATACAGTAGGATTTTCACATTTCAATGTAAAATATGCATTTCATTGTTCTATTTTCCTGAATTGGTTATTTTTGATAAACTTTCAGCTGAGCCACTGCATAATGTACCCTCAGAAATAGGCACCATTATCTTCTCAATAGTTTACAGTCATAATTTCTGAATGTGTGTTTTTCTTCTCTTTGATTTTTACCCCAAACATACACAATGTAAAATAGTTTTATCTAAGGGAATGCTCTCTCCTCAATTAGTTTATCTATTAAGAGATTTCCTCCTGTAAGAACTTCTCTTGCAAATCTCTTCTCTGTTTTGTATTTTTTTTGTAGAATTGTATTTTATAACTTTTGCATAACTTTGTTGTTTTATTTTTGAGTGATTATATTTCAATTTGTGAATTTGGATGTAATGGAATTTTGAAATTTAAGGAACTGAATGGAAGTGATCCTATGAAAACTTTATTGTCATGGAAGAAATGCTTATTTTTGGTTAGATATTTGGTGAAATTGATGAAGAAATGTATAAAGGAGATCTCATGTACACACCTGTTGTAAAAAAGTGGTATTATGAGGTGATAGTAACTGACATAGCTGTCAATGGAATCAGTTTGGGATTTAACTGCAAGAAATACAATTATGACAAGACAATTGTTGATAGTGGCACCACAAACTTACGAGTTTCTGAAGAAATTTTTGATAGCATCATAGCGAACCTCAAAAAATATGATAAGGTCAGTGATAACTGTTCTTTAGTAGAAGAATGAAGGGTATTAATTTGCGTTAATTTTTCTATATAGAATTGATGGGGATGAGACTTGTAAAGTTGTTTTGTTATAGTGAAATTAGGCAAATTTTAATATAAGATGGACTCCTTATAGAGAGTAGAGGTTAAGGGTGATTAATATGTATGTGGCTGGGATTGGCATAATTAAAGATCATTTTAAAAGCCTCAGGTCTATTTTAAACACACTCTTCTATTCTGTTCTATTATATAATATTATATTATGTTATATCATGTTATATCATGTTATATTATGTTATATTATATTATATTATATTATATTATATTATATTATATTATATTATATTATATTATATATAGTATAATTTTAACCTGGCCTTATTTGAAAGCCATCATATAGCGTGGACCATTTAATGAAATGTGAGCACAAATAGCTGCAACATTCCTATCATGTTAATTTAGCTTTGATTATATTGTTTTATGAAATTCTTCAAAATTAATTTTTAATCTCCTTTATAGCTTGGTGTTCCAGATGAGTTCTGGATAGGTCGACAGATGATGTGTTGGAATTATGATAAGACACCATGGGAAGAATTCCCTGATATGTCAATTTCTTTATTGTCTGCATCTAGTTCATCTAAAGAATTCACACTCAAAATACCTCCACAGGTTTGGCATTTACATGTATTATTGTATTGTTTTATTGATGTAAAGTATTATTAAATTGTGTAAATCATTTGCTTCCTTGTTTTAACTTGGTGATCACAGCTTTGATCACTCTGAAATGTGAGAGTGGTATGACCTAAGTATAGTACCGTAGTGCCATGTGTATTTAAGTATCAACATAAATGTGATGGTATTACATGAAGTAGTGCAAATAGTAGAAGAACAGGAAGGATTATGCAAGCATGAGAAAGGTATAAAAGTAGGTATGAGTATTCTGTTTTATATCTATCTCAGTCCATAAAATGGTTTGCAATTTGGGCATGGCTAAGTGATCTATGCACAACACTACAGATCTGTGAAGTCAAACTTGAGTTTTTTGAAATACTGTAAATCCTCGAAGTAGCCCCCCTTGAATAAGCCCCCCCTCGAATAAGCCCCCATGCTAGAACTTCAAATTGTTAATAAGCCCCCCCCTCGAATAAGCCCCCACCCTAGGTGATGATGAAGACTATAATAAAGACTAATGCTTAAATATAGACTGTTCTTGTAATAGTATCGAGAAAAGGAGCTTTGGCAATGAGCTTTTTATACGACATTTGTCAAATAATTTTATAAGCCCCCCCGTGAATAAGCCCCCCCTCGAATAAGCCCCCACCAAAAAGCATCAAAAATAAATAAGCCCCCAGGGGGCTAATTCGAGGATTTACGGTATGCAACTTTTTGGAAAAGTGTCCTACAAGTGAATGGCTACCTTAATTTATGATTCTTTTGTAAGTGGTTTAGTGAGTATTTTCCAATGACAATAGCCTCAATCTGCAAGCTCATGTCAATCTAATTACTTTTATATACCCAGCCTGCTTTACAAAACAACACCTAACCAACCAATAAGGTAGCCAGATAACTTGCTAATTAGCTAATATGCAGGAAATTTTTTCCTTAGTTGTATCTGCGAGAAACAATTGAGCGTGGACCATTGCCAGGTCAGCACTGTTACAAATTTGCAATAACCAAAGCAGAGAAGGGAACTGTGATAGGAGCAGTAATTATGGAAGGGTTTTATGTAGTATTTGATAGGGAAAATGTTCAAGTTGGCTTTGCAGCTACAACATGTGGAGGTGAGCAGTTTATTACAAACTTATATACAACAATGCCACATTATAACACAGAACAGGCTTGCACGCTGTAGATTTGCTATATTGCATATGAGCTTTCTTCTAATGAGTGCTAAGAAACCTATACTCTATCTGTTTCAATATTCTTACAAGATCCAAAATACTCTTTGAAAAAAGAATATGTATAGTTTGTAGCAAGATGATCCTAGCATTTGTCAAAGCTGTCAGTGGTTGCAACAATATATTTGAAAATGGAGAAGCTATGAGGTAGTTTTATTTCAAACTTTAAAAGCCACAATAAAACTTGCAGTTGATGGCTTCTAGAGGTTGTAAGGTATTCAAGATCTACTGGATGAGATTGTTTCTCTTTAACTATAGAACAATTACGATTAGATAAGAATATCTTAGAATATTTAATGAGCTATCAGAATATTCAGATGCTTCTTCCTTTTACTGTTTAGCTGAAGGACGCTTGAATCCCAGATCTGAAGTACTAGGACCTTTCACTAGAGGTATTAAAATATTTTGTTTTTGTCATGCTAGTTGATATAGTGTGGACATTCTATTATTCTATTTGCTAGCCATGGTTACAAACCTATGGGTTTGGGTCAAACAATTACGGGTTTTTGAAATGAATTCATATCTGTAATTCATGTAGGTGTTTCTGTCAGTACTGAATCAAAATCCTCATTGCAAATGCATGAACTCTATTCACTAGAAGACAAACTTGTTTCATGTTGGGGTTTGCCAGACAATTTCAAATTTCAGTTTGTTTTGAGTCAAACATGATGTTGGACCAGCAGTATGCTAAATCATAATCAAGACACAGCTGTATTTCAGATGTGGCAGCAGAGGCTCTTCCTAGTAGTTTCATGGAAAACTAATTGAAATATTACCACATAGGGGGCCTTTTTACAATAGAAATCTTTTCTCTTTTACTTGGCCCTTATCCTGTGTACAAATATGTATTTTACACAAGTGATTTTTATTCCTTTTAGCTAATCCTGCTGATTGTGAATATATAGAAACAGAGCAAGCAGATAATGCTTTACTAACAGTCGCCTATGTCATGGCAGGAGTGTGTGGCTTGTGTCTGCTTCCAATTTTCATCATTCTTGGGCAAGCAACTTGTCGTAGAAGAAACCGTGCAGAGTCTGATTCAACTCCATTGAGAAGAGATTTCTAGTTGTTTTTTGTTGTTTGCTGTGGGAGACTAGCAATGGTAGGACTTTTTAATAGCGGTAGTTTATTCTATCATATTCTCTCTGGTATTCCTGCAGTGGGGTTATTCAATTTCAATTCAATTCAATTCAATTCAAGATGGTTTATGATTCAATCACCCAAGTATTGTGATACTATTTGGGAGTCTGAATTTTCAGAGAAGGCAGCAATAGTATTTCAATACACTGGAATAATTTCTTCTAAATTTTCATGGCTTTTCATTTGATCTTTCCTCTCAAAAAATGAGGTGTCTAGCATAGCAACTTTGAAAAAAGTCAATAGCCTTTTGCTTGACAGTTTCACTGTCTCCTTCTCATTCTGAGTAAATTTTGTCCTTCTGTTGAATTAAATCAAGGCTATTTTATGTCTTTTTTCTTCATGGGCAGTTCTTATATGAATTGCAAGTATGTCAGCTGAGGCAACTAAAGAATTCACCTTTCAGCTATCAGCAACTATCTGATGTTTCATACTCTGATGAGTGTCAGATGAAAATGCTGTCAGTCTGCCAAAAGAATGTTCCCAATTTTTCAAGCAATAGTGAAAGTCTGTAGTAAAAACAGACAGAAAGAAGTATTTAACTACAGAATGTTATTTCATATGCTTGACAAGTTCTTCTTTAAGCTCATCATATATTTTTGTACTTTGCAGTACATTGGCCCTAACCACTCTTATGCAGGATTATGAGAGGACAGGAATTTAAATGGGGTGGGAATACAAGAGAGAATACATTAGGTAGATCTTCCATAAATTATCTCAAACAAAGTTGAATTGTATTCAAGAAAATATGATATAGCAATCTTTGAGAAATATTTTTGCAAGGACTTTTTATATTCACATGTGTATTTTGTATCATATTTATCTAAACTTTGCATATAATTATCTCCAATTGTGGTGCTAAGATTTTAGAGATTTAGATTTCAGAAGTAAGTTGATAGCATAACTACTAATTTACGTGGGTAATGACCAGAACTTTCAATTCCAGCAAATGGTGTAGTGGAATTTTTGTAGATTACGATAGTCTCATTTAACAGTGTATTGAAATGAATTTCCAAAGTAGAAAGTGATATCAGGACAGTTTAGGACATTGCATTGGAATTAGGTTTCATACTGAACATTTTTCACACCCTAATACATTCATGTTGAGTTTATATCTCTTCAACTTTGATCTGATTTCTATAGAAGCCATCTGATTGTGCATGTAGAGCAACTAACTCAGATTGAAATTGTTTCTTAAATTTTAGGAGAAATGTTGTAGGTTTTGACAAATTAATACCTTTCTGTATATGGAAATGATAATCTGCCAAATGTTTACTTTAACTGGCATATTGAGAACTCACTCACTTCTGGTGAAAATTTAAAGAATTTCTTTCACTACACAAGATCTTTGATGATGATAAAAGCACAGGAAATTACTTGAAAAATTGCCTGGCCTGGCAGTTTATTGCAGGTGGCAATGTATCACCCACCTCATTAAAACTGCCCATCTTGGCTTGGTTCTCCTTTTACTATGAGCCAGACTTGAGTAAATCACTTTTGAAAGTGAGTTAAATAAATTACAAATTAGTTGCTTGAAAATTAAATTGAATTACAAATTGCTTTGAAACATAATTAAATTACTTTCTACACAGTTTTTCAAATACTTTTCCAAAATGGAATTTTGAGCCAGGAAGTAGGGTTGATAACTTACTAATAACTTGCTATAAAGATCTGATCTGATTTTGAAATCTATCAAAACAATTAAACCGAATTTTGAAGTTGAATTCAAGGAATGTAATCATTTACTTATCTGTGAAACATTGGAAGTAATATGAAGCAAAAAGGACTGACGGTGGAGTTCAAGACATTCAAAAGATACACAAGTAGTTTTGAATTAGAATCAGTTACTAGCAAAAGATTTTTCTTTGACAAAGAACAGTAAATAAAACATAATGTCACTAGTTGTTGAAAATCTCTGCTTCCTGTTATTAATACCCTTGTATCTCAGTTCAGATATATGAGTTTTCTGTTTATATATGTCTTAAAGCAATTCCAAACCAGTTTTATGCATTGTACAAAATTTCCCACCTGACCCCAATGAGGAGGGTGACTTATTGACTTTCTACTCAAATTCTTTTGGCCAGGCTCAATGCTTGATCATATGCCTCTGCATTAGTGGATATAATATTTTTCATGTCAAATCTTACTAAAATAATTTAAAGACCACATTATACTATAATGTAACATGTTCTTCAAAGACCACTTCTACTTTGATCTCATAAAATTAAAATTCCTCTTTAACAAAAATTGTAATGGAACTGCTAAACTATAAAACCAATGATAGTCTTATGGGAGAAAACTGAAAAGCAATGAAGTACTTTGCTGGGTCATACTTTTCTTTTCAACTTGTTGAAATATTTGATTCTCTAAAACTTAAAGTTATACAAATCACAGCAATATACAAAAAGTTAGTTTCTTGACTGGCTCAGATTTAACTAGCATACCATATATACAGTGAATACAACATCAAATTTCTACATGATAATGATTGAATTTACATAATAACTCATTGCATTAAAATTGCTCATATTAGACATCACCCACAGTTGCAGTCTTCATGGTTGTGGCCTTTTTTCTTTGCTTTTTTATGATAATCTTTTGGCCCTTTACACTTCTCATCATCATCAGATTCCTCTGATTCCGATGAAGACTCTCCAAAGATCCTTGGCTTTTCATATATGCAACAACCTATAATAATAGTGTTTTGGTCTAAGTCTAAACTATAATACGGAATTCCATCTGCAGCTTAGAGTCAAGGGCTAGAACATTGATTAAATGATCCTTCATGGCAAGGTTGAAGTTCTTAAATGTAGTTCTACAATTAAGAGCAGCTTTAGAATTACCATGGCAGATTATCTACAAACACATCTTCTTTTATAGGCCAATGCTTTCACTTCTTGTGCCAAAAGTAGTATTTGTTACTAGACACCGATTATCAGCAATACACAAACAACTTTCTTTAATTCAAACAAATAAATTGAAATACTATAATGCACTCACATTTTGATGACTTTTTACCAGCATTTTCATTGTCTATTGTTCCTTCCTCCCATTGCACTTTCTTTTCACTTTTTGGCTTTTGCAAATGTAAAACAAGTGCCTAATTGAAGTAAGAAAGCATGTGCTTCATAAAAGCAAGGAAGACAGATGAATTTGTTCCTTTGTCTTCCTTCTTTAAATCATCATCATCATCATCATCAAATTCAGTTGTACATCAGTTTTACATGCTGGGATATGCTGGATGGTTCAATTAACTTGATTCCCAAGCCAGTTTATCCTTGTCAAGTATCTGGTGAAACCTTTTTGCTTTAGATCTGACTTGATTACTTCCATCCATGATTTCAACAATTATTGAATTATATTTAGCCTTTCACTTCTCATGTTAATGCAGTCATAAAACACTCACATGAGGCTTTGATTTAAATCTTAGTTATTCAAGCAATACTTACAGATACAAACTACAAAAACAGAAAATGCAAGCCCCACTGTCTGTGACGATTAGAAATCTGGAAATCCGCAGAATACCTTTTGCATTGGATAAGATAACATTGACACAAAAATAGGAAACATACTTGTATGCCACAGACAGGCAGGGACATAGTGACTAATGGGTGTGGGGTGATACACCCACAACATTTTAGAGTGTGTGAAGATTAGGTCATTACATTGTTAAAATCAGATAATTTTTGAAGAACTGAAGGTTACACCCCCCCCCGAACCAAAGGGTTCTCACATTGAGGGATATGGTAGCCGCACGCACGAGATTGCTGCTGCTGAAAATCATCTGCAGGCGGGGGAATTAGTAATGTGTGCACGCCTAATACCGTCGTATATGCACCAGTGCGTGCGCAGTACCTAATTTTGCAATACTTGCATGAGTGCACGCCTGGTTCTCGCGATGTCCCTAGGCACAGAACTGATACAAAACGCAAACTTGAAACGTGAAGCTAATGCATTCCAAAATACAATACAGTACGTTCAGTTAAATGGTATAATTCGTACAGGCCAAATAACTTAATCTTGTAAACCCGGAGCGACGAGACAGAGTTAGGCCCAAGCAGGAGGAGGCACAGATGATGACAATATGTACACGAAGTATCAGAGTGCAAAATTCAACTTATTTCAAATTCTTTTCAAACTAGGAAAGTACATACTAACGGAAAATTAAAATTGTTTCAAATTATACCTGCTCTTGAGCTATGGCAGTTTGAATTGTCTGCGACCCAGAGCTCTCTATTACGACTGCATTCGCCATTAGCGTTAAAGTCCACACCAAGCTTTACCTACGACCTCTTTTACATGCTGGGGAAGCGAACCGTGTAATGTAAACAATGTAAACCAATGATAAACGCAAACAAGAACCATAAGTTGATTCGCGAAATAGGCCCAGGTTTACAACTCACATAAATGTCATGTGCATGCTCATCATTGAATGGCTAGTGACAACATGGAAGTGATATTTGAATACACGATTAAGCTGTTTAAAGGCTCCATTCGATGTTTTAGATCTTCATCAAACTAAACTATTTCTTCGAAAGGAGGTTGCATCGGTTGACGTCATATGCTACAAAGTGGACCAATTAAGAACTGCGAGAACCATCACAGCAACTAAAAATTTCTGAAATGAGTTTTGATTTTCTCGACGAAAATTCCTCGGATCCAGATCTGTATGACATCATTGGTGCAGACGAGACATCAACTATAGAGCAAATAAAAGAAGAATTCAAGCATAGAGCAAAGATTCTTCATCCTGACAAGGTTACAGGGGCAGCAATTACCCAAGCAGTTCATGACGAATTTGAGAGGTACATCATAGTCATGAAGTTGCTTGTGAATTTTCCGATCCGGGGCTTGGATAGCCACTAATTGCAGTGTCTCTCACTATCTCACATTCTTTGTAGAATGTTACTATCCTGCAGTTAGATGTGAATGACGGAAATGTCGACCCGCATGATATCTTCTTAAGGTGTCAGTGTAACCTTTTTAGGTTCTGTGTCTCTACTATCCTCTCTTCTTTTAGATATTGAGATTTCATCGCAATTTGAGTCTGGTAGTATGCAGAGTAGTCTCCTGACTTAAAGCTATTTTGCGGACGTCATGGGTGTCACTACATCTTTTGTGCTTGGGGGGGGGGGAGGGGTTTACAGGCAAATTTGCCCTGCAAATATGATTTTCGCCGGCAAGCAATGAAAAAAATGAAGTGAAGACCCAATCGATTTACTTGTGGAAACCTGAGCGAAAAACTCTTCAGTAAATTTTTGTTCATAGACAATGCACATATCCCATTAGGCCCCTTAAAAACCATTAGTGTATTATCCTTTTCCTAAAACTTTTATTGAAAATTTGATCATTTCATTGAAAAAGAGTGCTATGTTACCAGTCTTTTAAACCTGTGATTTCAATTACCATTAGCAAATGTTTGGCTGCAAGATACTTTAACTTACTTTTTCTATTATTTTCTTCAGTATATTTATGTTATGACCCATGGGTAGACATGATATTTTCTCCTTCCTAGGGGTATCATTCCTATAGTAGCATAGTGTCAGGTGTATGCTTAGTCAATTAGTACTATATATTTTAAATTTTTAATGGAGTATATAAAACATTATTTTAGAAGCGGATGGGTGCATTGTTTTATTCTCTATTAGCCAGCCTGAATATGCAGTATCATATTTTGTAGAAGAGAAGGATCTGGGATCGTAATGTGACCTGTTTCTTATTGGGGAAGGTTTCAACTGATACAAAATAACATCTAATTGTGGATGCAATATTATTGATTCTCAATGATCCAATATTTATCAAGACTAGTATGAAAAAAAGTAATTGAAAAAGTAACAAATAGTTGACGGTGGAGGAAAAAATGACATGTGCGAGGATGATAAACTAATGTATTGGTTTGAGGGGCCATAGCATGAAATATTGCTATGCGAAAGCAGATTTCACCCTGCAAAAACAGGCTCTTTTCAAAGTTAGGGGTTTTACCACCCCCATACCCCCTTAAAATGATGCCCCTGTAGGCATTTCAATTTCATAGATTGTATATAATGGTGCCATAAAATATCTTAGAAATGAACAGTGTTGAGAGCATGTCTTCCCAATTCTCATACTTTGTAGAAGTTGCTAGGTCTTCATGAATTTAGACAGTACAATCAACTGTCTTGAGACAGTGGAGCAGTTTTGCAACTCTTTATCAAACCTTACAAGAGGCTTTGCATTTGTATACCATATGTATTTGTCTTCATGATTTTGATAAGTAATATGTGGACTTTGTATCATGGCTGTTGGTAAATACCAGTTATATGTTATTTAGTATTCAAAAGATACGATATAATTAATATGTTATGATAGAAATCTTTTTAAGATGATGCCCCTGTCGCCAAAATGGTGCTTTTCAGAGAACCCCATGAATAAATTTACAAAATTTAATTAAGATTAAAAACTTCAGTTAACAACTTGAAATATTAAGGAATTTTTTCTGTAGTAAGTGTTCATTATCTATTCCATTCTTATAAAAGCAATTCAAAGATCTTTGCTTTCACTTGTTAGTTCTTGATAATGATAACCTGCAATGGTTTTTGTTCGATGTGTTGTATATATGAACATCATTGCCCCTCTTTGCTGGCTATATTTGCAGTGTTGAGTAGTTTTCTTTAGAAAAGCCTTTTCATTTATCCCTCTCCTATGGTTTCAGATTGAGATGGGCATATGACATTTTGTCAAATGTTGACACAAGAGCAAAGTATGACTTCTGGAGAAGAAGTGATTTAGCTATTTCATTTAAAGCATGGCTCAAGCTTGATGATTCCAGCAGAACATCAATACATTGGGCTGTAAAACCAAAGAAAAAACTTATGCTTCCAGATGGCAATATGTTGTCAGGTTGTTGTTTTTTCCTGTTATCTTCATGTTTTCATTATATTTTTTTCTATAGCATCCTCCTTAATTTGTCTTTTATCATTTATAGCATGAATATGGTTTTGGCCATTTTCATGGGTCCAATTTCAGAATCAGATTTCTTTACTAGCAATTGTTCATGTCCTTTTCTGAATAGAGTTGAGCATTTTGGAAGTAGAATCATCAATAACCCCACTTAGATTTCTTTACATTACTGTAGATATCCAAGATGACAAGACTCTTGTTTCACCCACAATGACTAGCAGCCATGCCAAGAAATGTGATGGGACTGAATGGAATTGTGAATCTCAAAGGGATAAAGAGAGAACTAGTACAAAACAACCTAGAGAAGTTGTAAAGCGAACTATTAGTGGTTGGGGTTCATCAAAATTGAGTGCAAAATTCAGGAAATATGAGATATGATTTCAATTTCCTTCATCTTTTGAAATAACATGATAATAATGTGTATTCTGAAGGTTGACAGTTTGAACATTTTATGGTTGAAATTTTTTGTTATAAGACAAGAGTGGAGGAGTTTTGCATTAAACTTTTGCATTTAACATCAGACTCTAAGCACAGGGTAGAAAAAGGAAATCCTCACCTTGCCCTTTACAAGTGACCTCAATATTTATATAGTTAATAAAGCTGACATTACCTGATTTGTAAATCTTAAGGTTTCTCTTCTACTATGTACATATCAAACTGATATGTTCTTGAATGTCATGAAACACTTGAAAAAATTGTAAATATATGTTAGTTATATTTTCACCCCAATTTCATTATCACTACATGATTACATATTTCATATGTTGAGCTGATTTGTGACTAATGTTATTTGTATCCAATGAACAAAAAGCAGTAGAAATTACAGTAAATGTCCAGTACTATTATCATTGAATCTTCATTATGAGATATAATCCATTAAGTACTTATAGGCAGCAATGTCCATTGCCTCCCGCACAGTTAGAATTGACAACAACTCAATAGCAATATCATTTAGTGAATTTTCAGAGCAAATTTCTACAACTGTGTCCCACTTGGATCTTGTCATGTCATCGGATATTGTCTCTGCTAGCATCAAATCTTTGAGTGTTCTAATTCTCCCATCTTTTGAAATTAAACGATTTGTATAAATTTCTTGCAAAATCTCTGTTAGAACTGTTATGTTGTTGGATTCTATCAAAATATTAACCACCATAGGAAATGATATCAGTTCTGGTGCCTTATCAGCACAAAGGGCTGACATGAGAAGTAAGAACAGTTTTGTTGATGGAAACCTTCTGCACAGGAAAATATAATCCTTTGTTGTAAACTTATGATCTTCTCCATATTGAATCATTTGGTGAATTTTTCCAGCAGAAAGCAAACACAGTGCTGCTTGCCGATGTGCATTTAGATATGCATAAATATCTTTTGCAAGATTGACACTACCACAATGGCAAGATGTTTTGCAACTGCAATATTCCATCAGCAGATTTGCCATTGGTAAAGAATACATAAGACAGTTTTTGCACAGCCAATGTGACACAAGATCAAGTCTTTGGTTTTTTAGGGCACATCTGATGATTTCACAAGAAAGTCCCGGGGACACATTATCAGTGCTTTTAGCTGTCACCATCAATGCATTACAAAACATCAGTTCACTTGAATTTCCAGTATCCATTGAGTCATCAATTTGTCTGAATATTTTGATTGTGTCATATGACCTTAAGATGCCTTTTGGAGAGCTTGCAGCATGCTTAGCTGCCTGCTCATACTGTTTGGAACTTATCATTTCATTAAATACATCTACATACTCTATCAGCTCCTCTGCTTCTCTCGTTTTTGCTGGATCATCATCATCCAAAATGCCTGCTGTCTCTAGGTATTCAACTGCAAATTTATCTGGTTTTCTGTGATTCTCAAGAGCTTTATTGACTAAACTACTCATTGTTGCAGGCTTCTGTGATCTACATACAACACCTTGCAAAGGCTAAAAGATAGTAAAACATGACTCAATGAATTTCAATGCATACAAATTTGTATCTATCCATCTGTCTATCTATATATATATATATATATATATATATATATATATATATATATATATATATATATATATATATATATATATATATATATATATATATATATATATATATATATATATATATATATATATATATATATATATATACATATATCTACATATATATATATATATATATATATATATATATATATATATATATATATATATATATATATAGCGAATATATATTTATATTATATTTAAAGAGCTTGATAGCGATCCCACCATTATTAGAGAAGGTAAGTTGCAACGTTTCCTTCGAGAACTTAAAAAGAATGGAAAAATTGATAAAGATATATATAGCACTATTTACCCATCAGGCTCTCAGCCGGCGCGCATTTATGGATTACCTAAAATGCATAAGATTCGGTCGTCTAATGGAGTGCCACCTCTTAGACCTATTGTTTCTTCTGTCAATACATTCAACTATCAGTTAGCTAAATATCTATGTAATCTTCTACAGCCTCATTTGCCAAGTACATATTCTATTTCTGACACCTTTTCTTTCGTCGAAGAACTTAAAACGGTTAATTTTTCCAACAAATTTATGGTCTCATTTGACGTGGTAAGTTTGTTTACTAACATTCCACTTAAAGAGTCTATTGATCTTGCTGTCTCCTATATTGCAGAAGGAAATCCTAATCTCAAACTTTCCAAAGCTGATCTTGTTAAACTTTTCTCATTTGCTACGTCACAGACTAACTTCCTCTTTAATGGTAAACTGTATGATCAGGTAGATGGTGTTGCTATGGGCTCTCCTCTTGCACCTGTCCTGGCTAATCTTTTTCTAGGACATCATGAAAATATATGGCTTAACAAATATCAAGGTCCTTCTCTTCAATTCTATCGACGATATGTTGATGACACCTTTTGCCTTTTCAATAATGAACAAGATGCCTTAGTATTCTTTGATTTTCTTAACTCTCAACATCCCAATATAAAGTTCACCATGGAGAAAGAAAGTAATAAGATGTTGGCTTTTCTTGATGTTTGTATCAGTAATAAGGATCCTTGTAATCTTTTAACGTCAGTCTATCGTAAAAACACTTTTACTGGACTTCTTACTAATTTCTATAGCTTTACCTCTTATTCTTATAAAATTGGTCTTATCCGCACCTTAGTTGACAGAGCTTACAAAATTAATAACACTCTTGCTAAATTCAATGATGATGTTAAAAAACTCTTCGATATATTCAAAAAGAATCAATACCCTGAAGGCTTAATAAGTAGAGTAGTCCATTCTTATCTTGATAATGTTCATACTTCTAATAATTCTAAATCAGCTACTGATACTTCTACCATTTATTTTAAGTTGCCATTCCTTAAGCTTTCTAATTTTACCCAGCGTAAGGTACGTATGCTTGCTAAAAAGTATTGCAATAATCTTAATATTAAATTAGCTTTTTCTTCTTTTAAAATTAAAAACTTGCTTGCAGTTAAGGATCGTGTGAACAAATCGCTTCGCTCGTGTATAGTATATAAATTTACTTGTGCGGGATGTAATTCCGTTTATATTGGCGAAACATCTCGTCATTTATCTACACGAGTGCGTGAGCATTTGTTCACCGATAAGAATTCGCATATTTTTAAGCATTTAAAGACTTCAATTCCTTGTAAAAATCTTTGCAGTGAAAATTGCTTCAAGGTACTAGATTCAGCAAGCAATTATCATAACTTAAAAATTAAGGAAGCACTCCACATCATCACCGATCGACCTCCAGTTTACGGTCAGTTTGCAGTCAGTTTACGGTAAACTTCCGGAATGGCCTAAGAATTTCACTTGACTAATTATTGCTGGTTTGTCGAATGTCAACTGCAAATTTCAACACAGACTATATAAATCAGAAGTAGAACCTTCGCTTTATATGAATATGTGCTTTTTAACGTGTTTCAATGCGATTTTTAGGTCGAAATTTTCCTTTTTGGTATGTCTTACTCCGAGCCGCGTCAACGTTTCTAAGGCTTAATCCGAGTACTGTATCAGTTTAGTCGCCCAGCTAATTTTGAAGTACGCGTTAATATAATTTGATTTTCTCTTCATATATTTAGAGACTACATATGTGGAATGATGGCATTTCAGTTTTGCAGAATTCTGATAACTTTTTCGGGGGGAAATCCTCCTTTGAAAAACGCGTATTTTACCGCTCCTCCGATCCTATACTGGTTTAGTCGCCCAGCTAATTTTGAAGTACGCGTTAATATAATTTGATTTTCTCTTCATATATTTAGAGACTACATATGTGGAATGATGGCATTTCAGTTTTGTAGAATTCTGATAACTTTTTCGGGGGGAAATCCTCCTTTGAAAAACGCGTATTTTACCGCTCCTCCGATCCTATACCGGTTTAGTCGCCCAGCTAATTTTGAAGTACGCATTAATATAATTTGATTTTCTCTTCATATATTTAGAGACTACATATGTGGAATGATGGCATTTCAGTTTTGTAGATTTGTGATAACATTTCGGGGGGAAAAACTTCCTTTGAAAAACGCGCATTTTAGTGCCTCTCAGATCCTATACCGGTTTAGTCGCCCAGCTAATTTTGAAGTACGCATTAATATAATTTGATTTTCTCTTCATATGTTTAGAGAGTACATATGTGGAATGATGGCATTTCAGTTTTGTAGATTTGTGATAACATTTCGGGGGGAAAAACTTCCCTTGAAAAACGCGCATTTTAATGCCTCTCAGATCCTATACTGGTTTAGTCGCCCAGCTAATTTTGAAGTACGCATTAATATAATTTGATTTTCTCTTCATATATTTAGAGACTACATATGTGGAATGATGGCATTTCAGTTTTGTAGATTTCTGATAACATTTCGGGGGGAAAAACCTTCTTTGACAAACGCACATTTTAGTGGCTCTCCGATCCTATACCGGTTTAGTCGCCCAGCTAATTTTGAAGTACGCGTTAATATAATTTGATTTTCTCTTCATATATTTAGAGACTACATATGTGGAATGATGGCATTTCAGTTTTGTAGAATTCTGATAACTTTTTCGGGGGGAAATCCTCCTTTGAAAAACGCGTATTTTACCGCTCCTCCGATCCTATACCGGTTTAGTCGCCCAGCTAATTTTGAAGTACGCATTAATATAATTTGATTTTCTCTTCATATATTTAGAGACTACATATGTGGAATGATGGCATTTCAGTTTTGTAGATTTGTGATAACATTTCGGGGGGAAAAACTTCCTTTGAAAAACGCGCATTTTAGTGCCTCTCAGATCCTATACCGGTTTAGTCGCCCAGCTAATTTTGAAGTACGCATTAATATAATTTGATTTTCTCTTCATATGTTTAGAGAGTACATATGTGGAATGATGGCATTTCAGTTTTGTAGATTTGTGATAACATTTCGGGGGGAAAAACTTCCCTTGAAAAACGCGCATTTTAATGCCTCTCAGATCCTATACTGGTTTAGTCGCCCAGCTAATTTTGAAGTACGCATTAATATAATTTGATTTTCTCTTCATATATTTAGAGACTACATATGTGGAATGATGGCATTTCAGTTTTGTAGATTTCTGATAACATTTCGGGGGGAAAAACCTTCTTTGACAAACGCACATTTTAGTGGCTCTCCGATCCTATACCGGTTTAGTCGCCCAGCTAATTTTGAAGTACGCGTCAATATAAGTTGATTTTCTCTTCATATATTTAGAGACTACATATGTGGAATGATGGCATTTCAGTTTTGTAGAATTCTGATAACATTTTCGGGGGGAAATCCTCCCTTGAAAAACGCGTATTTTTGTGAAAACTAAGCCCGGCGGAAATGCACGTCCTAACAATACCGTTATAAACAGAAAACTGAATTGACACGTTAACTCGAGTTAAAGCTTTTGTAGGAAGGTTTGGAGCATATCCTTTAGTTACAGGTATGTATTTTATCGTAAAAATATCATGTTTAGACTAACACATGTGCATAGCCTTTTTTAACATACATTTACTGGGGGGGGGGCAAACTCTCAAAAAGGGATTTTTAGTGGAGGGCAAACTCTCAAAAAGGGACGTGATACCAGGACAAAAAGCCTAATTTGAAATATGTTTGACACATGTGATATATTGAAACAATGTTCATAAATGTTATGTTTTGATGTAAAAAAGTTTGGAGATGAAATCTCTAGTTTTGTAATTGATACAATAACGTACTGTTCGCGTATTATACAGTGTCCTAATGTTGTACAAAAATGTTATTGTGGTTCATTCTTTAGCCGATGAAACTCGAAGGGCCCCATTCATTGCAACATGATGACAGCAGTAGTTGCTTGACAACATAGCTGAGAACCTATGCACAAAGGGATATTTTTCTGGGGTCAAAAACCTCTGGCATTTGCCCCCCAGTTTGTATGTCAAAAAAGGTCCTGCACATGTGAGGAGATTTCAGACAAATGATCAGGACTCAGACCCTCCCAACAATACCGTAGTATGAATTTGAAGCGACACGATAATTCGAGTTAAAACCTTTCTATGAAGTTTCAGCGTATGTCTTTCAGTTATAGATGTGTGTTTCATGGGGAAAATTTCATGGTTAAAAATAGCGTATGTAAGGAAACTTCAGACAACTGATTAGGCTTCAGTTCTCATACCGGTTTAGTTGCCCAGCTGATTTTGAAATGCGCTTTGATATAATTTGATTTTCTCTACGTATCTTTAGAGATTACATCTATGGGAAGCTGGCATTTCAATTTTGATGAGTTATCACAATTCCTTATGGGGGCTACCGGGCCTGGAAAACACTCCCCTGAAACCCTTCTGTCAGGAAAGTATTTGCTACCTCTGTAGGAAGCTTGTATAATGTTAAGGCGGCCATAGATATTTTAGAGAGTATTTATTGTTCATAAACAATGCTTTTGAAGGGATGGCAGTTACTCATCCAATGTGGGATATGTTTTGAAACGCTTCTAATGAAATATTTGATTGTGAAATTGTCCTAACATCCAATCTTCAAGATTGTAGATATCACTGGAGTACAAGCTTTTTTTATAAGGAACCTAGCTAAAGACCTAGTTCTAAAAGTTCCTTATTTTCGGACCTCTTTTTATTAAATTCTAATACTAAAAGTTCCTTAATTGTTCCTTAATTTTCACTGCACATAGAGTGCCTGAAAATGGCACAGACACTAGAAAAGCATTGAAATTCTCAATTCTACCTTTAATCATGGCTAGAACCCAACCTCAAAAGCACAAAAGCGACAGGAAATAAGTTCTATATATGCAAAAGGATAATTTCAATCCAGAAGTATCATGTCTATTCCATTGACATCATCCAATGTAATGTAATCTTCACTTGCATCTGAGTACAGCACTCGGAATTTGAAAATGAAAAGTTCCTTAGGGATTTTTCCTTTAGTAGTATAAGTTCTTTAAATATTTCGGCCTTCTACATGTAGGTTCCTTATAAAGTTGTTCCTTATAAAAAAGCGTGTATTTTCGCTTTATATCCCCGCCATGGGATGATCGTACGCTGCAGACCGCTCTCTCCTAGGAATTTCTGCTAATTAGTAGAACTATCAACATATTTTGGATAAAGAAGTTTGTAGAAAATTATGAGCAAGCCACTAGTAGAATATACGGTATAGAGGGCCACTCCCACACTGTTTTCTGGGATGAACTTTGTAGGCCAAGAATGGATTGAATGAGTGAGGGTAAACATTTTCGTAAAGACTTTACAAAATATCATAGCGTATTTCCTGTAACGCGAACTGTACGCAACTTGTTAAAAAACTTAGAGCAACTACAAAGTACACTGTGTGATGTTGTGTCGCCAAAAAGGCTTTTTTCGACGAAACTCTTGAAAACAGACAGCGTAATTCATGCACTTGTAGTAGTATTTATGAAGGTAGCACACTTTCTTTTTGCCCTGTTTAATTCGTGTTGTCTCTATCCCTATATTGAGACTTTCTACAGAAATCGCTTGAGTGACAAATCTCTATCTAAAGTGGAAATGGAAATGCCTAGTTTTCACTATAATACGTGTTCTTCAAAGGAGAGAATTCCCCCCCCCCCGAAAAGTTATCACAATTAGTCAAAAATGAAATGCCAGCTGCCCACAGATGAACTCTCTAAAAACATGAAGAAAAATTCCAGTTATTTCAATGCCTACTTTTAAATTAGATGGGCAACTTAGCCAGTGTGCCAGTGTAGGGTTTGAGTCCTGATCATTTGTCTGAAATCTCCTCATATGTGTTAGTTTAAACATGATATTTTTACGATATACATATCTATAACTAAAGGATATGTTCCAAGCCTTCCTAGAAAAGTTGTAACTCGAGTTAGCGTGTCAATTCAGTTTTCTGTTTACACCGGTATTGTTAGGAGGCGCATTTCCGCTGGGTGTAGTTTTCACCAAAATACGCGTTTTTCAAAGGAAGGTTCCCCCATGAAAAGTTATTAGAATTCCTCAAATCTGAAATGCCAGCTTCCCACACATGTACTCTATAAGGAAATAAGGAGAAAGTCAAATTATATTAAGGTATTCTTTAAAATTAGCTGGGCGACTAAACCGGTATAGGATCTGAGGAGCTGACCAATACGCGTTTTTCAAAGGAGGGTTTCCCCCCGAAAAGTTATCAGAATTCTACAAAACTGAAATGCCATCATTCCACATATGTAGTCTCCAAATATATGAAGAGAAAATCAAATTATATTAATGCGTACTTCAAAATTAGCTGGGCGACTAAACCGGTATAGGATCGGAGGAGCGGTAAAATACGCGTTTTTCAAAGGAGGATTTCCCCCCGAAAAAGTTATCAGAATTCTACAAAACTGAAATGCCATCATTCCACATATGTAGTCTCTAAATATATGAAGAGAAAATCAAATTATATTAACGCGTACTTCAAAATTAGCTGGGCGACTAAACCAGTATAGGATCGGAGGAGCGGTAAAATACGCGTTTTTCAAAGGAGGATTTCCCCCCGAAAAAGTTATCAGAATTCTACAAAACTGAAATGCCATCATTCCACATATGTAGTCTCTAAATATATGAAGAGAAAATCAAATTATATTAACGCGTACTTCAAAATTAGCTGGGCGACTAAACCGTTATAGGATCTGAGGAGCTGACCAATACGCGTTTTTCAAAGGAGGATTTCCCCCCGAAAAAGTTATCAGAATTCTACAAAACTGAAATGCCATCATTCCACATATGTAGTCTCTAAATATATGAAGAGAAAATCAAATTATATTAACGCGTACTTCAAAATTAGCTGGGCGACTAAACTGATACAGTACTCGGATTAAGCCTTAGAAACGTTGACGCGGCTCGGAGTAAGACATACCAAAAAAGAAAATTTCGACCTAAAAATCGCATTGAAACACGTTAAAAAGCACATATTCATATAAAGCGAAGGTTCTACTTCTGATTTATATAGTCTGTGTTGAAATTTGCAGTTGACATTCGACAAACCAGCAATAATTAGTCAAGTGAAATTCTTAGGCCATTCCGGAAGTTTACCGTAAACTGACTGCAAACTGACCGTAAACTGGAGGTCGATCGGTCCACATCATGTGGGAAAGGCCTAACTTAAATAAACAATTGCAACATTATAGTATTTCATTGAGCTTTTAGCTTTCGTTGTTTAACCGCCACATTCTTTTTTCGTTTCTTTCATTCCTCTGTTCGATTAATATATTCGATTGATAGTGTATAGCTCTTATTTGTTGTAACGTTAACTTAGTCATTTCAACTGATGATGGTTTGAGTAACAAGCCGAAACATGTCTTGGAAATTTAAAAAGATTGTCGATTTTCTTCGTGTACTATCTGATTTTATATATATATATATATATATATATATATATATATATATATATATATATATATATATATATATATATATATATATATATATATATATATATATATATATATATATATATATATATATATATATATATATATATATATATATATATATATATATGTATATATAGAATAAAACACAAATATACTTTTCTGTCAGTAAACATTTCGATTAGAATCTTCATCAGTGCTAAAACACAGTACTAAGTTTTAGTACTGATGACGATTCTAATCAAAATGTTTACTGACAGAAAAGTATATTTGTGTTTTATTCTATGTATACAATTTATATACGTTGTGGATGTGGCTTAGGATCAGTTTATATATATATATATATATATATATATATATATATATATATATATATATATATATATATATATATATATATATATATATATATATATATATATATATATATATATATATATATATATATATATATATATATATCTATCTATCTATCTATAGAATAAACCACAAATATACTATCCTTTCAGTAAATGTTTCAATTAGAATCTTCATCAGTACTAAACTTACAATGACAGTGGGCCTGCTTAAATTACCTACATAACAATGGGGTCACAATTGATATTACCTAAGGGGGACCTACCTAGTAACACATCATGATATATATATGTGTGTCTGTCTGTGTCTGTCTGTGTGTCTGTCTGTGTGTCTGTCTGTGTACTTGCATGTATGCACATATATATTTCATCAATATGGTTATTTTAAAACAATGATTCTCAAACAAAATCATGTCTTGAGATGTAATATGTACCTCAGTAGCTGATCGTAAGTTTTCAAACCTCTCTTTCAATCTTGTGTTGTATAATTGCAAATGATACTGAGTATTTTCTTTCTTTGTAAGCTGACTTCTTAAGTCTTGCAGAAATTCCTTATTAACATATTGTGACTTCAAACTGGTTTTAAGTTTCAGTATTTTAGTTTGTAATTCAGCAGAATATGCCAACAGTTGTCCAAGATCTGTGGCAGCAGACATTGGCATCTGTCTAAGTACTGAATGATTCCAACTATTAGTATGGACAGGGTCTAATTCTGATTGTGTAACTTCAGCTTGCCTTTTTACATCTATGCTGTCTTTTTCGTATTCTTTCTGCTTAGTTGCTTTGGTTTGCAATGGAGAAGTTTGAGCTATAGCTGATATCTGCCTGTAGAGTCTCTCATTATTTTCAGTTAGGATTGCTATTCGTTTTTTAAGCTCTTCTTTTCGCTTCTGCAGCAGTATAAATGATAATGGATCTGTCAGGGATTTTGTTATTTCATCACGAAGGTAGTTGAATTGAAATTGTCCCTGAGAAAGAACGGAAATGAATTTTTGGTATTCAGAACGAATCTCTGTTATAAGATCGCAAATAGCAGGCTGAAGCTCCAATAGCTTGTCCAAAGCATCACTGCAGACAGCAGTTCTAAGCTTTTGGACTTCAACTTGGCTATGTTCCCTTTTGCTTTTGCTTCGCCGTTGCATTGGATCAGGTCTTGTCCCAGAGCATCGTGCGAGTTCATCAGAAATGAAACTCTCTAACTCCAGAGCTTTGTTTCTGTGTTGCGAAAGAAACCGCTGTAAAGATACTTTTCCAACATCAATTCCAAAGTCTCTTCTTTTATGCATCTTTGGTTTTACATTTCGAAATCTACTTCTTTAGGGCAGGTATTTGATTATAACGACGACCGTACAGTTGGCATAACAACCGCATTCTAAATCACGAGCCTCATTTCTACATGATGAGAGCGAGGCTCATCTAAATGGGCAGTAAAACAAATGTTGGTGGGTGAAGGATGGCGTTACTAAGTAAATGTTGAGAGATGTAACTGTATTGCTAGAACCGATGCTGATCGTTCTATATCAGATGAACTGCATGTATAACCAGATGCACATGGTTTTGCAGCCACTAAGTCGTCGGATCTCTCAACAGTTACATATATAGCTCTTTACAACTAACCAACCATCCTTAGCAGAAAACCAGAAGTACCGGTGGCTGAAGAATCATGTCCATAAGCACAAGGATACACGGGTTTACAGCATGGATAAATCTACGATTGAGCAGTTCATCAGGACAGCTACTTGATAATGTTTTGGTTGATCTGTTGAAAGGCTATAACATGAAAATACTTCTTGAGAGTAAGAAACTGTTGGAAAGCATTGATTTTGTGATGGATTTAGTATTGATATTTGTTGAGACCTAGTAATTATTCCATGATATATATGTCTAAGCTTGGGTTTTTCTCCTGTTTAAAAAATTCCATATTTACTATGCAGGTCTTACTGGAAAACCATTTAAAAAGATCCGAAGTTTTGATGGGTAAGGAAGTTATCACTGCATTTTTATTTGTGATAGAAGAGCTTTCTGTTTACATTGTTTTAAGTATCATGAAACTATGGCAACTGTGGTAGAAGATGTCTAGCAATTGGCTAACAGTTGCATACAAGGATTTGAACATATGGCATTTGACTTTACCAGAAAGGTGATTTTGTTAGAAAACTATTACTATGGTTAAATATTTGAAAGTAATGAAATATGGTTACAGTGAATTAAAGCTGATGATTAATAATTGCTGCTAACAATCATTATGATAATAATTCTTATGATACTGATGATTATGATACTGATGATGATGATGATGATGATGATGATGATGATGATGATGATGATGATGATGATGATGATGATGATGATGATGATGATGATGATGATGATGATGATGGTGATTATGATGATGATTATGGTGATGATAATGATGATGATGATGATGGTGATGATGATGGTGATGATGATGATGATGATGATGATGATAATGTTTGCAGTGGTAGTGATGATCATGATTATGATGATGATTGTGATCATGATTCTGATGATAGTGGAGGTGGTGGTGATGGTGATTATAATTATGATGATGATGATTTACTTCTGCAGTTATTTGTTTGTTGTTTTTGTTGTGATCAGTAGTTAGTGATTTTGAATGATTTCATTTTGAATGATTTTATGATTGTGATAATAATGATAGCTTTTAATCATTGCTATCATGATTACAAGATCATTAATAATTTCATGTATTTGATTACTACAATGATAGCATTGATACTTGTTTCTAGTCTGTCACTGGTACAGAAAGAAACCAGAGTTGGTTGGATGGTTGAAGAGTTAAAGAATCAGTATGTAATTTTGTCCAAAAATTTTTAATCAGACTAATGCTAATGTAGATTTTATAATTTTGTATGAAATTATTTACTAAAGACCTATCACTCATATTGTGGACCCAGAACATTTTTTTCATCTTTTTCAATATTTAAGATTTGTGATTGCAATAGCATATAGAAAATACTAATGCAATTCAACTATTTGCAAATATGTCATATAAATTGTAGAATCATAGACCTATTTTTATTTGCACATCTTTCTCTACCCCAATCTTCAATCGTTATTTGTACTAATTTGTTACTATCCAAAGCTGAATGTGTTGGTTTTAGGCAGCTTGCACAAGCTCAATCTTAGATTGCATATTGCATGCTGCTTTTTGTAAATTTCCCATATCCAAGTTTAATATTTCTACATACAAATCCTTTCAATTTTTCAGTGAAGTTGTACCTGACAAGTTCAACATTGACTCAAGGATGTTTGCAATGAGGAGTGCAGACCAGGTTTAGTTTCCATTTAAATTACCTGTGAAGGTCCTACATCATGTAGAATTTTGCTGTTTAAGTTTCTTGTAGAATTGCCGATTATCTTGTCAGTAATCTCCAAATTTGACGATATTACCAATTTTTTGGAAATTGGTGAACCAAAGGGAAATCTTTTGATTGAAGGGGAGAAGAGTGTTTTAGATGGAACATAAAAACATGTTACTTTGTAGGAATGATTTAGTGAAAATATAATGATTATTCAGATGCTAAATGACTGTTCAATTGAATTAACTGTTTGACCAATTCAAAACTTGTAGAGGTGAATGTATACTACATTTCCTCAAAAATAGTCTATAACATGTTTTTGGTTTTTGGCTTATTTTGAGCAGAACCATTGCAGAAGTGCTTTATGTAAAGAATTATGAAAGGCATGTCAAGAATTTTTCCTGGTTTTCTTGTTTTCATAGCACAGTGTTTTCAAAATTTTTGCTACTTAACACTCAAGTGTTCTATAGCCAAAACTCAAGCTTGTAGCATAATGCCCATGTCATCGTCTAAAATGACCTGCAAGTCGTCAGCAACAAGCTATCTGAGCCTTCTTTGAAATAGGCTTATCTTCGAAATTCTCCTATTTTCTAAGTGTACAGTATGACTGAATATTGAATGAATGAGGGAGTGTGGAATTGCATGAATGAATGAGGGAGTGTGGAATTGCATGAATGAATGAGGGAGTGTGGAATTGCATGAATGAATGAGGGAGTGTGGAATTGCATGAATGAATGAGGGAGTGTGGAATTGCATGAATGAATGAGGGAGTGTGGAATTGCATGAATGAATGAGGGAGTGTGGAATTGCATGAATGAATGAGGGAGTGTGGAATTGCATGAATGAATGAGGGAGTGTGGAATTGCAATCTTTACCAAACTGAATTTGTTAAGTTTCAGTGGATATTTAGTAAATAGAAGTTCATAAAGAAATGAGAATAAGCATCACAATTAAGATATTACTTGTACATTTGAAACAATTATTTATATTATTTTCATATTATTTATTTTTCAGGTATTTGAACTTCTGTGGTGCCTAGTTTGTCATGATATATGGTTTGTATGGGAACGATCTGACTTTCTCCTCCAATCAGATATCCGCATGCTGCTTACCAAACAATTCACGGTATGTCAATAGTGGATTTTAGCAATACATTTATATTTATATCTTTTGGTTAATTTCAATCGAGGAATCGAGACCAGCTAGATTTCCTGCTTTGATCTGAATTATGCTTGCATAACCGACAGTTCAGCGAAAACTTTTGCGAATAGTATTTTGAATAGCTAATGGATGCCGCGAATTAGGCTATTTAGAGAGAAAAAACCAAGCTCTCTGCTTACACAGCCACGGATCTCTTGCTTTCATACCTCTGTCGATTTTGAAATGATTTCGGAAGCTTATTGTTCTTGTTGTTGTTTATGACATGCTCCCTAGCAATGGCTATTTATCGGAATAGCTAAACACATTTGGAGAATAACTTTCATATTGAATGAGTTACTATAGCAAGGATAATTTAGAATGTGAACCGAAATTAATATTTTTTTTCATTTTGCCATTGAATAGGACGCAGATGGTCTACTTACTTGTGGCATGTACATATGGATGATACTTTGTAGATCTTTCTGGTGACTTAATGTATAATAAGGAAATTATTATATTTAGAGTTAAATATAACTTCTTTTGGGTGTTAGAAATCACTAATCAAATGTGTGAAATCTTCTGACATTATTTTCTTGAAATTCTGGGACATTTTTTATACTATATTTCTATTCTATACGTTTAAACAGTCAGAATTTCTATTCAAGGCGTCTTCAGCCTTTGCGCAGCCAATTTTTAACAGTTTCTTTCTTGATTTGTCACATTCACTTTTCTAACCATCTTTCTAAATTGCTCTTCTCATTCTTCAACTGGTCATTCGCTGTAGTTAGAAGTGTGTTAAGATCCGGCCTTTCGTGCATTTGTGCTTGTAAGCATGACCATATAATTTCTTGCAGTTCCTTCGAAAAGTTATCATTGAAACTCTTTGGTTTCTTGCCCTCCACGATGGCGTTTAATGATGCAAAGATGTCTGAACCATCAGTTTCATAAGCTGGTTTCTGCATTGCCACCTCATACAGTATACAACCTAATGCCCAAATATTTGATTTTATGGTTGGCTCTTCGCCAGATATTACTTCCGGCGGAGTATAGATTGCATTTGCTCCAGTTTCAGATATGGCAAATGGATCATTGTTCGTATCTTTGTTAATGTATATTATTGGATTGTAGAGGCAAACATCTCCTGATTTATCCAAGGAAATTTTGCTGATCTGCAGATCTTTATAATGAAGGTTGTTTCTGTGAAAGTTCTGCAAAACACTTGCTAATTTCTTTAGTAGATCCCACAAGGATCCTTCCTCGGCTTGCTTTTCACTCCTTTTCATATCTTCAACTAATGCCTTTAGATTCTTTAGGTTACCTTGAAGAACAAATATATCTTTTTGTCCTTCACTGAACGAAGTAAGGCACTTTTGGATTCCTCCCAGCTCCTTCTTTGTCCAGTTTTTTACACACTCTGAGTTTTCTTTCACGAACTGGTTTCCAATGCACTTCAACATGACTGACTGCTTACTGAAGGTGCAAATGGCGTTGTATGTTTCTGTTGAAATATTCTCTGCAGTTACATCGCTGCTGTTAATGAAAAAATCATCGGTTCCAAATTGCTTTGTCAAGAAACCAATCAGTGATGCTGGCAAATTGAGTTTGTCAGTCAAATCTTCCGCCTTCTCAATCCCAGTCGCTCCTAAAACTGCCGCGCGGCAGTGATCTTGTAGCGTGCTCTCTTTCACTTGCTTGCAGCTTCTCTGTTGATGAACATCATAGCCTTCTGCCATACTTTCAGTAGCAGTAGTAGTTTTAGTAGTAGATTTGGCTACCTTTCTCTCATATCTCTCCGATCCTTCCCTGCTTGCTTATTTGCAGTGCATCGTTTTTTAATTCTGGCGTTAGATTACGATATATTCACTTGATATGACGTCAAATTTTTTGCATTCTACGCTAGATGATTGAAGTTTGACGCTGAATTTACTTTCCAATGAATCTTTCTCGGAATTGGATTAATCCTAGAAGCAAGCTTTCTTTTAGAAGTGTTTCTTCAACTAAAGATAAAAACTGTTTGAAAAGCATAGTGGTACCCTGTTTTATTCTTTTGCTTTAATTATTTTTCAAAGTGTGGCTTGTGTTTTGATTATATTATAAGGCTCTGGTAGTGAAAACTCTACCTTCCAGGCATGTATTGTTATATTATACCCGTTAAGCATACTTTGGTATGTTTCAGGAAACTGACATATCCTATCAAAGTAGCATTATGATAAATGCCCTTTTTCTTTGTATGTAATGTCATCGCTGAAGTTTACTGCATCTTAGAAACGCTTTCTCATTGCCTATTTTAGTGTGGTGGAAAGTGAGTGTGTAATCTAGGACGTTTAAAAGGTGATAAATTCATAGCATAGTGTGGTGTTGGAAATTCTTCATGGCATAGGCATTGCATTCTCAAATGCGATTGAATTGTCATCGACCAAAATACGGTGTTCGCGTTCCTTCAGATTATTTGTTTGACAACAATTGTTTATTTGAGGGTCGGATAACCTTTTGCCCATGTCTGATGTATTTATCTGAAAGACCAGACCATTATAGAAAAGCCATGTTTTAGTCTCCTTGCAGATATTAGTTCAGAGCTGCTTTGCAAACTCCTTATTGTATGATAAGAGCGGGAGCATAGAAAGTTTGTTTTACTTTGACTTAATTTGTGACTAAAGTTGTTTAGATCAATGGCTCAGTACAAGCTTGGCTGTAGGCAGGATTTGGCCCGCGGCCGTAGGCTGACCTTTTCTGGTTTATTTCTTTTATCAATTTCTGAATCTATTATACTCGCTCTGTTTCTTTTTGAGTGTAGAAAGTTTGAGCTGATGAATTGAAAAGGCTAGTTGAACAGTTTATATGGCAGTCTTTCACAACTTAGTTTGTACTGGTGACTGTTGATGTAAATTATCAATTTTTATAATTGAGCTTAATCTTGATGTTTGTGTATAGCAAAAGCTATTTCAAAATTTCCTTATTTGTTTTAGTGGCAGCCTCCAAGCCCACCAACTAAGAGTAAGTCTTATGAGATAGACAAGTCGCTTCTTTCTGGTTTTGGATCTAAATCAATTGTGATGAAACCATCTCAGGATGATGAAGATAAGATGGCTGATGAACAGAAGGTGAGTTTATTTAGTTGACGTAGCTGCAAGATTTTAGTTCAACTCAGAGAAACATGTTTGATCTTTGGCTATCACTGCTTCTGTCAAATATACCTTCGGTTCGGTGGTGCCGATTTTTGTTGGCAATGAATAGTTGACTGAGACTAGTTTTAGGCTTATGATAAATTACTAGATGGAATTATTTTGAAATATAGTGAGAAAACCATCACTGACTTTCACTTCATGTTTTATTGTTGATTTTTTTCTTTCCTTTTCTTTAGTGGTCACTCAAAAAAGCAACAGAGGAAAGGTATTGATTGTAATAAGTTACTAACGGCGATTTTTACGTCCTTAAATGCTTGTTTTTATCATGTGATGTATAATGTGATTGTAAGATGATTGTAAGATGCAAGAAATCTTAACGTGTGTTTGATGGTTAGATCTTTTGTTAGTTTTCGTATCAATTGTATTTTTTGTGAGTTGATGGATATTTTTAGCTAGCAAAGAATTTTAGGAAATGGTAACCTTATTCAGATAAGCAGTACTCGTGTATTTTACTATTTGCTGTAACTAGAAGGTTTTTGCTGTTGCTGATGCTGGTGCTGTTTCATTGAATTCAAAATTGAATGCTATATTTGGCGACAGTATTGTCGGCTGTAAATTTCTACATATATTCATAGAGTAGTTTTACCATAGGCCAAAGCAACAGACATTTTTAAATCGATACGTTGATAAAATGTTCACAGTGTATGGCTTGAGTTTACAATTGTTGTTAGTGCGTACTCAATGCATTGTAAACAAGCTCTATGGAGTCGTGGTTCTTAAGTTTCGCTTTATTTTAAAACCACACGTTAGTTCAGCCAATATTTTATGGTGTTTTGCTTATATCTATTAGATGCTAGATAGCTATCCTGAATTCCTGTTATATTATCCTTGAGGATTATATCGTCCCGTCACTCCATTCTCCATCGTTCTTTTTTCCTTCCATCGCTCCATTGTCTCATTCTTTCATGGAGTAATCTGTGTTTCAAATGACTGCCTGATGTTGTTCTACCTGCCTATTACTGATATTCAGGGATGGTGACATGATAAATAGGACAAAAATGAAAGGCAACAAGTACCCAGAACCTGACTATTGTGTCTTAGACCTAATCAACTCCCATTTGAAGGTTTGTAGACACGATTGTGTTTCCTTTACCCTCAATTGCCTAGAATATCTTTTCAAGGTTTACAAATAGTTGGTGTAAAGATAGCAACTGTCCGTTTAGTGTATAACTTATCTATATGTCGAAAGACTGTGCTTGTATGATGGAGAAGCACATTACAAAAATTTACTGTTCCTGTTCAAGTGCTTGTTGATAAAAGCACCTTTTTAACCACTTGAAATGGTTGTAGATTATGTGCCAGAAAGAATTTCCCAATAGAGTACGTTCCTGCTCAGAGTGCTTCAGCTCAAACGTAAGGCCTTGGCTAATCGAACTTGAGCTTTCTGGAAAAGTTTATTAACTAAGGAAGAGTTTATATTCTACCTTTGGTGATAAATATCAAAGATGATATACTTATTTATCTGTATTATGTCTATATATTATTAGCTGACAAGGGAAGGAAGCAAATTGCAACGAGGTGTCACGGTATGCAATTTTTTTATGGGAATCTTTATGTACTTCTTATGTAAACATAAAAAGTATGCTGAACTACTTACCATTTTATGATTGTCAGCTTTGTAATGCAAGTTTTGTATTTTGAAACCTTTATCATACTGAGCTACCTACCACCAGATTCTTTATTTTGAAACCTTTATCTTTACAGCCGTATTGCAACTTGTGAACAACAAACCCATACTTTTTCAAAATGTGACGTATTTTTAGAGTCATCCTAAGTATTTGTAACCTTGGAATTTGTATCCAATGAATTTAATGTACACTGCATCTACTTACGTTGTCTGCGGTGTACATTGAAGTCTGTTTGTGGTTTTGTAAAGTAGGATCTAGAACTAGATGGAACTGCCTAGGGAGATCCAGATGTAAAATATTGAAAATTGTACCCTGGGTGTGATTTTGTTATAGTCAGTGCGTTATCTAATTATGGAATATATCTTTTGTAGAGTCTAGATGATCTTACAGATAGTAGGTATGTTGTTCGCATGATGGTTTCTAATAGATTAATATATTTTGATATGCTACATTGGATGAGTAAATTGGTAGGTAGAAAGAGCCTGTTGAGCGCAATATGCGTACGAGCTGCCTTTTTTGGAAACTGAATGAGTATATAGAGACTTTGAGATATATTTTCCAAGTGATGAGTTCTGGTTTTGGGGATGCTATGTACTGCAAATCAAGAAATTCGTGTGACTTTGTTGACGACAAGAAATGTTGATTTGCTATTTTGGTCTTCGGTTTCAAGGAGTACATGTTTACTTATATGATCTCAAATCAAGTATTAAAAATTGGTTGATATACAATTAAATTTTATAGCCTTGTTAAAATCTATAGTTAAAAGTTACATAAAGATAAATGTAGCAGATTATATGACTGATACTCGAGATCCAGAACAGGCTACATTTTTGGAATTTTCGCACAACCAACCTTCTTGAATAAAATCTGGACAGTTTGTTCAGCTTTGGCTGCAGTATTAGTACTGTCCTTTCTCGGGCCTTATATTGCTGATACCAACAATAGTATTCTATGTTTCTTGTTTTGACTGATAGTTGGCGTGTTTATTCTCTCTAAAATCAACTAGGGAGTTATGTGATTGAAAAAAGAGATGGGGTTCACTGTAAGAAATTAACTTGTGTTAGCATAGAACATTTATATCAATTGATTTGTTGAAGATCGAAGTGCGATTCAGAGCGGTGCAATATGATATTGGCTTGCTTATACTTTGAGACAGACCTTGTGTTCCCTCGAACTAACAATTAGGTTTCCTCTTCATGTTAGGGTATTAGCTGCTTTGGTCAATTCATTCATTCCTGAGACATTTACGTCAGAAGTTTTACTGAATGATAGGTATGTAGATGTGGTTGGAGACTAGCTATTTCAGAATTATAGGGAAACTTTTAACCATCTTTTTGCCAGTTGCTGTCATTTGTAGAAATTATTCTTCAAGGACATGCAAAATATCTCGAAGTGCTTTAAATTGGAAGTCATTGTATTTACTTGGTTGTTCCTTCCAGCATTCTCTAAGATTAGTTTCTACAACAAGAAGCTTGTAGACCCACACCAAAAAGGGGTTGGTGATTCTGCAATCGAAGGCTCACTGACGATACTATGCAAGTTCGCTTTTCATAGTGGATACATTTTGATTTACATCGGTGTATCAAACTTTAATAAGTTGTTTTCATCACATACAGTTCATAACTAAAACCTAAAATGTTACTAAAATACACTTAAAGGCTGCTTTTCATTTGGAGATATTCTAAGTATAAAATGATAAGCAGCCTTTAGTGTATTTTAGTAACATTTTAATTTTTCGTTATGCACTGTATTTGCTTGTTTGAGGTGACATGAAATTTACTGTCAATCCATTTTAATTCAATCCATTTTAATCAGAGGAGTAATTACTAATCTGAATTGCAAAAATTAAGCAAAAATTAGAATTCCTATGATTAAAAGTCCGTTATTGTCACTTCATCTAGACATACGGAGCTCAAATGTAGAACTCAAATTTCTTTCCAACTTGTAATGTCATGAGAAGGTGTTCAAATCACAATATTTTAACATCTTACTTATTTAGATGGACAGTGAATTTGATTCTATGGACAATTGCAAAAATGTTCAAGTGTCCTAATCGCTTCGAATGTGAAGATCTTGTTGAGGTACCTATAATTGTCTTCAGTTGATTTTTTGCTGCCATTCATATTTGATCTTGCTGAATGCTTATCATATTAGCCAGTTATTCTCCTTAATGTCTTTGGCTACATATCAGGTAAGTTGGAGCCTGTTTGTAATACAGCAAGAAAATTACTCCTATTTTAGCAGATAGTGTGCATTTTGTGTTCGGACTTTTCTGCTTTTTATCTGATTTACATAATCAGTTGATTCTTCAAGGACAATAATTCAAGCCAGCTTTTCTTCATTGATGCGTTTCTTTTTCCAATCTGATTTGCATTTTGTAGCATTTTGTAGCCCTACTTTTCCACAGCATGATCCTTAGCTATATAGGTTATAGCTATCATTAGGTAATATAATAGTTTTAGGTAATAGTTTCAATGAAGGTAGTGTAAAGATTTTGTTTCCAAAATATAAGATAAGGTATTTGAGTTGCTGTAGACGCTTTGGGGACCTTCTGGGAGTACTTTAAGTAATTAAAAAAAGGAATCTCAGTCCTCATTTTGTATCATCTCATTATATGATTCGCATTCAGGGTATCTTTAGTAATATAGATAACAGTTGAATGAAAATATATGAATTTGGATTCTATCAGCTCTCGTTGTAGGCTTTCTATCCCATTCATTCTCTACTGTCTTTGAAGTTTATTTCTTAGCAGTTTCTTAAAATGAATAAATAAAGATCCTTTTCGAAATTTTCTGCCGTTTGTGATTCAATTATTTATACACTGCTAATCTCTTAAGAATTTTTCTTTAGTAATTGTAGGTTTATGTTTACGATTATCCCTTGTCATTTGTAGGGCGATATTATGGCAGTTTGTGCATACTTCATCTTCTTTTTCATGTGTGGATATAGGCTAAAGCAATCACAACTAGTTGTTGAGAAAATGGTAAGCCATTATTGAACAAGTTGTATTCTATGTTTGTAGAAAAATTGTATTCATTTCAATTCAAAACATTGCTATTTTCTCTACTTTAGCAATCTCCAATGAACTTCCAAGTCTTTTGTATTTCATTTCTGCTACATATCTATGCAAGTCGGGTTTTCATCTTGATTCAGATTTTGCTTGATATTACTTGTATTGTTACCTCCTGCCAAATTCGACAGTGAAATTTTTTATGTCCTATTTAGAGAAATAAACTTAATTTGAATTTAATTAAATCTCGCAATATCTTTCTTGGAAGAATTAAATGGATTTCTTCAAACTTGATAACTTTTCGGAGGACAGCCTTTTTGATCATATTTTTTCTGTTCGAAACGTATACAACTTAACTGCTCAGTAATCCAACATTGGGATTACAAAGTCATCGAAAGCGAGGCTAAAGTGGATCATCTGATTTGATTTTAGGAGCAGTTGAAATCGCTTGAAATTAATATAAATGAAGAACTTCAAAGGCTCCAGGGTGATCTGACAAATGTAAAACAGATTAGAAGGTGGGACGCAGTGGCTTGGAAATTTTTTATTGCAGACATGAAAGCAGTCTTTTGATATTAAAATATTTCTCATTAGAGATTCCATCATAATTGTAGTTTTGATTTGGTTACATATGATTAGCATATTTGGCTCATATTTACTGATTTGAGAAATTTTAGAAGAGAACCCACAGCTTTTCATATTCCAATGTGTTAGTTAGCTCTGGTTCCAATGTTAGTTCATTTATACATATACCTGATTATCCTGTTTCGGATTTAAGGAATACTGACTTCTAATTTCACATTGTATGTAAATTGATTTTGGGCTCTTTGCTCATTAATATTTTATGTTTATGTTTTAAGGAAAACCGATCTTGATAAAGAAATAGAGAGTATTTTATTAGGTATGTTTGGTATTTTTCAACTAGAATATATGTTAATTTTCCAGTGTGATGCTACATACACAATATCTTAAACACAAACCATTGAATTCATACCATATATAATTTCTTTTTGTTACATATATTTTATTTACATTGGTCTTAGTAAACCGATAGCAATTTTAATAACAGTCAATAGCCTATACTCTCAATTTTATTAAGAATCCCTACATTATCTTTGTCCATGAATTGTAGTCCTTGTTACAACATGAATGCAAAGAAAGGACAATATTCTATACACCGCAATACTTTTAGGACTTTATGTATATATGCTGACCAGAACATTCTCTGACTATTTAGAGAGAGCAACACTGGAAGAAATTTTTAATATTTCCGAATGCTATGCATGGAGCAAGCACGTGAACGATGTTCAAATAGAGGTAATTAAATTTTTATTTAAAGCATAGCTTATCATCATGTTATCGTTTGCAAAACTACATTTCCAAATATTTTACTTGATCGATCATTGTGAATTGATTGGTTTTTACTAATGTTTTTGTTATATCCAATTCTGGGACAAACCATTTCAGGTTTTACGTAATTATTGTCTAAGCCCTTGTTTTTGTAATATTTTTCATGCTATTCAGTTTTCATTATGATGTTTATATCGTCCAATTTATTATCTCTTGCTAATGTCTGCAGATCCGGACAGCAGTTGCGCAGAAAATCAAAGAACAATATGAGATCATAGTCCTATCAAGGTATGAAAATTTTATGTCTCTTACATGAAGCAATAGATTTTATTTAATGTTGTACCGTAAGTCCTCAAATTGGCCCCCCTCGAATAAGCCCTCTTCGAATAAGCCCCCTTCGAATAAGCCCCCATGTTAGAACTTCACGTTGCTGATAAGCCCCCCTCGAATATGCCCCCTCCCCAGATGATGATGAAGACTTTCATAAAGACTAATGCCTAAATTTATACTGTTCTTTTAGTATTATGGAAAATAGAAGGTTTGACAATGATTTTTTTATGGGAAATGTATCAAATAATTTTATACGCCCCCCTCGAATGAGCCCCCCACCCAAAAAGCATTATAAATAAATAGGCCTCCAAGGGGCTAATTCGAGGATTTACTTTATCTATTGAAGCATTGATTTAATTGATTTCTGATTTCGTCTAAGAATCTGGCACCCTTGGCATTAAAATTGAAAACTTGTAAGTTTTTTCCTAGTTTGATCCTCCGTGTATTACATCTAAACTCTGCCTCTATATATTCATCCATTTAGTACAGCTCAGCATTGTATCATATCATTGCTGGTTTGGCAGGTGTCAAAAACAACAGCAAAAACTGATTAATATTTTTGTATTCTTTCTTCACAGGAATATGACAATCAATGATATTATGAATGAAATGATGGTAAATTTGGTGAGCACATACTCATTACACTCTTCAGAGTTTTAATACCATCCTCTGTGTAGTATACCATTTAGTCTGCTTACCTTTGGTAGACTGCATTCCTGGTTTCGTCGGTTTCCAATTTCACGGTGGATAAACTTCCAAGAGGTTTTGCACATTTGTGTATTAACGTAGGATTCCACTTCTTTTGAAGCTTCAGATCATTTCCTTATTGCTTTCATTTGTATGATAAGTAAGTAGCACAAAAGGACGAACTTCCCTTTCAAAAAGAAATGGTCCATAGTTGCATATTACACGATGTTCTTGTGACAATTCTTTCAATCTAGAGCCTCACAGCTGGGACAGGATTTTATCATTTAACTGGAAAGGATTCTGTCACGAAAGATCGCAGAATCATAGTTAAAGATATTGAAAAAGGTTTGTGCTCCTTCCTAGTCTGTTTTTTGTTCCAGGGAGCTCTTAATTTTGAAGTTACGCTATTATTTTTTAGTAAATCAATCCTAGCAATTCTATTAGATTGAAGATTGATGTTTCGAATGTCTATCCTCATCATCGGCACTACCATATAAATTAGGTCAGGTTGATTTCTTGATCTTTTATTCCCTTGAATCTTTCGTCCTTCATCGCTATTTTTAGTTGTTTCAGGGGAAACGCAAAATGTAGTCGTCCCCGGCGGTTGGAAGAAATTACTTTCAGTAAATAGAAATTAATGTCTGTTTTCTGTTGCTGTTATCATTTTTTTGATTAAACAGGGGAATTTTTTGATGAGCTTAAAACAGATGATAAAGGAAAAGGTATGAGTTTCATGTTTTAACTGATTTGTTCATTAAAATTTACCTTTTGGATGTAAGAAATGAATTTAGAGTAGAGATCTTGCATCGTGAGTGCTCAATTGCAGTCAGCTCAATATACGTATTCTCTGAACTGATAGTGCTTATAAAATTTTCAGAATGCCGAGATTTAGTACACTTCTTAATCACGTTCGTTCTAGGTCTTGTCAAATCTGCTATTGTAAGGACCACCATGTAAATTTAAAGACTTTCCCATTTGTTTGTGCGCATTTTATAGTGATTGTACTATTTTGTAAGTTGCTGTTGTTGTTGGTTGGATTCAGCTCTTCTCACTGTAGATAGTGTAGTAAAAGCACAGACTGTGTATCATATTATCCATGGCAATTTGTTGCAACTGATCATCCTTAGAATGCCACATAGCAAGCTTAATCTCATTTCTAAATTTCCACCTTTCACCCAGACCTTTCTGCAACGGCCTTTGGGAATGGCAGCCATATGGCATGTCTGATTGTTGTAAGGGATTTCTGCAAGATATTTTGCTTTCGTCTTTAGTAACGGCCCGTGAAGTTCTTGGTATAAAGAACCTTGATGTGGTGGAGCTAAACCAGTGCTTATATCCACAGTTTGAGGTGAGCACCTTTTGATTCCATGATTTCAGCTTGTTGAACCCAACCATTGCAAACCTTGGAGAAGTGACCACAGCAAGCTTGAAATGCTTACGTCATTTTTTAAGCCAAGTATCATAGCTCACACCAGATTTTTCATAACTCACACACACACACACACACACACACACAGACACACACACACACACACACACACACACATACACACCACACACACACACACACACACACACACACACTCACACACACACACACACACACACACACACACACACACTCACACACACACACACACACACACACACACACACACACACACACACACACACACACACACACACACACATCACACCACACCACACCACACCACACCACACCACACCACACATTTAATTGGTTTACGATGCGCAAAGTATTCACCAACCAATTTTGTGTGTTGACAAGTGCTAGAAGCTTGACCATGTTGAAGACGTTCAATTCCTGTATCTATTTGAAATTGTTCCCCTATTTTCGTTGCATTTCAACATCTGATGTGCATAAGTGTTCGTTTAATTGTCACAGATTTACTTGGATTGTGGATCCAAGAACAAAGCTCTAAAGGCAGGTTCTAAGTACGTATGCAGTCTGTTCTGTCTAAATCTTGCGACTTGTGTTTTGCTACTGTTCTTCTTAATCTAGTTCTTTAGACTTCTCTGCTGATCAAAGGTTCCAGAAGGAATATGGAATTGCCTTTTTGTTGGTTCTTATGGTTTTATTGACAACTTACGGTTGCCGTAATTGTCACCTTAAATGAAATAAATGAATGGTTTTATTAATCATAAGGTTGTATTCTTTTACCCTATAAAGTACATTGTCCTTCTCTGTCATTCTTGAGCAACAATGGAACAGTGAGAGCTACTTTTGAGAATTTTGAATGCCCTCAGGTTTCTATATCAAGTTTTCCCTGGAAACTCTTTTCAATGTCAAAGACTGCTCTACAAAGCGGCAAAAGATGGCGAGCTGGAATCTGTTAAAAAACTGGTGAGTTTTGTTTATTTGGCAATTCACATACCTTTTTGCATGCAGGGGAGAATTAAATGCGAACTGTAAGTTCCAGTTTATTTAGGATTTATTACAGATTCCACTGATGGAGTGTCATATTGTCGAAGTTGTTCCCCTTTCTTTTATTCTTTTTCTCTCTTTGGGTGCGATTGGCTCATCAGTAGTTAAACCTCTGACATTTTGGCTCGATCTTTTACGTATCTGAACTAGAAGAGCATTAATATTTATGCAATTGTTACCATACTGAAGCAAATCTGCATGAAACTGGCCCTTCAAGCTACTTCTACAAGGTTGGTGACTTACCTACTCTACTTAGTTTTGAGTTTTAGAATTGAGCATAGAAAATATTGCTTTTTCTTTACTTTCAGGTGGCTTTCTTTGAAAAGAGTCATAAATTCGTGAATTCTAGAGACAAAAAATCTGGAAATACTGCAATGCACATAGCATGTAGAAATGGGAATTTTGTATGTACTTTTTGATGGTGTGGTCTTTTTCAAGATTTCACCTTCAGCATTTGAGCATAATTTACATATATGAACAACATACCTCAAATGGGATTGAGTTTGTTACTTGAAATTTTTGGTTCTAACAATAATGCAAAATGCTAGACGTTTGGTGCAAATATGGGCAGCATTTTGTGACAGAATGTCAAAAGATCAGAATATTCTATTCAAATATTCCGTAGGATGTAACTTACAATTTCCTATCAAAGAGTCATATAGATCGATGTGATGATAGGTAAATGTTAGAGACTTAAAATTTAGATTATTGGGGTAATGGAATGCAGATCATTTTCAATAACCATTTGATAGATAGTGCAATTTGAGTAAAGTTTATTAAAAGGCTCATTGCATACGTGTATTTCAAGTAGCTAGTTAAAACGAGCTTTTTTCTATATTTTGTTCATTTTTTTGATGAAAAGACGTGAAGTTTCATCTTGTTTTGAAATACATTTTCGCATAATATGAAATGGGTTCTTTCTGTTGAATAGAAATTGATTTCTCATCATTCTTGAAATTTGAGGAACTTTTTTAGGAAATAGTTGAGTTTCTGTTGGAAAGTGGTGCAGAAGTTGACTGCCTCAACATATTTGGTGTAACCCCTTTCTTTCTGGCATTAGAAGGATTGCACAAAAATATTGGCCAGGTATAACGTAAATGTATTTTGAATACATTTCTTTCTCCAATTATCTCGTCTTCCTGGTTGTTCTTTGACACTCCTTTTTAGGACTGTAGCTTTTTGCAGCAGCATTTTCCCGCATGTTGGTGTTCTTTTTAAGAAATTTGATACGCACGATCAAAGGTGCACTGCGCTTACGTTTCAGAACCCATCTGATATTCCTAGCGATCAACAGCCTGAGTATATTCTAAATTTTTTGATAATGAATTATTAGCATTGAAAGATTGTTCTGTTTCCAGATAGTTACACCTTTTCCCATAATTTTGTGTGTATCTTGTCAGTTGCTTATGGAATGGGGTGCAGATATTCAGAAGAAGAATCGAAGTGGAAAAACAGCGCTTGATCTATTAAGACATGCTGAATTGAAAGAATATTTCAGAAGTTAGTTTTTTCTATAATTTACTCACACCCGAAAAGCTCTGTTGCAATTTGTATTGTGAGTTGTGTTTGAATATGTGTTAGGAGCTATGTTGTCAGTTCTGTTTGATTCTAGGACGTACCGGAAGTGTTTTACATACTCAGTTGTATACATTGAGGGTTGATTTTTGCTATTTAGCCCCACCCCCATTTTTCTCTCCTCTTATAACTGAAGATGGTACGAGTTCATTTTGGAGCATTCTAATATGAATCATGTCTCTTTAAGCTTGTAATAGTCTTATTTACTTGGGTGTCTCTAGTTAAATTATGTACACATTTAATTTGTCTTTCTGGCTTTCACTTGGTTCTCGCACTCAGATTTTTTAATCCAGCTGTGCTTTCAAACATATTTTTCAATCTCATAAGAGTTTTCAAAATTTTTTTAAAATATTCTTTCTTTCCTTTACTTCCAGGACTTTATTCATACTAATAGAATGATCTTATATAAAAATTCACAATTTACATAATTTTATCACATATATTTTTTAATACTACAAATGTACTGTTATATAGACTTAACCTGGATTGGAAAGAAGTTTATTCCATCCTTCTATGACTTACAAAAGTTTGGTTTCGTAATATTAGAACCAGTTTCATTTGGACTTTAATAGGAACAAGTAACGATATGGCGATTTCACTGCCTCGAATAATTGCTGGAGACAGTAATATGCTGCTACATATCATCAAAGAGCATCGTCTTGGAACTAAAAAGATTGCAAGTTTGAGGAGCAGGTAATCGCCATATTTCATTTCTTGTTTTAACAGAAAACTAGAGTTTTCACAGCAGTTAGCATGGAGATATGAATCTTTGCACAATTAGAAACTTATTGAGCGTGTTTAAGTCAAAAATGTTGTTTCTATTTCTGCAGTACTTTGCTTGTAACAGCATAATATAATTTTTTCGGAGAATTCATAATTCCAAATAGCAAACACAAATTATATATCAAACTTCATTAACAATGAATAAAATAGTATTTCAATATCGTCTCTTTTTGGTAGCATTACTCTTTGCTAATATGGTTCTCTCTTGTCAAGACTACAGTAGATGTAAACCAATCTATTTTCTTTTGTCAAGACTACAGTAGATGTAAACCAATCTATTTTCTTTTGTCAAGACTACAGTAGATGTAAACCAATCTATTTTCTTTTGTCAAGACTACAGTAGATGTAAACCAATCTATTTTCTTATGTAAAATTCCACTTGCACTGATGTACATCCATAAACAGCTAATTACGATTTAATCTGTAAAACTGTTACAGCTTCGCTCTTTTATTTTAAATGTAGATCTTTAAGTGGAAGTACCTTGCTCCACACAGCAGCATATTATGGAAATACCGATGCAGTTAAGGTAATTTCTTTAACTCTCAGTGGTTTTTAATGGAAACCAAAATGCCGTTACTAGAGGTATTGGTTTTCTCGAGTATCATTATAAGCGTTATTCCACAGTTACATGAGAAGCTGCCATCTTTGTTTGAGGTTTCTTATTTAAAACGGTTTTATATCGAAATCTTGTAGATGCTGCTAGCGGAAAGAGTCGATGTCAACTTGTTAGATTACAAAGGTGCTACTCCACTTCACAGAGTCAAGGATGCCGCAACAATGCAGGTATATTGGGCCTTCTGTTATGATGCTCTTGGCAAGATTCAATGTTTTGAAGCTGTTTTGAATAATCCCGATTAATTAGGAAGATACCCCATGAGTACTGAATGACCATGGACATGGGTGACAGTTTTATGAGGAGTCCTAGCCTTATTTGCATGCAAAGACTGGAAATCAAAAGTGGATAGCATTTGTTTTCAGTCTTATTTTGACATAAAATAGTTTATAATAATGGGCTTATAATTCTTTCAAGTTATTGCTGGATGCTGGTGCTGACATTACAATGCTTGATGAGGACAGAAATTCCCCTTTACACGTAAAGTGCTACGGGGAGCAAGACGAGGCAACATCTATTGACTGTATTCAATTACTTGTGAGTATGCTCTGTACTGTTGGTTTCTCCGTGTGCTACAGTTTCCTTGTTCGCATTTCACTCTTTTTCACTCTTTTTGTTTCTTACAGTACTTGTTTATAGAAAATCAAATTTTCTGGAGATATAAATCTTTGCTTTTATCTACTTCAAACATATGCCAGCGCTTTTGTCCCCGACATAGCTAAACACATTGAATGAAACTGGTTAGAAACATTCAGCATGTCATTCCTTATCTTGCACGATGTTCTTGTACAAGGGATGCGTATATTGCTCTGATCCCGCTTTCTTTAGAATAAATAAATGGAAAATAGTTTGTTTTGCTCCTGAAGTTATTAATTGAAATGTCATTGTTTTCGAACGGCATCGTGTCCACGCATGGCCGCGCCATTGGTAACGAAGAAAGAACTTGAAATGATTATATCTCTTTCAGACGGTATGAATTGACGCTTTAAGAATAAAAAAACTCCACTCATAAAATTTCTACAGCAAACAGTTAAACTATTCTCCCTAGAACCATCATTAAGTAGACGTACATCGTTTTATTTCTTGTCATTTTACCCCCCCCCCCCCCCCCATGAGAAAATTTCCAACAACTGTCGTGATGCTCGTTGTTGGTTTTTCTTGCAGCTAGAGAAGCGAATCTCATTAATCCAAAGAAACTGTCGTGATTTGTTGCCGATTCACTGTTGTGCCATGCAAGGTAGAATTGATGGAATGAAAGTGTTGCTTGCAGCCGATTCTGATGACGTAATACGAAGGGAACTCAGTAAAGAACAGGTACTGTGAACGATTTTAGCAAAAATATGCATTTAGCAATATCGATAGGATCATATATGGAACTGGATGAAGCAACGCATTTATTAAGGAGTTGTCACAACGGGGGCAAATCTTGAGTGCCCCTATTTCAGAAAAGGTGACAAGGAATTTTTTGTCAGGTGTCAGACGATGTAAATATAAGGTGCAGTGAAAATGGTCAAAGCAATGCACTTCTCTTAACGGAAACAAATTCATTAAGTAGATACTGTTTTACTGATAGAACGATGAGTGGTAATTTTCTCGTATGAAATTGGATTTATAATTCATGTCGAATGTAGATCATCGTCTTCCTCGCGAATTTTATTAGATATCTATAAGATGAAAACTTTCAGATAACGTCAAATTATATTTAATGCTGTTACTTCAACTGTATCTCTAAGACCTTTTTGCTTTTTGAACGAAACTACTAAACTGTTAGATCATAAAGAAAATAGATTGTTTTCATTGTTTTCAAGAGTTTTCCCAGCAATGAATTTCTCTGTTGCTACAATGTCTTTCTGCTTGCACCTTTTTTATTACGGTGTTACTGTAAATGTATTGTGTTGTATTAAGACGATTTGAGTTATATTTTTACCTGAAATAACCATATCTTCCACTGCAGGACGTCCCTCCAAGTTTGCCACACCTTGCAATTGCAAATGACCATCTCGAGACAGCGTCATGGTTAGTGTGATTACCTGTCTTAGTTGATAACTTCTTAATGTGTTGTAATGATAGATATAAGTTAGGAAGATTGTTCGTTCTGTTCAATAGCTAGTCAGCATCGCAAGTCTTGCTTGTATGATTAGGGAAAGAGATATTCCTGCTTCATAGCAGAAATAGATGGAACTTCTGCATCGTTCATCTTATCTTTGACAGGCTGCTTGAAAAGAAATTCTATTTTAAAGAAAGAGAGGCAGACATACTGCTTGAAAAATTACTGCTGGATAGGATACCATGGTATGTAATCAATCCAAGAATTTCCTATCTTTTTTGAGTAGAATAATATTTGCGAATTTAGATGAATATAAACATCATGAAGTATAAGATAAAACAGTAGAAAACGTTTCTATTTGTCTTCTTCAAGGCAGTTAAGATGGTATATCGCGACTTTTTTGCGAATGATAGGTAGCATACAACTTCGTTCACTTTCCTGACAGGCAGGGAATTTGTTCGTTAATCTGGATGCGTGGAAATGCGTGGAAATGCGTGGAAGTACGTGGAAGTGCGTGGAAATATAGCAGAGGAATTATTGTAGTCTATGATGATTGACGGTTCATGTTCTTTAAAATGAGCCACTCATGGAACTACATGATATATTGTCCCCTGCATCATCTATCCCCATTCTAACGAATCTTGCTCACGTTCAATGCCTGCAATACCACATCTGCTATTTTTATGTAGACCACAACAGATCTATACCGAATGCCCTCAAAGTTTAATTCCTTAATATCCTATCTTTTCTTTCTGTTCCTTCTATTAATGCTGTTTTTTTTAAAAACAATTTTGCACCCTGATAGTTCAGACTTCAATTCAACAATCAATATACTGGTGTCTTCAGGAGCATCTGCAAGACGAACATACTCTCATGGGAATACGTAAGTGCTCAAATGTGAAGGCAGTTTAGAGTTTAAACTTTTCTTTCAATAATTTCAATCTGAAGTTGGAATTCTATTCAATGCACAAGTATCAAGAATAGCGAATACACTAAATGATGAATGAGGCTTTGGAAATGGGGGCACTAAGGCTTTATTTTGTCTGTATGGCATTAGCTTAAAACATTTTTGATTTTGATAGAATTCACAAGGTTAAGTTAAGCATATAACGTTAAGCAAATATTATATTTGTTTAGCAATCGCACTTCAAATTTCATCTAGGCCTATTCATTTGGCTGCTACTCAGCAGCACATGACTGGTGTTCTGGAGTTATTGCTTGCTCAAGGCTCAGATGTAAACGCAATGAATGATGACCGCTGTACGCCACTCTTTTTTGCAACAAGAAGTAACAATTATTATGGTGCGAAGGTACTTCTACAAAATGGTATGATCATTTTGATAGTAGTGAATATTTATTGACTCTTTTATGTGTGTATCACTTGCATGAAAAGAATTATCCTTTATTTATTTTTGCAACCCCTTTTGCAACCCCTTTGTGCGTCCCCAACTATGAAGAAACATCATGCGGAACTTTTCAAATTCCATTAATAAATAGCAATAAAGATGGCTAATTTGGCATGAATTCAACTATCAAGAATTTAATGGCGCTATCAAGAATTTAGTTAGATTCCCAATCCATGAGCATTCACTTTTAGCTCAGCACTGCATGCGAAAAAGGAAGAATGATAGTAGGAAAATTCCCAGTGAAGTATTTTTGAAGTTGAAATTTTGACAGAATTAGTGCGAAACTAATATTAATTCTAAGAAGGATTATTAGCTGTCTCAACGACTTTCGAGGAAGTAAAATTAATGTTTTTATGTTATGCAATTAATAAACAGATTAATATTCTGTTAACATGAAAGACTGCTGTTTTAGAATTAATGTCTTTTGTATGCTTTATTCTTCATTTTCATATTATGCCATGTTTTAGGAGCAGATTTGAGATTGCAGAATTATCAAGGGCTCACGGCATTTGATTTTATACGAGATTATGATGAGTGGATAGATAGTGGATGTTTTAAAGATGATCATTTGTCACGACTCAAAGGTATGAATCAGTCGTTAATTAATAGGTGGCATTTTGAAAGTATTTTTAGATACGCAACCGATTTGTTCTCAGAACACTGTAAGTTTGATGTTCATGACAAGGATGCCTAACCTGCCTGAAGACTCTGAAGTCTCAATAGCACCTATAGATTTCTTAATAACTTCTAGTAGATTTAATTTAAGATAGGTATTTGCATATGAAGAGGAATCAATTGAAAGTTTCACAAAGTTTTTAGCATTTGACACAACACCATGACCTGTAACATTTCTACATCGTTGCAACTGTAATGTTTACTTAGCTTCACTTATACACATCTACTCATTGACTATGGAATATTAATTATTATCATACACGTATATATGGCCTATATATGAATATAGTAATTTACGGGCTATTAGGGACGATTACATCCTCTATTTTACTTATCATAACATTGCGGCACTCATAAAAGTTAAAATACAGCTGCTTTCTAGCTAGCATGCTCGAATGTAATAAGTTGAGATAAGTCAAGGAATACATAGGAGTATTATTTTCCATGCTATCTTTTTGTTTATTGCAGCATACAGTCTAAAGCAAACTCGAGATCTTGTAAGAACTATATCAAAAAAAGTTCAGGGCAGTCGACAAACATTCAGGGGTAAATATGTTCCAACATTGCTGCCTGCAGTGCAGAAATAGAACAATTAATGCAGTAGAACATTGTTACTTACAGGTAAACTCCTAATTCACTCTGACAGCTCATAAATCACTCGTTCATTAGGATCCAAAGGATTTTTGAAAATTGTAGTCATTATACTTTAGCCACATTGAACCTTTTTCTTTGGAAACAGTTCATTAAAACCATGGTTGATTTAAACCTGTCCACCTTGGATAGGGAAACACAATTTTAATGGATGAAAATGTGAAGTAGAAAATTAATGCAGGTGTACATTATCTTTCATGTTAACAGCGAATCATCATAAGAACTCTGTACAAAAGTTTTCATCTTTGTCTGATGATGCTCTATCTGTGTGATGCATTGTGGGGGGGGGGGGGTTATTATCCTTCATGAATACGAAAGTTCAGGTATCAATAAATGACTTGTAATTTGATGAGAGAAGAATGCACGAAGGTAAGAGAAACCAGAAGTTGCAAAGTTGATTGTGAAATCATGAAGTATAAAATGTCAAGATTGTAATAACGCTAATTTTGATATATAGATTTTAGATAATGAACGTCACATTTGTTAGAACTATCGTAGGACGATTAGGCCAGATATCAAGCGTCTTGTAAAAGCACTTGTATCTATTTTAGTACGTTACAGTTGTTGCATTATTGTTGTTTGTAGTTGGACTCTCAGTGCTTGGAAAAGGCTGAGGAGTGCCATTTCTTGTTTGTTGTTGTGTAACGTCAGAGGCTCCAAGGGTTATGAGCCAACAGAATCACGTTAGTTCTCAGGTTATAGATAGCATTTCTTATTGTTTATCGCAGAGTTATGACGCATGTATTATTGTTTAAGATCTAAGTGTTAAGAGGTATCGTAGAATTGCATTTGAGTAATCACCGTCATTTACTTCCATTATTTTAGGTTCCGGGTTAGTGTTAAGATTGCTTCCTAATGTCGTCATACGTTTTATTGTTGTAATACCTGTATAGATACCAGCTAAGTATGTAGAGGAGTGAGAACGTTCAATGGCAGGGACGCAAGTCACCTCGCCGAACCATGTATATAGTCATTTAGATACTTTACCGTTCATTAAAGATCACATTTACTATTATGAAGACTCTTTCTCTTGGATATATCTATTTGGTACAAAGACCGCTCGCGCATCTCAAGACCAGTTTACATTTGGTGTCAGAAGTGGGATTAATCATAATCATCATGATCAGATTTGGTTCTTGCAAAAGACCACGAATTCACGTTTACGATTTACCTTCGATTTGGACTTAAGCATGGACATCTCTACGACGAAAGGTGACGTACAACCGAGATCAAGAATCCGACCGAACGAACACCCTTAGAAGTCAGAGATTGTTCATCGCTGTTACAAGATTGGACAAGTACAACGACATTCTCGAAAGATGTAAGGCGACTTACACTGGCTTTACAGTTACAGAGTATGAACACCCTCTAAAGCATCGAGTGAGAACTTTATCGTTGTTTGTTTTGTATTAATTTCATTGATAGCGTCATTTTGAATAGATTTGTTGTGCATGTATCGTTCATCCATTATCTTTAGATTGTATTACATATGCTTGTTAAGTATGATTTAATCGAGGACGATTCATATTTCTGGAAAGGGAGGTATGTAATAACGCTAATTTTGATATATAGATTTTAGATAATGAACGTCACATTTGTTAGAACTATCGTAGGACGATTAGGCCAGATATCAAGCGTCTTGTAAAAGCACTTGTATCTATTTTAGTACGTTACAGTTGTTGCATTATTGTTGTTTGTAGTTGGACTCTCAGTGCTTGGAAAAGGCTGAGGAGTGCCATTTCTTGTTTGTTGTTGTGTAACGTCAGAGGCTCCAAGGGTTATGAGCCAACAGAATCACGTTAGTTCTCAGGTTATAGATAGCATTTCTTATTGTTTATCGCAGAGTTATGACGCATGTATTATTGTTTAAGATCTAAGTGTTAAGAGGTATCGTAGAATTGCATTTGAGTAATCACCGTCATTTACTTCCATTATTTTAGGTTCCGGGTTAGTGTTAAGATTGCTTCCTAATGTCGTCATACGTTTTATTGTTGTAATACCTGTATAGATACCAGCTAAGTATGTAGAGGAGTGAGAACGTTCAATGGCAGGGACGCAAGTCACCTCGCCGAACCATGTATATAGTCATTTAGATACTTTACCGTTCATTAAAGATCACATTTACTATTATGAAGACTCTTTCTCTTGGATATATCTATTTGGTACAAAGACCGCTCGCGCATCTCAAGACCAGTTTACAAGATCTATCCAACTAACTTAGATACTAGATATGTTGGCAGGAAGTCAGATTGACCTTGGAGCTCATTAAATGATATTATGATAGATGCATGATTTTCATGTAATGAATAGTATCTATATATTTCGTCTGTTTTACTGTACATATTTAAATATACATATGGATATTTGTATGCGTGAAATCAAAAGTATTGAATGCATTTTTATGTATTCAGTCAATGGAAATCAATGTGATAACGTTTAAGTAGTTTTGCTTTGCTATTGTTGCCAATACTCTTCTGTTTCTGAAGTTATGAAATAGGACTAAAGCCAGAATGAGAGCATTCTATTTGAATATTTTGATTGCTTGAAACCTAAGTCGAACTCTGATGCAGATTATGTCTTCAGTTGAAAGACACCGGCATTCACAATCTGCACTCTAGTAATCTTAAGACTGGTTTCAAGTCTACTCTTCAGAAGTCTTTTGATAGATAAAAAGTGCTTTACTGTTGTGAAGACCATCAGACCGATTATCTCATGACCATGTCACTTCACAGAGCTATCTTTCTTTACTACGTTTGGCACGACTGGTCATTCTTAAGATAGAGGGGTGACTCAACATATCCTGACAATAGCCGGAGGCATGGGACCGCGTATATAGTGTATATACTGCATATGAAGTGACGTTTAATATTATATAAAAAAATAAGAAAGAAAATGTATTACTCTTATTTCTTATCACTACATATTAACTAAATCATTATCATGCTGTGTTGTTTGTTATAGTCAAAAATCACTTTTTTGACGCAGCGCTTAATCAAGGGTGGCACTCATACGAGGGCGGCACTCAATCGAGGATTTACGATCTATTTATTAATAATTAGCAATTTTGATTATACATATAATTGGTACAGAGCACGTGATGGAAATCAAAAGTTAGCAAATATCAAATAAACATGGATCCTTCCCTCATCAACCAAATGTCAGCGCATACCATTTTGACTTCTTGATTTTTGCCTGAATTTTGTTTGCTATGATGATAAGTATTCTCGCACTCATGAGACTTATTAGAATGGAGTTCATGGCCACAAGCAGAATGCCAAGTGAAAAGGAATCCACCTCTTTGTTTATTATGTTTGGGTTCTGTTTGTCCTGTGACTGGAGAACTGCGCCAATAGCTAGATTTAATGGAACGAGAGTCAATGAAAGCAATTGTGTGACATTCTCGAAATTGCTTTTTAACGGCCGTACTATTGCGTGTAGGACGGCAAAAAGCATGGAAACAATAATCGTGCAGGAGAGACCTATTTTGGTATGCTGCAGAAATAGAACTACTCCTGTAGTCATGATGAGTTTTCTTATCATCTCGATTACCTCCCAATACCAGTAGCGAGTGTGATAATTCTCATAGGAGAATTTTAGGGCTAATGCAAATGTTGAAGCACTAGAACCGTGAAACACTTGGGCAGCAGCGTCATTTTTGATGATAGGCAAGAGATTTTTCTTGTTATTTTCATCAGAATATCCATGATCATGTTCAAGAATGTGAATTTTAGGCTGTTGTATGGATGATTGTCTTCTTGGTGCGTAGATGCGAAGGAGCACAAATAAGAGGATTGGCAAACCCAAGGGAAAGATAAGACAGATGTAAGCTGTAATCAAAGTTAACTTGTGGCTGTCTATTGTGAGGCAAGGAATGCTATAGTCTGATCGAAGGTAGGAAAGTGAATGCAAGCAGGAACCATTTTCTTCCGCAGTACAAAATGAGTGACAACCGAGTGGCAAAGTTTGAGCGACTTTTGTTGATATTATGGGATAGGCTACAAATAGGAACAAGGCAACAACTTTTTTGCAATTTTTATTCCAGACAAATCTCTTGGCTTTGGCATCAGAAGGTGTCAAATCTTGTTTACTAATGGAAAGTGATTTGAAAAAGTAGTAGATCATGACAAGGACAAGAAAGATAATTATTCCAATGAACACAATCCAAAATTCACCGATTGCATCAATTTTCCAATTAGGGTTGATACATCGCAGAATTGGTACTTTGATTATTGTAAATTGTATATACTCAAGAAGGTTGATTGCGATCTTTAGATTATTAGGCCAGCGTATATTTGCAAACGCATACATGGTACTGACTAGTACCTGGTAGTATCCAATTAATATTTTAAGGCTGGACAAAATGACGTCAGCAAAAGTGCGACATTGACAACATTGGGTTGGTTTTGTTGAATTATGCCCACATTGTAGCTTGAATTTGTCAGTTATCGAAACTACGAAGCAAAGCATGGCAAATATTGCTATGCAAACAATAAACTGTAAAGCTGCCCGCATGCTCTGTGGGCATCGAATACATTGGTTGAATTGTAGGCTATAGCCTCTTTTACATACAGCACAGAGAACACCAGTGTATTTCGGTGAGCATCTTGGTTGTATACCTCCCAAACACGAACCAAACATGGGACATTTTATTGGTAATGGCATTTGACAATTGAAATGCATCGTTGTTCTATCATAAGTGTCATCTTTTACTTTCAAATTTTCTGTAAATTTTTTGTAGATATGCTCACATATCCCTTGTTTCCTATCGATGTTCTTTTCGCCATCTGCGTCATTAATAGCACTTTTTATGGTTGTACCTTGCCATGTAATCCAAAATCCTCTCTTTAGTGTTGGGTAGTCGTGATCGCAATCAAATCCGTCATCCTTGCATTTTTCGCACGGGCCAAATCTATATCGCCTGGAGTGTCCATGAATACACTTGCAGGCCCTCGTTCCGGCCACAATATTTGTGTTGGTCCCTTGTGGACAGGCCTGGCAGTCTGAGGCGTCTCGTCCGGGGCTATGTTCAGGGGGAACAAACTGGCCAGGTTTGCAGATCTTGCATTTATTACTTGCAGGCTCATCTTGGTAATAAGATCCTGCTGGGCATTTCACACATGTGCTCTCGTTTATCAATGGGTCTTGACAGTAGCTATAATATCCTGCAGTACATGCGCCACATTTATAAATTAACCTTTGACTAGAAAGTCTACACATGAATCCCTTGCACCGGAAGTAGTTTGTAAATGTCGTTGCTATAGTCACTTGTGGTATAGGAGAACATTGGATCTTGGCTTTCATTCTTGACAAGCCACGAATTTGCTTCACATATTTGCACGTTAAGTAGAATCTTGATGTATTAGGCAAGCTTTCAAAGTCCATCCCATTCAGAAGCTGTAGGTTCTTGTTTCTTGATAAATCTAAACTGTTTAGGAATGGCTTTATGCCATCAAATGCACCATTGAGATCGAACAAGTCATTCTCCTGCAAGAAGATTTTGCTAATGGCCATTCCTTTGAAAAGATTTCTTGGCAAGGACTTGAGGCTGTTGTTTTGCAAAAGAAGTTGTGATAGAGATGTTACTGTATTGAATGCGTTAATAGATACCGATTGGATGTAGTTGCTAGAAAGAGCGATGGTTCCTACCACGGAATTATTGTTAAAAATGCTGTTATCTATCCGTTGAATGCTGTTATTGTTCAACCATATTTTTTTCAGTTTTAAATTTCTTACATCAAATGTTCTTAGCTTGTTCCTTCCAAGAAATAACTCCTGCACGTTTTTCAGGCCAAGCTGGATTGCATTGAATGCTGTGAGTTTGTTTCCATTTAAGTGTAGATAACGTAATCTGGTATTCCAGCGAAATATGTGATCTGGTAGATGACTTATATTGTTATTCTGTAGCAAAATACTTGATAACAGAGACAAATCATTAAAAGTATTTGGTTCGATATTCTTTAGAGAGACACTCTTTATTTCCAACTTCTTCAACTTTGTGAGTCGCTTTAATTCATTCCTCGTAAGTTGTTTTATCGTATTGTAGCTTAGATCTATAATCTTAATTGTTGTCGGTAAAAACTGAAATATTTGTCTTATATCTGCTGGCTGCAGACTATTGTTTGCCAAACTCAAATGGTCGATTGACGTCAAATTAGCCAACATTTGTCTTAGCGCATCAACGGTAAAATTGTTTGATTCCAAGTTCACTTTCCTCAATGAATCCGGTAATAAAATTGGCCCTTTTTGACCACAGTTACTAATCGTTAATATGAATAAGTGTTTGAACTGTAGAAAATAATCTTCTCTTATCTGTAGTGAAGGATTATTGACTAGAACTATATGTCTTACGTTGCGTGGTATTCCATTTGGGATTGTATTTAAACCTTTATCAACACACTTCACTCCGTGTGTTGTGTATTGACATCGAGTATGACCCTGCTCATATCCCTGTGCAGTTTCAATGATCAGCATTAACACAAAAAAACATTTTGCGATCAAAACTTGCATCATTAATCTGACGGTATATACCCTGCAAATTGAGAGAAATGTTATAGATTACCATAATCCTCTTTGTAATCTAATGATAGCTAAGCCTTGGTCAACAAGCACTTCAAGCAACGTTTTACTCGATTAAGGTTCTACAGTGGCTCATTTCGCTATCTTTTGTACACCTGATCTACGTAAGGTCTGAAGGTCTGAAGTGTTTTTTGCGTTGTCTGGCTGGTACCTACAGTGGGGAGAGGGGGTGGGCTGGTACCTACACTGGGGTGAGGGAGTGTCGCACCCGCAGGACAAAACGTCTATCACCAAATCACCAAATTTGCCATTTTGTCGGCAATTGTTTGAATTTTTGTGTTCTAGTGAACACATACTAAACATTCAGAAAAACTTCTCTTGTGAATACTGTAGATATTCATCGGGACCACTCCCATATTGACAGCAAAGGTAGGCTCTACATGTTCTAGGAACGGCCCTTTTCAATCTGTGAAGGAGAATGTTGGTCATGTTTTAAAATTCAAATTCATGTTTCCTTTACTTGCCACAGTAACGAAGCTAGCTTCTGAAAAGGTGTTGGGGCCATAGTGAACAGGAGGAATGAGGATCTGGGAACAAAGCCCGGGGGAAATACGCCCTTTCTAAATATAGAAGTGCGCCCATCTTAAAAAGAATATGAAAGATGAAACCATTGAATATGCGTATTAGATACTTGAAGTTAAACGATAACATAATAAAAAATGTTGAAACTTATAGATACCTTGGAGATTTTAAAGATAACAAAAATTCTTTGGAAAAAAGCATTGAAAATAGGAGAAATTCTGCAAATGCAGTAATAAATGAAATCAAATTTTTGATAAATCAAGCCCCTTTTAAAGGAGAAAGCATGGAAATTTGTATAAAGCTGATTGAGTGTATACTCATACCTAAAGTACTATATGGATGTGAGACTTGGTCAAATATACCAAAAAAGCAAATGAAAAAACTTGAAGATATACAAAAGGATGCTGTAACAATTAGTAATGGTCTCCCAGCTTCAACACCATATAAAGGCATGATTTATGAATGTGGTCTTAAACCAATGAAATACAGAATAATAGAAAAAAGGCATTTTTACCTAAATAGGATTCTAAAAATGAGAGAAAAAGGTAAACTAAACAAATTTACAATGAGCAGAAAAGACTTAGCTGAAAATATTGCTGACACTATCAAATAAAAAAAGACTTAAAGGATTTTAAGATTGATCTTAAGGCCGGTTTACACTAGGTTGCAGGAGGTTGCAAGTTGCTGCAACCTGCAAATTGTTGCAACGTTCTTCCGGTGTTTACACATGAAAAACAAATGCGATCTCCCACGTCATCTGGCTGCAATAAGTCGCATGAAATTGCAGTGCTTTCAGAGGGAGTTTTGTATTACTTGGAGACAGTACAGTTGGAATCTAGATATAAACTCTGAAGGGAACCAGAAAATAATTCAACATATCGGTAGTTCGTTATATCCGGGGTCCATCTTATCGGGATTCCATTGTAAGAACAGTGGAGACAGAAGCAAGTATGCAAACCCATACATTTCATGCCTTACCAGTTGGAGAACGACTGGCAGTTGCTTTGCGATAACTTCCTTGTCCAGTTTTCAAAGTCAGATACTCAAATCTGAGCGTGAGGTACCAAGAAATTGAGTTAAATCATTTCTAGCTTGAATTCGTTTGTAGAAACAAACGAACTATCTTTGTACACAGCCAATTTTGCACTGTAGAGGCATGGGTGCCGCTTATGATTTTCAACAAGTCTACTTTATGCCTAAAATGCCCTCTCAAAATTTTTTAATTAAACGTTTTCTGTTCCCTTCCTGAACACTTTTTAATTAAACGTTTTCTGTACCCATCCTGAATACGCTCAACTCTTACTTGTGGCCACAGGAGCACATGGCGTAAAAGTCACATGATATTTTGCAGGGCTCTCATTGGCTAAAACCGTGCGACCTACTGCAACCTGGTTACAAAATAGGATCTCAATCCTAAATAAGTTGCAGGTTGCACCAAGTCGCAGTAGGTTGCAGTATGAAAGTTGCAGCAAGTCGAACACGCATTTACATATGCAACTCGATGAGATATTTTGGTTGATGTGATAAGTTGCATGAAGTCGTACATGAAAAGTTGCATGTGTAAACCAGCCTTTACAGAAAAACAAATCGGCAATCTGCCAACTAAAGAGTGGGAAAAACTAATCAAACAAAATGTAGTAAAATCTATAGAAAATAACCTAAGAAAGGACAAGGGATCAAAAACAAGATTTATTAGGAAAAGTTCTTTTGGATTAAAACAATATATAAAACACAGCGAAGCCCCTAAATTGTTAAAATTGAAGTTAAATATGGTAGACTTAAAGGCAAACTTTAGGGGAAAAATGAAAATGCTTTCTGTAGGAGGTGTGGAGATCATGAGGAATATGTTAAGCATTTGTGGGAATGCTCCCTATTTGAAAATAAACACTTGCCTAACTTGACAAACATGACAAAAAATAATCCAGACATATTGAGCATTATACAAAAATATGAGGACAAATTTGTAACCTAACGATCATAACATTTTTACACCTGTGTTACTTCCCCAGTGCACTTAGGTAAAAGTAACTGCTCCGAAATGGAGATTTGGTACTTATATATTATTATTATTAATATTCTGGCTGTTTTGCATCAAACTGTATATTTTCTAAGTATTTTTGCAAAAACATACTTTCAGCTTAAAAGATTTTGGGAGGCAAAGTCTGCTAGCTGGGCGGGCATGCCTCTTAGCTTCGTGCTTGCTTTGACAGTCTGCTTTTCAAGCCGCTTTTGCAACGAAGCAGTCACAAGTGGACATCTTTTTGGAGAAATCAAACTACCTGTCACTTGCTCATTTACAAATATTTCTTTCAAAGCAGTCTATCTTTCAAAGCAGTCTATCTTTCAATCAAAAGCTGCATCATTTTCAATAGCGGGATGATCGCGAAGACAAGAACAGAGCTCATTTGAATTTGTTTATGTTTATCGATCCATCTCTTGTGATTTTATCCCTAAATAATAGACATGTACAGTCGGAACAGATGGGGTTGTAAAATTACGAAAAATGAAATAGAAGAAAGGTCTGGACAAAATGTTTTAAAAAATGAAGTCACAGAATGATACAATACGTAACAATACAACAAATGCGATACGCGTGATTTCCTTGATGAAAGTTCATACTTGCACGCCACAATACTTCCTCCAAAAATTGTCTTGAGTGGGAGCTAACATTTTTATTACAATTTGATTTCTGATGAGACTGTAATCTTACCTGGTAAAACAAGATGTATGTCACAGATGATCTATCAAAATCGATGCTTTATGCCAATTTTCTGAGATTTTACGTGTTGATAATCAAACAGTGTGCTGCAGAAACCAGTTGAATGTAGGAAATGCGTTTACATCAATATGCCAGCATTAATTTAGTAATCAGAGGTATGTTGTGGCATGTCTGTTGAGGAATACTTGAGTCTTTGTTTTTCTAATCCTGGGTTGTGCAGGAAGTAAATATTGCCTACTAACTTCTAAGTTTACTTTGATGCCACACTTATTTGAGTATCCTGGTAATGAATTTATACTTGCATGCTCCTTACGGACTTTATCTACGTACAATACCAATATAGAACTGCCGACCATTTTGACATTTTGTAGCATTGCTTCAATCCATGATCATATTTTCACTTCTGCGTCTTATACACAGCTCAATATGTAGGTGAATATGTATAGCAAGAAAGGAAAGAAGACACTTTAAGCGTCCTAACTAAAACTAGGCAATGTTTCATAGGGCAGCCTTGACAGCTTCAAGAACCCTAAGAAATTATTGATCTTCTCGAAAGTCTTGTCACCTATTTAGCAATAGTTTGAAAATTTATCATCGACACTCTGTAAAGAGTTAAAAAATTCCTTCATTGTTGGGTACAGTCAAGAGATGAATGTCTTTGATTCGTACCAAAATTTTCTCAGTTGCTACCTGATCTTTTCTGGACGTTCCTTTATAAGTTTTAAAATTCAGTGCGGTTCTACGTTACTCAGCCACATTCATTGCTACAGACTAGTAATTGTTGTAAATCGACTTTCTGTCCAAGTTGTAGAATCTCAGTTATAACAAACACGATCAGCATAGAATACTGAAATGACAATTTTTGTAATTAATGATAAGTATAATTGTTATATCAATGTTTAACATTAAGAGATTAAAAATTATTTTTGTAAACCAAGTTTTACTACATTGTAATACTTTTATTTTATCTATTAATCTATTTTTGTAAATATATGATGATAATGATGATGATGATGATGATGATGATGATGATGATGATAATGATGATGATGATGATGATGATGATGATGATGATGATGATGATGATGATGATGATGATGATGATGATGATGATGATGATGATGTTGATGATGATGATGATGAGACAGTAGTGGATCTAGTAGCATGGATCATTGGGGCATTCGGGTAAAATCATATATTGGCCCAATAGCCATGGTAAAACAATTTTGATTTCCTATTGCAGGCTGGGCAGATAATTTTTAATTTTACTTCCTAGAGTGTATACACTACCGTTCAAAAAGTGTTGGGACGATTCGACAAAAGAATGATTGCATCGACTTGCTTCTATGTGGCAACGTTAAGTTATTGTGATTAATTTTTGTTATCAATGAAAAATTTTTCTTATGCGGCTTTAAAAGCTATATTTTTGTAATTATTTTTCTTGCTGTGTTTTTTTGCTAATGAATCAAAAGTTAGACTTTTTGCACGCCAACACAATGTTTTCTAAAGGTTCAAACCTATTACATCGCAGCACTCTCAATAAAGACCTTTCATGTCTTGGCGTCTTGATTTTCATTGGTCTACCAACCCTTGGCAGATTTTTTACGGTTCTAAATTTAAAGAACTGTTTGCATACAGCGAAAGCTGCATTCTTTGAGCAGTCCACAATTGTTGCAATTTCTTGATAGCTTTTGCCATTATTTTTGTAAAAAACAATTTCCAAACCCTTCTCATATGATATTTCATGACGTTTGATAAATGCCATGTTCATGTTTTTGACCTAGAAAAATTTTTCGTTTAATCTTTTTCGAATACTGTGGAGCAACTGAAAAGCTTTGAAACATAAACAATGTCCTATAAAAATTTTACGGTAGTAATCGGTTGTCTTATTTGATAAGAGAGGATCAAATGCATGTTTTTTAAAGCTTTCAACGTAAACGTCCTTCGACACTTCGAATCGTCCCAACACTTTTTGAACGGTAGTGTACTATTTGGACATGTATTACGATCAAACCAAGAAACGCCTCGAACTACTATTTTGAAAAGCCGAATTCAGAGTAACTTCGTGAAAGACCGGCATTAACACTAACAAATTTATTGCACAAAGATTTACAGTAACTATACTTTAACAGAAACACCAAATTAAAAAACAAACACAGTATTAAACAGTTCAAAGGTAAAGACCATCTTAACAATCTAAGATTGCTGGCAAAAGACAGGAAAACGTGGGACACAATAGTGGCCTTATATCTATGGGGCTGCTAAAACAGAAAAACCTATTGTTTTTCGATGCGGGAATAGCTGTTTTATACTATATAGAATGGATAATAAGGTATCTGACATCAAACTTTGATTTACTAGGATAGAATTTAAGCATGGGTGGGGCCGGGGCACAAGAGAAATCTACAGTATAATGTAATGGCAATTAAAGTAGAGAGGAAAAGCACCGTACATCTCCGAAACAATTTCGAGGATAGAAAACTGCGGTTAAAAATAGTTAATCAAATGGCGGAAGCAGCCTATTTCTGATGACCATCATGCATTGGACATTGAAATTGGATGGATGGATGGATGGATGGATGGATGGATGGATGGATGGATGGATGGATGGATGGATGGATGGATGGATGGATGGATGGATGGATGGATGGATGGATGGATGGATGGATGGATGGATGGATGGATGGATGGATGGATGGATGGATGGATGGATGGATGGATGGATGGATGGATGGATGGATGGATGGATGGATGGGATGGGAGAGGAGGCAAAGAGAGAAAAATCCCATAGAGAAAAAAATCCCTTTGTTCTGCCATATTAGATTTATCTCGTATTCGAGGTTTATACGAAAAGGCATAAGTTGTTGTTATAAAGAAGCGTTTTTTGCAGCATCAGGTCAGAAATGCAGTAAATAAACTCTTCATATTTGGTACTTACTGGAATTTGATGAAGGGTTGCCAAAATGACAGACCTTGAACTCATTCGTAAGTTGCTCATTTTCTCCCATACTTCTTTGTCCTCGGGCTTAGGCCCATATCAGTTCCCGCGCATCGCACTATGCGATTTTGATTTTTTCATATATATATAGCTGCTGAAAATTCATGATTAATCCTCAAATGCTTTATTTGATGTGTTTTATTTGTCTGTCAGACAAGTACGGTCAGTCATTTCTTCTTATTATTGATCTACTTCAGCCTATTAATAATAAGCTCAGAAATATATCATTATTGTAGTGATTCGCCATGCTTTATCTATTTGTTACCACTTCCATAATACACAGACAGATATACTAGATCTGTTACAAAGTGGTCATAGTACGCATTTTTCGCTGTTCCGTACCTTTTTCTCGTAATAATAAGCGCAAGACTATTTCATCCATGTTTATATCGTATAGAAATGTCATTTTATTCCATAGAATCATTCGGACAAAGCTATCCAGAGGTCAGTTGTCAGTTATTTATTGGTTAATTTAATCAGCCTTTCGCATTTTTCTTTGTTGGCTTTGCTTTTTTTATTATCTATGACTTATGTTTCATTGTGTAGTCCAGTCGGTGTGTAGTTAGTGAAGAACTTGAACATAATTTCATATAGTTAGGTGAATTGTTGTCATGATGTCATGTCACTTAATACTGGTGAAACTGAAAACGGAGCTCTGCATTGTCTTCAAATCATATTGTATGTTGCATTAGGTCTAAATACTGTCCAACTTCATTTAATGTTTCATGCAATTAATTGTTATAAAATTTGTAGGTTTAGTCCAAATGGTGCTTAATGTTATGTTTGGTGCATGGCTTTTAAAAATAATATAAATTGTTTGTTTTATAGGAGTTTGATGGTACACTTGATTCAATAAGTGCAGCTTTGACATGTGCTTTCAATAGAACTGGTTCTCTTCTTGCTGTTGGTTGCAATGATGGACGCTTAGTGGTCTGGGATTTCTTGACAAGAGGTATTGCTAAAGTATACAGTGCTCACGTGCACCCAGTGTGTTCAGTCAGGTATGTTTACACCATGCTGTATCATGGAGTTAATACTTAAAAACTGGAATAGCAAATCTGTTGATACTGACTAATGCATAAGGTGTAATCTAGTAAACAAAACCAACTAGTTAGCCAATCTCTATTGATTACAGATTTCTTTCATAAGTTTCTGAATATGTCAATTCCTAACTTTCTTTGTTTTGATTTAGACTCCATTTCTTATTAGTATTTTTCAAAGTATTTTATCTATAAATAGAACTTAAATTTTGCAAGTTCTAGCCTATTTCTTTACCTATCTATATACATAAAAAGTTCAGATTTTTCATTTCTGCAAGAAAATATTGAAAGTAAAATTATTTGATAAAGATACTGAAATGACCATACCTGTTTTGTGCAGCTGGAGTAGAAATGGAAAAAAATTACTTAGTGCTTCAATGGATTGGAATGTAGCTGTTTGGGATGTTCTTACAGGGGATTGTGAACATAGATATAGATTTCCATCTGCAATACACAAAGTTCAATTTCACCCAAGAAATAAGTGAGTCATATAGCTTTATTAATTATTTGTATGAGATTTATCTTATGGAGGCTTGTCAAGATTTATTTAGGGACTTGTCTTGACATCAGCATGAAATTTGAAATTATTACAATTACCAAAGAGGCATTAGTTGACTTCTGGACACACACACACACACACACACACACACACACACACACACACACACACACACACACACACACACACACACACACACACACACACACATGCCTGTTCTATTGTATAGTGGATAAGTCAACCCTCTGAGTCACACATCATTTGATCATCAGCCAACTGTGCTATACTCTGTAATGTTTTATCACTGTAATAATGGTTTTTGTATTAGTCTTTCTATGTAGGTTATTATTTAACTAGATGTTAAGTATAGTGCACAGAAATAGATCTGAAGTATTTTCATACAAATGTTGTCAACATTATAGCTTTGCTGTACTACCTTTAGTAAACATGTTGATCTCTTTGGTTCAGCTGTCATACTAGGGTGAACTTAGCTTACATGAAATTGGCACTTTTTTGCTTATTATATGTATTCTTTGCAGTTTTGTTCCTTTCTATGGAAGTTTAAATCATCAAAGTAAGTAGTTAGTATAAATGTGAAATCTCTTACTTTTTTATTTGAAAATTGAAAGTGTGAGAAAATCACTCACCCAAGCAGGATTTAAACTTACAATCCCTGGCTTTGTACATCAAGTGCTCTGCCACTAAGCTTTTGGGTCACAGAGCTCTCTGGTGGAGCACTTGATATACAAAGTCAGAGGTCAAGAGTTTAAATTCCTCTTGAGTCAGTTATTTTCTCACACTTTCTATTTTCATTTCTCCTAGATCCTGTTGTCTCAGCATTCTTTTTTATTTCTTGATAGTAAGATGTTCCTTGTGTGCCCCATGAAGCACCAACCAGTATTAGTGGAGATTGATGGAGACAATCACGTTCTTCCAGTTGGTGGAGAGGTAGCTATTTTAAAGTTTTGTTATTTTGTATCTCTGTTGTCTCCTAAACAATTTGGAAGGTCTTATTTCTGTGACTATCACTGTGTTTTTGACATATCTCAATTAATCATTATTAATTGTCATACTGACACCCTTCTCACAAAGCTTATTTTGTGCAGCTTATTACTAGCTTACCCTGTCACATATATTGAAATATAAGTCATTTGTTTCATAAAGAACAGATGGTAATCTACAATTTATCTTGATATTGTGTTTGTCTGTCAAGGACTGTCTGGAAGAACAATCTCTCCATAATATCAGCAATGACCCCACTATGTGACAAGCTACCCTTTTTACTCCCATTATTGTCCACATCTGATAATATAGAATATCTAGTGTGTTATTATTATTAAAATTTTTACTAGTGTGTTATTCCCTTCATTTTAATTCAGAACTGATATTTAGAAAGGATTTTTTAAGCTTGGTTTTGTTTGAAAGCTATTAGAAGAAATTCTCTCCCTCTCTGGTGAAATATAGTGCATGGCCCGGTGACTCTTTCTGTTGTGGCCTAAGCTACCAAAAATTATGTGGTATTGTCATGAATGTCTTCCAACACCTGTTTTTATGTTCTTACAGTGTGAGCAAAATATTGTGGCTGCATTTGACAGAAAAGGAGAGTATATTTTTACTGGCAATGCAAAAGGAAAGGTATTGAGCCTAAATTCCTGTTTGGACTAGTTACATATAGAGTAATATTCTGAAGTAAACCAGAGCCTAAAGCAAGCAAGTTTTGCAGATCCAAACTTTTATAAACAAATAGGTGTAGTCTTTCCTCTGACTCACACAATGGCCATGACAGAAGTTGAAAAACTAGTAAGTTATCTTAGGCAAAATATTTAATTCTTAAAGCTATCTAAAAACTAATAAGTGTTAGGAGCACTGATATTATCCTGGGCTAGTTTTGATGACCTACTTTCAATAAATATACATTCCTTATTTACTAATTCACACATTCCTCAGCTGCAGTTGCACAGTTTCAATTTATAACTTCACAAAATGAGTCGTACAAGCATACAAATATTCCTTATTTGCTTTTAGTGTGTATTTCTGCCTCAGTATTGTGTTCATCCAACTATTATAATGGGTTTGTGTATGACAGAAAAAGTTTAAAAGTACATTTAGACTGTAATGTATAAACCATAACCCAGTATTTTACAGAGCTATTTTCTATCTTGATATTTTGTGTTGCTGATGCAATTCTTGCATGGGTTTTGTTGACTAATGTCTTCAACTTTTTAACCCTGATTTTATAAAAGGGATTTAGTTATTATTAAGTAGCTATCATCCATGAAATGATGGTTGTGTTGCTTTAATGCCATGTTTATTAACTGCACATACCAATTTGTCATAGTTAGTATGCAGTATGTATCCCAATTAGGAATGTATATAGCAACATGAGTAGATGAAGAGTTAACATTATTTTTTGCTGATTGATTTCTAGATAACAGTCGTACACACACAGACTTTACAGGTATTTTCAATTTTCAATAATACTTTATTGCTAATCTTGAATCAAGAATGTGGAAAGCCAGATCTATTGCTAGGGTTTGCAAATGAACACATATCGATTAATTACAATGAAATATGTTGCAAAACCCGATACATTGAAGATTTTATTACCGCACGAAAAAGCGTAACCATGTTTTAGACATACTGAAAAGCTTTTGTTCGTCCAACACTCGTCAGAGTATGAAACGTCGGATAGCGATCGAAAGTTGAACCGAAATATATAGCCAGATGCAGATACACGTGATATGATGAATATTCGGCTATATATAGTCCGGTTCACCTTTCGGTCCCTATCCGAAGTTTCATACTCTGACGAGTGTCGGACGAAAAAGACCTTTTCAGTATGTCTAAAACATGGTTCCGCTTTTTCGTGCTGTAGTGAAGTTCTGTAGTATCAACAGACTTTTCACATTGAAGATTGCAAGGTGAATGCATTTGAGTGAATCATTTTAGTGAGCTGAATCCTGTGGAATTGTTTGTTTGGTTTTGTTTTTTAGGTGAAATTATCTTTTCGATGTAGTACAAGTGCGACAAGTGCAAATACAGCAATTAAATCGATTGAGTTTTCAAAGCGTGGCAGGTATGTATGTGTCTTTAGTATCAATGTAGACATTATGCGCATGTTTACCACAGTATATGCTTATTCTGATTTTGATGCATTTTGCATTGCGAGGGATTAAGGAAACAGTAACTTTGAGGTACATTGCGAAAATGTATACTCTCTAGTGTTTTGCAAAGGAAAATACTTGAACGTTACAAATGTACACGGTAGAAAGGACTTTAGCATGAATGGTATGCAAAACTTTCCACTGCAGTCAGCTGATAAGCAAGATGTTACACTCTAGCAACAAGTTGCTACACTCCATCTTTAATGCACCCCATCTACGTTTTATTTTTAGCTCATTTCTTGTCAATTCCCAAGATCGTGTTATTCGTGTGTTTGATCGTGAACTCGTGTTGAAATGGGGCGATTCCATAGATCCTGAACCGATACAAAAGTTGCAAGATTTAGTAAACAGGTTCGTAAATATTTGCGTTCATAATCCTGTTTTGGGAAGTTAGTTATATTTTATGGCCGGCAGTCGAGGATCCCAACATGTTTATTTGTTAAATTTTCAACGTTTTAAGTCTTTTTTTTACATATGACTTCATTTGTAATAAGTTGACAGTGAACTAGGCAATAGTAGATATATTATGGCTGGTTTTACTTACCATGGTACACTTACGAGTGAATTACACTACACGTCCATGATGAAGAGCATTATGAATAGTAAGTCATTTATATGTATTCTAGTTTGTCTATCTCATTGTAAATATATGCTAGTATTTCTTTATAAGTGCTCATTTTCTACATTATCAGGACACTTTGGAAAAAATGCTGCTTCTCAGGTGATGGTGATTATATTGTTGCAGGTAGGAGACATTTTTGGCATAAGATTGTAACTATTCTTTTTGATATAGAGACATTGATCATTCAATAAAAGTATATATACATGTTTTCAGTTGAAATTTTTTCTGCATAGTAGATGCCATTTACACGCTGAAGAATGTTCCTACATGTTAGTGATGTATATTTTGGTTTTTTCTGTCTTGTCTTGTAGGTTCATCGCGGCAACATTCCTTGTATGTGTGGGAAAGAAGTGCAGGAACTTTGGTGAAAATATTGAATGGAACAAAAGGGGAACTTTTATTGGATGTGGTTGTAAGTAATATTCTTTTGAAAAAGCATTGACGGCAAACCAAAGACTTTTAATGAAATTCATTATCAATGTATATAAATATATTGTTTGAATTATAATATATATATTATATCAATGAGAATTTAAAAATAATACTGAATTAACCTCTTGTGATTTGCTGATGTTCTGCTTTTCGAACTATACATACATACATATAAATATATCAATATATATATATATATATATATATATATATATATATATATATATATATATATATATATATATATATATATATATATATATATCATATTTATTTATTTATTTATTTATTTATTTGCAAGCTACTAAGTTCATATTTATATATATGTATATGTATATGTATCTTTATTATCTTTATAAAAGGTAACAAGAAAATGAATGATGATTTGAGATATATACCTTTTGATTTCATTTTTCAAAGGTTTATTTTTAGTTTTAAACAAAGAAATTCTCCCTTCCTTTGACAGTGGCATCCAATTAGGCCAATTATTTGTTCTGTTGCAAGCGGACTAGTGTCTATATGGTCACAGACACATGTGGTATGTTTTCGTTAATCGTGAATTCGAATTCTTGTGGGTTTTTGATTACATCAATATGTCATGTTTCGCATCTCTCATCAAAAACAAATTGTTGACAAGTCTATTCAGCTCTCAAGATTTTCTATGTTAGTATTTGCTTTTCTGTCTACGCTATGTTATCTTGCCTAGATGACGTTCACCTTTCCTGTAGTTGTCCTGTTCTTCCATCTTTTTTTTGTAGATTTCTATCTATCTTTATATATAAAGTAAAAACCCGTACATTTAGAACCTTCATTTATTAAGATCCTGCAGCCTGAAATTGCATATTTTTATGCTAATTAATTAGAACCTTTTCAGCTTGATATTCTAACTAGGTTCTTTCAAATGGTTTCATTCTCTATCCACTGAGAAATAAATTCACTTTTTTGCCATTCAACCCAATTCAAATATTCTCCAAAACCTTTAAGAACATAACTGTGATATTCAAGGCATGCAGGGACAAGATTGGTGTAAAATTGGCTAGGCCAAGAATAAATGGATTTTGCTATAATTCATTGTTCACAGACTTTATGTGGCTATAATATTTCAATGCTAAACTATCCCTTTTGTGGAATTTGTTTAGGACCCTGTTTAAAGAGCCTGCATCCTGGTTACAACATATGTCTCACCAAAAACAGGCTCATTGCAAAATTTTTGGTTCTTATGTACGGGTTTTTGTTGTACTTAGCCAGATTAACTGTTGTTGTTTGCCAGATTAACTCCAGCTGTTCGATTGACTGTATGAGCCATGACAAAACAGCTTACATGTTTAGACATCATTTCATTAAATTTTTTAATAGCCCATTAGAACTGACGGAGCTCTTGCTTTTGAATTTTGAGATTTGTGATTTCTGTTGACACAGTTGTCTGTTTTGTATGGTTACTCAAATATGTTAATTTAAGTTTTGTAATTTCGGAACCGTAGTGTTTATTGAAGTTTCAGCAAGAAAATAATTACCATTTTTCTTATCAGCAGCTTTTCTTTAAGCTTTGTAATGCATACATATTCCAATTGCAGAGCCATTCTTTTGGTTTAGTAGATTCTATAAGGATGATTTGTGGCAATTATGGTAAAGAAGCGAACGGTTTATGTAATTGAAAATATATTAACTTGTTTCAAACTTTGTAGTTGTGCCAGACTGCGAAATTTTTTGCAAATGTATTCATTCGTAGTTCATTTCCCTTTGATTGCTTCTATAAAGGAAAACTGGTCAGCCTTTGCGCCGGATTTCAAAGAACTAGATGAGAATGTGGAATACGAAGAAAGAGAAAGTGAATTTGATATTGTAAGTTTTGTTTTCATAGAAGTTTTCTTGAAGACATCACCTGAGTTTTGATTTTTATTCTCAGCTTTCACATATTTTGGAGAATCTGTAACTTTAAACTCTCTTTATTTGGAATGAGCCTATGTCTACGAATGTCTTCACATCAATGATACAGTTGAGATTTCTGCAGTGATGATGTATGTTTTGTTGGTAAATTCCCCTTTAGTAAAACTTGCTACTTACTGGAAAGCAGGCACGCGAACACCGTACGTAGGTACAACATGACACACCATCCACAGGTACAAAATGATACACCGTACGTAGGTACAAAATGATACACCCTACGTAGGTACAACATGATAGATACACCGTTCGCAGGTACAAAATGATACACCCTACGTAGGTACAAAATGATACACCGTACGTAGGTACAAAATGATACACCGTACGTAGGTGCAACATGATAGATACACCGTTCGCAGGTACAACATGATAGATACACCGTCCACAGGTACAAAATGATACACCGTACGTAGGTGCAAAATGATACACCGTTCGCAGGTACAACATGATAGATACACCATTCGCAGGTACAAAATGATACACCGTACGTAGGTGCAAAATGATACACCGTTCGCAGGTACAACATGATAGATACACAGTTCGCAGGTACAAAATGATACACCATACGTATGTGCAAAATGATACACCGTTCGCAGGTACAACATGATAGATACACCTTCGCAGGTACAAAATGATACACCGTACGTAGGTACAAAATGATACACCGTACGTAGGTACAAAATGATACACCGTACGTTGGTACAACATGATACACCGTTCGCAGGTACAAAATGATACACCCTACGTAGGTACAAAATGATACACCGTACGTAGGTACAAAATGATACACCGTACGTAGGTGCAACATGATAGATACACCGTTCGCAGGTACAACATGATAGATACACCGTCCACAGGTACAAAATGATACACCGTACGTAGGTGCATAATGATACACCGTTCGCAGGTACAACATGATAGATACACCATTCGCAGGTACAAAATGATACACCGTACGTAGGTGCAAAATGATACACCGTTCGCAGGTACAACATGATAGATACACAGTTCGCAGGTACAAAATGATACACCATACGTATGTGCAAAATGATACACCGTTCGCAGGTACAACATGATAGATACACCTTCGCAGGTACAAAATGATACACCGTACGTAGGTACAAAATGATACACCGTACGTAGGTACAAAATGATACACCGTACGTAGGTACAACATGATACACCGTTCGCAGGTACAAAATGATACACCCTACGTAGGTACAAAATGATACACCGTACGTAGGTACAAAATGATACACCGTTCGCAGGTACAAAATCATACACCGTACGTAGGTACAAAATGATACACCGTACGTAGGTACAAAATGATATATACTCAGAATTTATACAGGGACTATTAATTGTTGCTACTTACAAATGTGAATTTAACAGCCGGGAGTCCAGTAAGAGGCAGATTTGCAGGTTATCTGCATCTTTCCATACGTAATATTTTGTTTTAATTTGCTGGCACTTGTTCTCAAGTTTGTGCTCGTAGGCACGCCGCATTTTTAATGAGCCCTGATGGAAAGACTAGCACGAATTCTTAATTTACATTGACAATCATGAATAGCTTTCTCTCGTGGCTTTAGACTGATATTCCATTTTTGTTTCATCATTGAACCAGGCCGTTTAATTTTCATTTACAAAATTTTTGTCCACTACCATACACAAATGTTTGGCTTTGTTGCACCATTTCATTCTTTTTGAAACCAATGTTTGATTTAACCCTTTTAAGTGCTTCGTTTCTTCCAATTTTGTCATGAACTTTAAACTGTGAATTGCTTCTTTTCGTTTTGAAGGGATTTCTTCACAATATAATATGCTTTCTCTTTAAACGTGAGCGTTATTGCTGTGTGGGAATTAGACCATTTCGAATTGCTCCTTGATTTGTATTTTATAAGGAAGATGAAGACAAGAGTGAGGGTATGACGGAAGGCCAGGATGTAGACGATGTTGATGTTGATGTTGTAACAGTTGAGAAACCTTTCTACTGTAGCAGGTATTTGCATTACACTTTCAAGAAATGAGCAATCAAACCAACTTTACGAAGGAATGACTACATACTTTATTTTAAGAGGAAAGTATGTTACGTTCCTTTCACAGTTCTGTGAAGAATTCTAATTCTTCTATGAATGATAGGAATAATGATGACAGAGACATTACGAAGTACTTAGATTCACTACTACTTGCAACAAACTCCTCTTTTTACTACAAAGCATCGCTAATTTATTTGTATCTCTAAGAATTATTGCCAAAATCGTTGGAGCTCTTTGCAGAATTTGAATAATTTGTACTGCGTAGCCTGCCCCTCTCCTCCGTACAATGTGCTCTCTATGACGGTCGTATCTTATCATTTAAAAGCTGATTATTATTATACGTTGCGGCTATTTCTTTTCTTCAAGATACAACATTTCTAACGGGGGTGGAGGGACTATTTGTTACTGCAAAGAGTTTTAGAAAGAACAAGGATCTTTGAAAGGAGAGAGATCTTTCCTTTACGTTCCAAATGAATTTTTGCTATGCTTGTTCGAAAACAATGACCGATAGAGATCACAATAGCTGAAAGACATGAATTCAAAATTTAGGAAGTAGAAAGTGAGCTCAATTGACACATAATTCTCTCATTTTAGTCTTTTTAAGAGATCAGTCGTGAAAGAGAGCAGTAATATGACTTTGAATTATACTGAATGTATTATATTCAGAAAATTTCTTATCATTTCATCAACAAAAGCTTTCTGTTTGTTTGTGTTTTGCAACAAAGTTATGTACAATCTTCATAAAAGCTCTCATTTTAACATTTAATTCACTTATGACCATTCCTCGTAGCGACGAAGAGGAGGCTGAGGATAACTTATACTTTTTACCAGTTGCTCCAGAGATTGACGACCCAGAGGTAAGTTGAATATTTTTAGGTCTTCATAAATCCATAACCACTTATATTAGTCTTTGATTCAGCATCAATGTCTGGAAAGTTGTTGTATCACTTTTTCGTTGATATTATTGACATATATGCTTCTTTTACTTCCTTTCTTATTTACCCTACTTACTTTTCTGTATTTTCTGTCCGATTCTGTCTCCTTTTACTGTTCATCAGGTCTTTCTCGTTTTCATTATCCTAAGTGATCTTTCTTAGCAGAATATGTTTTAGTAGGTTTTATGCTGCCTTGTCATTCATTGGTAGGGTGAAGTCCCGACATTTGATTCTGACCAGCAAAACGTAAAGAAAAATATGTCACCCCAGACTGAAGATTCTGCTGCAAAAGATGAGTATGGAATGTATGACGAGGGTGGACAAGATTATCCGCTTCAAAAGAAACCTAAAGTAGTTGATATATGCATCAACGGAGATTCATTTGAACAAAATACAGGTAACTAATTATTTTCTGTGAAAAGTCTGTTGGTACTACAGAACTTCACTATAGCACGAAAAGGCGAGAACATTCTTTTAGCATTCTGAAAGCTTTTTTCGTCCGACACTCGTCAGAGTATGAACCGTCGGATAACGACCGAAAGGTGAACCGAAATATATAGCCAGATGAAGTTACGCGTGCAATGATGAATAATAGATACTAATTGGCCAATCATAGAGCCAAATAGACGCATTATTCATCATATCACATGTATCCGCGTCTGGCTATATATTTCGTTATCGAACGAAAAAAGCTTTCAGTATGCTAAAAGAATGTTCCCGCTTTTTCATGCTATAATCATTTTCTGGTTATTGACTATTTACACGATCTCATTTGGTTTATGAATTCTATCTGTATTTTGTGTTTGCAGCAAATGAAGAAAAGCAGTCTCTCTTTGTAATCTTTGTTGATACCTTTCCTCAAAGCATTAGAGCGTTATTTTTAGTTTGAAATCTCATCACTATCATTTGGGTCTTGACAGTCTCATTGGCATCAAGGCTTAAAAGCTATTTTTCAGTCATGTTGATTAATCTGATTTTCAGTTGCCATAAACTATAGATTATGTTTCTTCCAGTTGAATTTGGATCTTTGTTGTCATGTAGTTTCCTATGATTGCGATTCAGTTAATTCCCACAGATTTGTTTTTCTTTTTCGTGATTTGATTATTATTGATAGTAATGTTCTCTTGAGATTTATGAGTAAGACCTTATGGCATATTTTAGTCAGGAATTGTAGAATATGATAATAATGCATTTTCACATATTTTGTGTTTGTTCATTTCCAGGTCTTTCAATTTCACATAATAGTTATGACAATCATGAATTGGATAGGTTTTTTACTTGTGATTTCTATTTTCAATGCTCCAGCTTTTTTTGGTGCAGTACTTTCATCCCATCTGTTCCCAAGAATAGACAAATGAATTTATCAATGTTGACTTTATATTTTTTCAAATTTTTAAAAATACCATAACTTTGTTAGTTAGTTGAGTTGTTAGCAGTACTGTTAGTTCGTATCTATTTTGTTTGAGCAGAAAGCGAATAGAGGTTTCAAAGTTTTTATTCATATTATTCTTTGGTTTGATGCCATTTGCAAAACGCCTGTGTCTGTTTTTATTCAATTACTGAGTGTATGCATTCCTTATTTGGATTTCATGACACATGTGATATGAAGTCAATTTTTTCAGACAAATCAAACCAAGAGCGAAACAGCAAGCAAAAGCGGGAAGGACAGAAACAGAAAAAGACTTCACTGAAAAAATCATCATCTAATCGTTCTAGAAAGTATGAAAATGAGGACGAAGCGTCTCAAGAGGTTCCTGAATCTGCAGGTAGATTGGAAAATCAACAATAAAACATTTACTGAAAGGTGAATGAATTTACACTTCATATATGTGAAGTTATAGTTGAAAATGTTCCTTGACAAAATATCTGATTTAGTAACTCAGAACTAACATTCTATCTCCCTTGTTAAGATCCCAGACTAGTGTTGTCTCATTACCTGTGCATTGTATGCAACACGCTTCTTATCCTTTAGATTCCGTATTGTTTATTAGTGCGTCTTGATAATAGTTTTTTCGAAACTTCATAGTATTGTAACAATACTATTACGTTTACTATCACACACATCTTTATTGTATGGTAGTGTATGACTGGCTTGTCTGCCTATACATACTGTTATGTAAAGAAAACAGGATTTTGGAGAAATAAAAGTGAATGTGTGAGAAAACAACCGCTTGGGTCGGTTGTTTCTCACACTTTCACTTCACAAATTAATATTTGATACTATTACATGTAATCATCCAGTTAGCAACATAACCAGAAAAGCCAACTTCAAGCAAATTTACAAACAAGCAAACAAACAAACAAACAAACAAACAAACAAACAAGATCAACAGCAGATACACAACTATGGTATTTAGAGATCTAGTAGCCCCGGAAGTTACCAAAATGTGATATAATAAGTGCATCGTATGGCTTGATGCTTTCATAATGATATGTTGTTGCTTGGTATGATCAAGTCCTTATTGTTAATTATCGATGAAAAGGAATCGGTGGATCTACCAGATATACCGAGAGGACTGATAGTGAGATTAGTAAACTTAATATCGGAATACTATTTCTGGAGATTCGACATGACGGGTCAATACTTGTCAGCTTTGCGGTCATTATTGACTTCAATATGTGAACAGTAGTAATGATAAGAATAATGCGATACATGTTCTCTGTTACAAAGAAATTTACAGGTGATAGAAGAGAAAGTAACTAATAGCAGAGCGAAATGGGATATTTTGACTGTTTATGACTAGTTGTCTTTCCATCAGAATAGACGTAAATTACATAGAGGAATAAGAAGGATGATAATAATAGTAGCAGTAGTAGATGTGCATTATTTGTGCAGAAAGATTCAATCAGCAATAATCAATGATTGGCTGCTCTCCTGAGATAAACCTCTCGTATTACTAAGAGGTGTTAAATCGTGTCGCTAGCAATTTTTTATCGTACAATAGAGCTATTTCGATAGCTGATCTCTTGTTACGCTATGTCGAAGATTAAATTGGTAATCGATCATGGTACGAGCGCCTGAAACAACCATTTCGTTGATACAAATATATTTTGTTGCGTACAGCTGCCTTTTATTTTTATTCTCTATTGGAAAATCATTTGAAGAAGTAAGATTTGCAAGCTACATATGCAGAAATTGTTTCATCCTGTCTGAGTTGAGATATCATATCAACAATGTTAAATTAGTTACTTCATGGTATTTGGTCCTAGCATAGAATCATTAATGTGCCTCGGAGTCATCATTGAATTCAAAGTTTCTTATAGTTATGTTTAGTCAGCATCTCTAGTGCATCTACTCAATGTGCACGTGCTTTGAAAGGCCGTAGAATGCTTCGTATACTCTATGATAGGTCAGTAAAATGCACCTTGCCTTCGTCTGACTCTAGACGTTGCTCGTTGCCTTGTGTCTGACAGATACTTTTCTTGCATCATCATGCTTCTATGTTGTTTTCACAATTTTTTACCAAACGTCTCTCATTCTTTACACTATTGGCAGGAGTTTTAGTCAAAAATTTTACAATTATCATTGGAAATTAAATATTACACTTTTTGGGCTCAATTGAAACGAAATCCTTGCTTATATCTATATGATGTGGCGTCCTAGTTCTTCTTCTTTACGTGCCATATCAGAGTTTGACGTTGGCGACGCCATGTTATTAAAACCTTCTCTGTCATATTTTAAAAATAGTCCTCATTAGCATGATCTGTGAAGGTAAATCCTTGGCGACAGCTTTTGATGAAATCTAGAAAGAAACCGGTAAGATAAAAGTGAGATTACCCTATTTTTCATTTTCATTTTCAATTTCTCTGAAGGATAATCCTTTTATTGTCAACATTTTTGCTTTATACTTCTTTTTAGTATAAACTTTGCTTTAGCAGTTCATTTTTTATTTGTTGTAGGATATTACGAAATCTTTCTTCGGTCAAATTTTCTAGAGGCATGTAATTAAGTGCCTGATATTTCTTTTCAACTTCTTGCTTATTTTGTGTTAAGTGCAGTGAGCACATGAGACTGGACTAAAAGTCATGAGCTTTGTAGAGTCCCACAGTGTACAGTTAGAGAGTACAGGTTTTACTTTATTTACCATATAGCATTTTGGTTGTAATTAGATCTATATGTTCTCACGTTATTTTACGCATTTGTGCAATCGTTTTAATTTTAGATACTGATTAGCTTGCTAGGTCTGAAAATTCGGAAAATTTAGTTTTTCTTGTTCTGATTTGTTCAAGCTTAAATCTACAGCTGCTTATAGATTACTGTCCTTTGGTGGAATAAAGATTGAGACGCATTACAGAGCCTTCTTTGTTGCACTGGCACAATTCACTCTGGTAGTTAAAGAATCTTTACTGGCGTAATTTAGGAGGCTTATTGCCTGTAATTAGTGGCAGCTGGAACACTAATTTCCTTCTCAGAGTTATAGCTCATTAACGGCCGCTTATTTTTTTCGTCTTGAAGCATGAGAATCTCCTTGACAGAAATCACCTGGAGGATGTCGAAATTCTCATCTGCATCAAATCGACTTCAATACCACCTTGTTGCTAGTTATTACATTTCATCATTAGAGGAAGCACCAAGGGTATAGCGTATTAAAACTTAAAAGACTCATGATATCATAGACCTTTGATAGAATGACTACTATTAATGCATGTCAGTATGATCATAGATACTTTAACATTCGAAGTATTGAGCAACAGTGTTGCACTTATTTGGCATATTGTTTTCCATGAGCAAGTACTGTATAACTAAATGTTTACTGAAAGCGTTTCAACAGACAATCTTCTCACTACAAAACGTCTGCATAGTGATCAGGTGTGTTTATGGGATTAACGGAGAGCGTTCAGAGTCAGGCTATATCTTTCTATCCATTTGGTTTGTGCTCCCATCGACTGGCTATTCCAAAACAATTAAATTCATGCTTGCCTGTCATGATTGGTACAGTCAAATCCTCAACTGTGAATATATTTTTGACAAGTTAATTGCTATTGTCCTACTTGCTCTCGATACTAGTATATCTCAGGCTCTAGCGATTTAGTCATGATCGTTTCAGCTGTTGAGTTCTCTTGCTGCTGATATATCATCCTTGCGTATATTCTTCCGTATGTCAAACCACAGTCTAACTTTTTATATACATACATACATACATACATACATACATACATACATACATACATACATACATACATACATACATACATACATACATACATACATACATACATATATATATATATATATATTTATATATATATATATATATATATATATATGTTGAATGGCGCAATTGGTTAGCACAGGAGTCTTCTGATCTAAACATCGTGAGTTCGAATCCGCACTGGGGCCAAAATAAATTTTCCAATTGTGGCAGCCCACTCATGACTTAGTATTTACCTATGTCAGCCTTAGCCGAATTGATATAGTATATATATATATATATATATATATATATATATATATATATATATATATATATATATATATATATATATATATATATATATATATATATATATATATATATATAGAGAGAGAGAGAGAGAGAGAGAGAGAGAGAGAGAGAGAATTCAAAAATATACTTTCTTCTGTTGTAAACGTTTCGATATATTATCTTCATCAGTACTTTGAAGATGAATGAAGATGAAGATAATATATCGAACCGTACTGATGAAGATAATATATCGAAACGTTTACAACAGAATAAAGTATATTTTTGAATTCTCTATGTTTTATTTATATACTAAGTTAGTGCGGCTTTGACTTATTATTATTATTATATATATATATATATATATATATATATATATATATATATATATATATATATATATATATATATATATATATATATATATATATATATATATATATAGTTATCAAACACCCCCAATCTCTTTGCAGCCCATTTGCTCTTTATTTCTTTCAGTACATTACCAGGAATTTATAGCTGTCTCCTGTCACTAATTCCCGTTGCTTTTCTTTCACTGGAGCTCTTCTCAGTGCTTGTTCTGAATCCAGAAATATTTGCGTCCTACCCATTCTTTCATTTTTTATTTATGTCAAGTACTTTTATGGCCTTAGAGAGTTTCAAATTACTACTCTTGTGGATTCTTCGAAGTAGGGTCTTTCCTCTTTAGAACCAAACTCTCCCTTTTTTCCCCTCTTATTCCACTTTCATTTTCACATTCATTCCAGATATGGATCATTTCAATAGGTGCCCAGTGTTTTGATATTGAAGCAGTAATTCCAGCTTGTTTTACAGGCACTTCATCGCTTTTTATACATCTTTTTACTTTCCAGTGAGTACGAACAGGGATTTTGTAGCCGTACCCATAAATCTCTTGATGTCAGCATGTCTTAAGAGAAATGACCTTACGTTTCACTTTTCCTTGCGATTTTCTCCACACAGTAATCCTGTCAGTATCAATACACGCTTTTTCAAGTAAGCCCATGTTTCAATATTTATACAGAATCCCATGCACACTACCACATGTTATGACTGTGTATATATCCAGAATGGTAAGCTTTTCAATACTCAGTCATATGGATTTCCATATAGCTTGTATTGCTCGTTGAATATGCATTTTTCCTTTTAGCACACTGTTATGAAGTAGGCCTCAAGCTATACCTTATGGAATAAAATTTTTTCAAAATTGTAAAATAGCATTTACTTCGCAAGTACCCTACTAGGGAGAGCACACTTTTGCACGTTCTTTCGAGCGTATCTTCACAGTTGGTATGAAAACTAGACAGCCTTGTAATCCTCTTGAACAGTAGATAAAATAGAGATTGTCATTTCGTTTCACTTTTCAATCCTATTATATGAGAACTATTCAAAGAGCATAGTTTATTGCTCACTACAATTCTTATCTTTTATTTGATTTTTGACTTGTCCATTCATACTCGTGTTGTACTCGAAGCCAACAGTATGATTTATGTGTCTTTTGTGGTTATGATTTCAATGGACAATTGCAGTCCTCTCGTCTGAAATTCATACATGCTCATTCCTTAGCAAGTTGGGGTGAACTGTAGAGACCTATTTTTTATATGTTAAATGAACATGAAAGTATTGGTAAGCCAGGTATATAGAATGCAAGAAAAAAGTTTCAACTTTTTAAAACGTTTCAAATATATGCAATATATATTGGCTGTGCCCCCTTGCAAATTCAAGCTGGCGACGGGCCTGCTATGCTTACAGGCCTTACAGCAAGCTCTAACAGCAGAGGACATCCTTCATCCTTTATTGAAACCTGACTTTGCTGCACTTGTTGCTTGGGCTTATTAGAAGAATACTTGAGCTGAGAAACATGCAACAGCTTTTCAGAACTATGTAGAACTACAACCCAGTTCATGCAACACCGCCATTAATTCCATCATTAACGCCGCCATTAACGCCGCCATTAACGCCGCATTAACGTACTATAGTGTCAATACCAAAATGTCGCCCTCGTTGGAATATAACGTTCCTGCTCCATGGGCCTACTTCATTAAGGAAAGCAATTTTGCATTTTGCCTACATTGAGGAATTTATTGATTAATAGTTGGTCGCGTTTTCAAAAGGTTTGTGTAAGAAAATATTGGGGCTGTTCCTGCCCAGAAGTGCTGCACTTATAGTAAGTGGGTCAATGTAAAAGTATGGCTGATTCGTCTCAGATCTGAGGTTTGTCAAAAGTGATATTGTTTACATATTAGGATTATGGAAGCCGAGTTTATTGGGAGTTAATGTTGAAAGAATTATTAATGTCCAACCTAGTATGATAGAAAAGAAAGATTTGGTGGTCTTAATTTTTACAAAGAACAATCTTTAGTAAATCAGATGAGAGAATTTAATTGCTTTATAACTGGATATGCATTTGCTATGAGTTTTCCAGGTGTATGACATCTAATTTCGTATTCTACGTAGAGTCATGAAGTGGACAAATGAAGTCTGTCAAACTGCGGCCAAAACTCATTTTTAGCACCGGAAAGTCTCCCAAAATGTCCCCCTGCAGGAGCTACAACATTGTACCTTTAAACCATGTACTACAATCTTGGACAAAATTTAATGAGGCTACCAAAAACTATGGGTAAATCTACCAATTCCTTCACTTCAGCTTCGCAAAACAACAGCTGATTGACCTCTCCCCCCCCCCCTTTGGATCAATGTTGAGTGATGGGGAAAAATTGATGTCATTTGGTCAAATTGGAAAAATTGATGTCACAAAGATAAGAAACTCCAACAAAATTATCAACCAAACCAAGTCACCTTTGGCTCAAATAGCCACCGATCTTTGGGACCTCAAATATCGAATGGACTATGAAATCAAATGAAAACGGCAGAAAATCTATACATATCTTTAAAAACATGGAAACAAATTGGGAGGGCCCTAACTGTAAATGTAGTGTATGTAAATATGTATACTGAAGTTAGTTTTATTTTATGTTAAACTGTTAATAGAATTTAAAAATATTTTTGTTTATTTATATTAATTTAGTTATCGATTTAGATTAATTTACATGTACATATATGTTTGTAGTAAGCTAGATTTAGAACAATCGATATTATACAAGTTGACAAACAAGCAAACAGTGAGTGAGGGGGGTAGGGGGAAAATGTGAAAGCAATGCCAGTTTGTAGGAAAACTTCAGTTTGTCTCATACTTTTTGTCCAAGATTGTACCATCCAGAGATTTGAGACTGGATTATGCGTATGCACCCAGTTGGGGTCTTAGATGATAATTGACGAATCGCACTGTTATTCTTGTTCCTCACTTCTGCAGATTCTACACATTTATGTACATCATTTTCCCCTTTAGATTTGTTGCCATTGTCATTGTTTCCATTCTCAATCTTTACTGAAACTACCATCTAGTTCTTAGTTTTATGTGCATGTTGCCTCTACAAACTTTCACATAATAAACAACATATTCTACTAGCCTCGCTCTCAGTGAACTGTCATGAACTTCGCCACCACTGACTGGGGGACTTTGACAGACCACGCACTTTGTGAACATACCCTATAGTTCACTGTACTTTAAAGTGTGCAATTGAAGGCTGATGGGTACTATGCAAACAGGAATGATATCACATAAAGGTGAACACTGGTTCAACCCGGGTAGAGTTATCCCAGGTAAATTTTTTTGTTGTGTAAATGGAAACCTACCTGAGTTGTACCCGGGTACACTCAGCCCACTTACGAGGGTAGGTTAAACCCGGATTCAACTCAGGCAGAGTGTTGAACAAAATGCAGTGTCAACGCTAAACGAGGTTGAACTTGGATAGCTTTTTATACAGCACATGTGGAGTAAAGGCGATAACCGACGCAGACGCCAATATTTGACCAGAAATTTTCGAGGTGTTAGGATTTTCTTTCAAAATACCAATTTTTGAAGCTGTTAGTAATGTTTGCCTTGATGTTTGTCCTTAGTTCGAATACCATGGATTTTAACTTGTATTTGTTATGCGCTTTCTTGAAAATATTTATAACTTTCCTGCCCGTCCTTTTCTCGTCTGTAACCTTTTAACGCAGTCATTGAACATCGTGATCAATCATAATAATCATCAAAAGGTATTACTGTGTTGAAGAGCTCTTCACCACGAGTAATAACATTATTGTGACTTTCGTCCGCCATTTTCTAACTATTGGAATCGTAAGAGGGATTGCGCATGCGCTTACAAAATCTACACAGGTTCAACCATCGTGTCTAAACTGATTTGAACAAATCAAGTTGTAGATTAAGTTTTTGGCATGTATTACACATCAGAAGCCTTGCAGCATTGTCATATAACTGAACTTAAATTTCTTTAAACATTAGGAGAACGGAAGCACGCATTAAAAATACTTCCATTGCATTCAGTGGTATATCAGCATCAGTGGTATATATATATATATATATATATATATATATATATATATATATATATATATATATATATATATATATATATATATATATATATATATATATATATATATATATATATATATATATATATATATATATATATATATATATATATATATATATATATATATATATAGAATAAACCACAAATATACTATCCTTTAAGTAAACGTTTCGATCAGAATCTTCATCAGTACTGATGAAGATTCTGATCGAAACGTTTACTTAAAGGATAGTATATTTGTGGTTTATTCTATTTATGTAGTTTATATACGTTGTGGATGCGGCTTAGGTTTAGTTTGTATATATATATATATATATATATATATATATATATATATATATATATATATATATATATATATATATATATATATATATATATATATATATATATATATATATATGAAAAGTCTGTTGGTACTACAGAACTTCACTACAGCACGAAAAAGCGGTACCATGTTTTAACCATACTGAAAAGCTTTTTTTCGTCCGACACTCGTCAGAGTATGAAACGTCGGATAGCGACCGAAAGGTGACGTAGGACGCACTACGCAGAGACTAGCTGACAGAATAAAGCAACATATACCCACGAGCATCAGGAAGAAAAACACTACAATAAGGGAACAGCCACCTCGTATGTGTAAAAACTCTAATTCTAAAATGAAGTGATTCGGCCATAGGACAACATCTCATTAAAAACCCAGAATGCGCCAAAACATATTCAGACGATAATTTTCGGATCATTGGGCAAGCAAGATCGTCCTTTCATTTAAGTGTTTTGGAATCAGTTTACATAAAGACTCAAAACCCAGTCTTGTGTAAACAAAAAGAGTTCATTTTCTCACTTGGACTCTTCTAGTAAACAATGGCGAATAGGTGCCAAGAGGCCAATCATATGGCTAACTGGACACATTATTCATCATATCACGTGTACCCGCATATCTGGCTATAAATTTCGGTTCACCTTTCGGTCGCTATCCGACGTTTCATACTCTGACGAGTGTCGGACGAAAAAAAGCTTTTCAGTATGGTTAAAACATGGTACCGCTTTTTCGTGCTGTAGTGAAGATATATATATATATATATATATATATATATATATATATATATATATATATATATATATATATATATATATATATATATATATATATATATATATATATATATATATAAACTTAAGGTGACACAGTACCCAGCCTATCTTTTTTCTCTAATTCCTCCTCAGCGGCAGATATCATATGATCTGCGTAATCCTCAAGCCTATCCACAAAACAGAGCCAGAACTGATCGTTTTTCCACTTCCTACTTTATAATACGTTACATGAATGGAACAAGCTACCAACTGAAATATGCTCTTCTAAATCCCTTGCTGAATTTAAACGGAAATTGATTGCGTTAATTAGACAGGTCAAAAAGACTACCTATGGAGTCACTGATTTAAAAGGTATTAGAAATATAACCAAGCTTCGCGTAAAATTCAGTGATCTAAATGCGCATGAATTTCGTCACAATTTTGAGTGTCTTAGGCCTATATGTAATTGTGGTACGGCTAACGAGGACAATGAGCGTTATCTCCTGCATTGCCCTCATTTTGATACATTGCGAGAGGATCTCTTTGGCACTGTCACAGAAATGTTGGGTATTGATATCGCAGACCTGGATTCAGAAACTCTATGCAACTTGCTTCTTTATGGGAGTTCTAACTTTAATATACTTGAAAACAGGATAATAATTGATGCAACGATTGAGTTCATTGAGAAAACAAACAGGCTAAATTGATTGTGGGTCCTGGCGTGTTGCCTGGGTGAGGGGATGGATTTCTCTGTCCTTTCGTTGGATGGCGTGTTAGTATCTGCAGATCAGCACAAAATAAATATGACATAACAAAATCATCTAGCAGCTCTCCTTCCTATCTTCTAGGCGGTTCCACACTGAACTATCTCAATGCTCCCAAAGTGCATTACCTACTTCCATCATCATTATACCATACAGGTTTGATGTGATGGTACAAAAACGATGTTAGACCAACGGTTTAAGGGTTAGACCCATTTTACTGTTTGGGTTTGTGTGGAATTGCCAGTTCTTTTCTCTTCTTTAACTACTCGTGTGATGTTTCATTTTCTTCGCTTCGTATTGTCCCTTATGTTGCTGTTTAATTTTCGTTAGTTTTGAAGTTGTAGTTGATAAATTGTAAGTGCCGTTCTTGGTGTAGGCCAGATGACTTTGTGTCTTCTTACGCCAAGAGCGTTACATTAATTATGTATTTAAATTAGTTTAATTTTGATTTCTATGAATATATAAAATATATATATATATATATATATTTAATTCGATAATTCAACGATTCGCTCATTGGGTGTACATTAAGACTCAAAACCAGTCTTGTGTAAACAAAAGGAGTTCATTTTCTCACTTGGGCTCTTCAAGTAAGCAATGATTGGTTGTTAATTGGCCAATCATAGAGCCAAACAGACACATTATTTAGCATATCACGTGTATCCGCATCTAACTATATATTTCAGCTCACCTTCGGTCGTTATCCGATGTTTCATACTCTTACGAGTGTCGGACGAAAAAAGCTTTCAGTATGCTACAAGAATGTTCCCGCTTTGTCATGCTATAGTGAAGTTCTGTAGTGCCAACAGACCTTTCACACAAACACACACACACACACACACACACACACACACATATATATATATATATATATATGTTAAGTAGAAGCAACAGGGTTTGGAAGAAATGAAAAGTGAAAGTGCGAGAAAATAACCGACCCGAGCGGGATTCAAACTCGCGACCCCTGACTTTGTACGTCGGTGCTCTACCAACTGAGCTATCGGGCCACGCTTCCAAATCGTTGCTCAAGGGCAGGTCATTTGCTCGCACCGCCCCTCTCTTAACCAATTTGCACAGGGGAGCCATCGCAGCTCCATCGCAATGTGCATTGGACCTGCTGTTGAGAGAGGACTGCTCACACCAGGGGGGCCATCGCAGCCCCATCGACTGGATAGAGTTGAGGAAGGTTAAGTAGAAGCTTACTTAACCTTCCTCAACTCTATCCAGTCGATGGGGCTGCGATGGCCCCCCTGGTGTGAGCAGTCCTCTCTCAACAGCAGGTCCAATGCACATTGCGATGGAGCTGCGATGGCTCCCCTGTGCAAATTGGTTAAGAGAGGGGCGGTGCGAGCAAATGACCTGCCCTTGAGCAACGATTTGGAAGCGTGGCCCGATAGCTCAGTTGGTAGAGCACCGACGTACAAAGTCAGGGGTCGCGAGTTCGAATCCCGCTCGGGTCGGTTATTTTCTCGCACTTTCACTTTTCATATATATATATATATATATATATATATATATATATATATATATATATATATATATATATATATATATATATATATATATATATATATATATATATCACTATAGAACGAAAATGCGGGAAGATTGTTTTAGCATACTGAAAGCTTTTTTCGTCCGACACTCGTCAGTGTATGAAACGTCGGATAGCGACCGAAAGGTGAACCGAAATATATAGCCAGATGCGAGTACACGTGATCTGGCTATATATTTCGGTTCATCTTTCGGTCGCTATCCGACGTTTCATACTCTAACGAGTGTCGGACGAAAAAAGCTTTCAGTATGCTAAAACAATCTTCCCGCTTTGTCGTGCTATAGTGAAGGTCTGTAGTACCAACAGACTTTTCACATACATACATACATAAATATATATATATATATATATATATATATATATATATATATATATATATATATATATATATATATATATATATATATATATATATATATATATATATATATATATATATATATATATATATATATATATATATATATATATATATATATATATATATATATATATATATATATATATATAGATTAGAGGAAAAACTTCGGACGTGTGGACTCTGGTCTGTTTCATTGATAGCTTGCAAGAGCATATTGACTCTTGAACCTGACCCTTGAACCTGACCCTTGAACCTGACCCTTGAACCTGACCCTAGGAGTTATTCTGTCAGTGTAATCAACCGGTATATTTCTGTTAATTTTAAATAGTTCATCACTATTACTACACAAATAATGGTAAATTGAAAGCCTGACCTTGAAAAGTTTATCATTGCCTTTTAACGTGTTTCAATAATTGTTCATTGAACTCAAGAGGCAGGTTTATTTGTATTTCAAAAAGCTCAGTGATTGTCATCAGCATTATGATGTCGAAACTGATGTGCTATCGAAGTAAGAAGGCCTTTGTCAGCAGAATGGAGGTTTGTCTGTAGAATGCATTGATTATAGGGGGGGGGGGATGAATTGTACCTGACGATGCAGTATTACATGGTGCAAATTATTGAAGCAATTTTTGCAGTTGATTGAGTTCCAGTAATGCTTCATTCAATTGATTCTGCAGAAACAATAGTTGCATCTGTGGGACACTCGGCGGCTAATGCGCGCATGCTGGTGATTAAATATTCATAAATGAAATCAGACATTCATCGGTGATTGAATGGCATCAAAACTTGTTTCATAGCTGCTTTATATCACGCTCCTTGGAAAGTTCTACTCTGGTATTATGATATTTTGTCTCTTATTTTCAAGCATACTAGTGAATTGACAGAGGCAGACAGCTGAATTTTGAAATTTTGTGTAATTTTCATCGAAGGTATGTAATCCAAGTGCTTCTATTTTGAAAAATTGAATGAACTGAGATTAAGTAATATAAGTACTAACTGTTATAGACAGTGTTTTATGCAACCTTTTTGTGTGTTTTCTTTTTAATTATGAGTTAAAATTTTCTTATTTATGATAAGATGATGTACTTGTAGAAACCACATCTTTAAACTCCTTCACTTCATCATCATTTATTGAGATATTTTCTTCAAAGTTCTTGCTTCTACACATTTGTTTGCTTTCCGAAGCACGATATTTGAAGAAAATAGACCTCTGAAAATGGGAAACAAGGAAGATTTTGCCTGTTATCCATGCAAAATAATGGATTTATCTAGTAGCTACCATGTTACTTTTTTGAGTTATGCGAAATTTCATCATGCCTCTAATCACTCTTATTGCTTTGGTATATTTTCAATTCATTATGTGTCCAACACTGTACAATGGTTTTCTAGAACCACTGTAGGCTAAATTAGGTGTGAATTTTTAAAAGGAAGTCAGTAAACTATAGGAAGGAACATCGCAGAATCCTTCTAAAGCTAAATTTTACTCAATTAATGAAAACAGTCTTCATGTATATTGAATAGTCATTGTCAACCCACGAATTTGGCAACAATTTCCTTTAGCATGAAATTTCCTTCGAATTTTCTTCAACGTGTACTCTCCTTTACCTATCTTCCTTTCAGCATGGACTTTCTTTTAAATTTCCTTCAGCATGTACTTTCCTTCAGTCTCCTCTAATGCGTGTTCTCTTCCCCAGCATTTGCCAGAAAGACTATTGCGTGCAATACAGGATTAACATCTATTGCATCAAAGAGGAAATTTCTTTTGCCTTCGTTTCCTTCATTAGCGAAGCTATATAATTTATTATTGTTCATATTTAAAAGACACTCAAGATCCCTGTAAAGTATGTTAGAAAGAAAGTCATAATCTATCGAATTCATGTGCGAATACAAAAATTACTCAGATGCATCAATTTTGGTTGAATAGTTTCTTTGAATGCATCTCCTCAATTTTCGGTTTGGATGTGACTGGGAAGTGTGAGAATAAAATATTTCCTTTGAACACACCTTTGATGGATCATCAAATTATCATCATTATCATAAATATATTTGTTATCGTTATTATTATGTTGTATTTTTCATCATTATTATTATTAATGTGTTTATTTCGTTGGCACTTGTCCAAATGATTTTTTAGCATACAAACTACTGGGGATAGTTCATCACCAGGCGCTTAAATTTCCCCCTAGTTGGTCCATGGTTCTTCACTAGCAAGTATCCTTTAGGTTAAATTGTGTTTTCAAATTTTTTTTAAATTGCCTCTTTATGCCACTCGTGTGTCAAATTGTTTTATCTCCCGTTGTCTCGCTACTGCCAATTAATGTCTGTTTGATGTTCTTGTACTACAAACGGCATGGTAGTGAAAGCCACGGAAATTCCACTTTGTATTTCCCAGCATATATTTATTGCATGTCGGTTAGCGCATGAGGGAATAAATAAAATTGGACAGATAGCAATATATTGAAGAAAGTGAGAAAATACGAGACAATCAGAATTTGTGTTCTTTAATAGTTAGTTAACAAGTTTCTCAGTAATTTTAATAAAATCGTACTTAGTCTCTTAGTAATCCTGAAAGAAAATCTCCTGGAAATAATGCTAAAAATTTTGCTCAAAAGGAAGGGAATTATGTCAAACACGTTAAAGAAATGGCTCATTTTTCTAATGTCAATGAAAGGTCCTGAAGCCTATAGCAAAGATCTCAACAAGAGAAGAATGATGACGACAGCCTTGTTAACCTTCAGGTTAAATGAACAGAGAAAGAGAGAGAGAAGATCAAATTTCTTAATTTTGGATTTGAAATAAGACAGCTTTTGGAACTTCGAGAAGGAAGCGGAAGGAAAGGTTTTTCGTTGTTGACAGGTCCTTGGAATGAAAAATGATTTGTTGGATAGACTTAGTGAATTATGTAGCAAATCTTGGAGAGGGTGTGATTATTTAGGAGCACCACCCCAAACATGGGGTGCAGTACTCCAGAAAAGGATGAATCTAGGATTTATATATAATCAACAGCTGAGAGGGTGTGGAAAAGCCACGGGCTCTGGAAAGGAAACCAAGCTTTTGAGATGCATGTTCAGCTATGAAATAAATGTGGAATTTCTAGGTGACACTGGATGGGACTGAAAGACCAAGCTGACTGAAAGAAGTTGAAATATCCAGCTCACGACCGTTCATGAAAACAGGTGGAAAGTTTTGGTGATGTGTACGGAAAATATTGACCCATCTCGTCTTTCTTTGATTGAACTGAACAGGGTTGTCATTGTTCCACTTCTCTACATCTGTCATTTCAATGATGAGAAGTGAGGCTGAGGTGCTACGATAGAGTAAAACATTAGAGTAGGAAAGGTGATCTGGATTAGATGAAAAAGATTAACTTAGGTAAGCATCATATGCGAAAGAGTAAATACTAGAAGGTATAGAGGAAAGCAGATCATTTATGAAGATGATGAATAGAACAGGTGAGATAACAGAACCCCATACATCTCTTGAGAGTGAGAGACACAATCAGCGATTTTATTCTTCTTTTCTAAAGAGGGTAATAACTGCGTGTGGAGACAATGCTTCTAAAGGATTGAGGCTGGCCTACAGTTAATTCACTTCCATTTGCCACTTACAGTTCTATTGCAGTAAGGAAGATTTGGTCGTATAGGGCCATTGATATCTATATTTTGATTCAAACCTCGCCTGACCTCACTCAACTAGCCATTGACACTAATGAATGTGACAGTTTTTTTGCTAACTCTCTTTCTTTCAATTTCTGTTGCTAAGGGGACATGTAACTGCGGTAATTTCATCTATATGAGGTGATAAAATATGGTCCGGTCCGAATATCATGACAATGATACTCTGTATTGAACCGTTTACCTTTGTCATATCATCCCCTTTGTCATTTAATGAAGCTGGACTACTTCTACCCACAACAGTATGTTCGAATGGAGCTATTGTTTTCTGTCCTGAACGTATTCATGATGGCCGTTTGAATGATGCTACAGCTGGATTTTCCGTGACGAAAGAATCGTGATCACGTGCTCTGAAAAATTCACCTGTGTTCGTATTAGCAAACATTGTAAGTGATGACAAGGTTAGGCATAAAAAGACAATATAATACACATTAGTTTTTCATGAAATCGTTGGCATTAGCATGAATGCGCCCCGACTTAGCGATATAGCTAGAAACTAATCATGAGCTTTCATGCATAATTTATGTGACATGTATATATTAAGCGAGAGCATAATGTTTTTGACAGTAGGAACTTATTGAAGCTTTGTTATATCTTTGATCAGGTTACGTTCCAAGGAAGACGAAGTGTGTGCTAAGACTTATTTCACTGAATTCTACAATAAAGCCAAGGTGAACAAGCAAATTCAATAACCACGCTTTATTCGAGGTAATCAAGTATTCTTACTATCGTTGATTAAATCTCCATGTCCTTTTTGAAAGAAATGTGAATTTTTCTTGAGTACGAAACGTAAATTTTTTCAGTCTCAGATTTTCTTTCAATTTCTTTCAATAGAGAGAATGTCTTTTTCAGCTATTTTACAAGTTTTGAAGTCGCATAGAGAAGCCGGTTGGGTTTTTTGGCATATTGAACAGATGTCTATGAGTATTGTAAATGAACACGACTTTCAGCAGTTTTTGATGAATTGCATATTGGATTTAATAAATGTGCTACCTATGTTAAGCACAGTGTGTCTTATGAGAAATCCATGTTATTACAAGAGCAAACCTTAAGCTTTTTATAGCCAGAGTAAACCAGAAAATTTGCCTGACAGTGTCATTTTCACAGCGATTCATACAGGCTGAGTTAAAAACCTGTTGTATACTTGATCTGTTCAAAATATCTCCCATGCAATTGTCTGACATAATTTACTCTACACATTTTTGTTGAGACTCCGAGTCCAGAACTTATTGCTAAATGTTTGATGAAATTTTGACCGATTTTTAAATTGTATATGATAGTTTCTTTGAGATGTCAACAGGACGGAGTTATTCGTGTAATGGCAAGTAGATTTTTGCTTTGGTAGATTGATTTCTTCGACAGTTTGCAAAACATAGCGCTGAATCAACAGCTGCAATCTTTTAGGAATAGGAATTAGCTTTCAAGACATCAGTGGTCTTAAAAAATTTTTATGCAAATTTGAAAAACTTCAATGAGTAAAATTTCTGTTTACTTTTCTTCAGTGTTTAACTCGTCGTTTTGTTTGGAAGCAACTGAATCAGTTTTGCAGCAGAATGCACTCCTTTGATTAGCTATGTATATCTCCTAATTTACCTGCAATTAATCACGTAGTACTTGATCAGCAGCTTGTCATACTGAGAGACATAACGACCTCGTTCTTCTTAAATCTTCGTTCTTAAATGCAAAAGTTTTTTCATGATGTCCTGTTGGGAATGGGGTTTTTTCATCTAAGAACGCTTAGCACTTATACACATCATGTTAGCAAACACGAGACTAGCACATTTACCGCATCACTAAATATACTTTCATTCCCATTTGGACATTGGCTCTGTGTGCTCTGACAATGACCCTCTTTCTATACTTAGCAGTTTATCATCCAGATGTCTTTTTCTCAAATCCATGCATCGATGTAGCCCTCATTTTAGATTCTGATCTTTCATTTCAAAGTTTTTGTTTTAGTTCAGAATTTTCATTCATTGAATATATTTTATATCAGTCAACAATTCATCTTATACTTTTGAAATAGGTTTTGCTCCCAATGATTTTGAGTGAGCAGCGCGTTCCTTATGCCTTATCGAGCTTTTTTCCGAGCCTTTTTTCAAAAGTTTGCAAAACTGGTCTCTCCTGAAACCTCAATGCTTTTTATTTTGTTTCTCTGAATACCAATAGTACTACTGATTACACGAGCGTATGCCACTTCGTATCTTTGAAATACAAATTAGAAGTTGGCATTTAATCTAACAGTCTTTATACTAGGGCATGAATAGATTTAGCCTTTCTGTTCAGACTGCAAGAGGAAACTTAGATGGTTATCTTATCGAATTAACAGACTGAAATTTAAGATTCATTAAAAGCATGCTGAACAGTTATGCTATCCAAGTGTTCTGATTTGACTTGAAGCATTTTAAATGTGGATACAAGAAGGATATGAAATATGCCACGGACTAAGGATAAAACAAATGAAGAGGTGTTAGACATTTAAAAAAGCAAGAGAACTCTATTAAATATAATCAAGAAGAGAAAATTACAGTACTTTGGACATAGAGTAAGGAGGAACTCATCTCAGCGATTATTGCTTGAAGGAAAACTAAATGGAAAGAGACCAAGAGGAAGATCCAGGAGAACGTGGATGAAAAGTATAGAAGGATGGACGAACAAATCCTGCAGAGAATTTGCTCGTGACGGTTGGAGAAGGATAGTCGTTGGCCTGCTGCGAGCAGATAGTCCTACATGACTGGGTATTATACATAATTAATATTGGAACTGCACAATGAAACAAGAGTTCTTGCCTAGTAAATCTAAAATATTTTGATAACATCGCCTTTATGTGCATAGCTTGGTTGCCCTTCTCCGTATATCATTGAAAGTGTGAAAATAGCTAGGGAGACGGTTCTTTAGAATATTGTCCGGATATGGGAGATTTAATCATGAGAATCGACGTTAGAGCTATGTACTGGAGGAAAACTGAGACCATGCTAGCCGAGGATTAGAATATCGCAAAATTTAGCACAGTCCGTGTTATTGATTGTACAAACAATTCACATTATTTCACTTCAAATTCTATTTCCTGAGTGTCTTACTTACAGAGACTAGTTTATGCGACTCTGAGTTTCATGAAACTCTGAGCTGCAACTTTGAGCAAATTGTTGTATTCTCTGAAACTTGACAAACCTTTGCGTAGCATTTGTCCACGAGCAAGTTGGTTCGAAGAATCCAAGCGTGACAAAATCTCCTTCTGGTTACATAGCTGCGGATTTGCTAGCTTTGATCCGAAAAGACTCCAAAACGGAAAGATTAGGAGATGAACGGGCTCTGGCAATTTGTTCGCATTTCAAACACTCTGTTCCCAAGCCTGCGGAGCGAAGAATCCAAGAAGAATGGGTGTTTGTTAAGGTGTTGTTTTTGTAAGGTGGAGAATGCTGTTATTTTGGTTGTAGATTTTGGCGAAGGCTTGAGGAAGCTTGCTATTTGATCTTACTCCCCCTCACAATCGCACAACCCTTAAATTAGCCATTGACATTGACGATTTGTCGATACCTCAAAGTAAACAAGTTAAGTTGCACTTCTTGCTATTTATTTATTTATTAAAGACGGTTAATTGATAGCAATGAACTCAGTAAATTTAGTACAGAAGTCATTCAATCTTCCATCCATCTTTCCATTACAAAAGATCCTCGAATTGTCCCCCTCGAAACAGCTCCCTCCTCCAATGAGCTCCCATGCTTGAACTTCAAGTTATTAGTATGCCCCTTGAACAAGCCCCCACCCCAAATGATGATAAAGACCTTAATAAAGACTAAAATGTCTATATTTAGACTGTTCTTCTATATTATGAAGAAAAGGAATTATGACAGTGAACCTGTTATGAAGCATGTGTCAAGCAGTTTTAGTAAGCCCCCCTTCGAATAAGCCCTCCCCTCGACTACGCCCCTTCTTAAGAAAGTATCAATAATAGATAAGCCCCCAGGGGGCTAATTCGAAATTTTTCGAGTTTATAATACGATTGGCTTTACAGTACCTAATGGAACTGTGGAGCAGCATTGTAACTATAGGGATACAAATAGGGTATTCACTCTTTTGAAACATTTTCGTGGAATTGTATGCACTTTAGCAGGTGGCCTTTTTCTACATTAAAAGTCCATTTGAAAAAGAGTTATCACTCAAGCCGTCACCTTACAGTTGGGATCTCTTGCATTCATTTATCAATATCGCACAACTCTCTTTGAGTTACGTTCAACGTTTAAAATCGTTGGATTGCTTCGCTTTACCTGCAATAAAATCTGATTTTAGCTTGATCAACAAGTGACATGAAGAACTCCCGAGGAAAATCTTGTTAGATATGAAGCAAGCTGTTTATGGAGAAAGGATGTTTTACAGTATTTAGAGACGGCCTTATCTAAATACTTTTGATCATAAATAAATCGGCCTATTTTCGAACCCCAAAGCGTTGTAATCAGCTTGTTTCTAGCAGATTCAAATGGTCTCTAAGCACTATCATTCATAGCAACCATCCCTTTTTGTCACCAGTCATGCATGTCATGCAATGTCGAATTTATCTTCACTGTACATGAGTTGTGTTCAGTTCTGTAATACCTCACGGATTTGACGTTCAAGATACTTAGGTGCCTTGAGTTCATGCACAAGACGAGCGGGTATCCTAATTGAAGGTAGGAAAAAGCATAATATTATGAGCAAAGATTGCAATCCAGCCCTCGACCTCTAATTTCATAGTGACATTTACAATTTGCTGCTTTCAAGGTAAAATAGTCAGTATTATATGACTATTTCTTCATTAAACGCCATCCCCACGAATATGTTTGGAAAATCAATGATTAGCCTGGTCTATATTACTTGATACGTCCACTGAGATGCTCAGTGGCCTCAACACCGTGCCCTTTGTATATTCACTGGATGGTTAAAAGCAAGATTAGGTGTGTAGTAATAATGAGTTAGACATTTAAACTCTCATTTATACTGGCAAATAGAATGTTACTTCCAGCGGATATCAAGTTCATGTCATTAACGCAATTTTTCAAAGTTCATTGAAAATTGTGGGCAATCTAAGGGATGAACTCAGAAAACTTAAACTTCAAGTTTACTGATTAATTCTGGGTATTTTTAACTATCAGTTCTGCACTTTTTGTGTTATGAAAGTGAATTCTGTATTCATGCAGTATGCAAACTGTGTGTTAGCTAATATAAAAATACATAGAAGTTGATCAATTCATTACTATCCAAGATACTTTTCAGGCATTAGTTTGGAATGCGCATTTTTGTATATCCATGATATATGTGTAATTTATTTGTGTTCTCGCTAATTCACTCGATACCTGTGTCTAATTGATTTGGCTTACATAGATCATAGTTCTTGATTTATGCGATGGCTTCATGTTATTTGAACAATATGGAAAACCTTTGATCTATTGTCGTGCTTCTCAACTCTATCTTACCCTTAGACCCCTTTCTCTTATTGTTTCTTTAGTGGATCCCTTCGTAGCGATGCACCAAAATGCAAAATAATTATTATATTTGAAAAGTCTGTTGGTACTACGGAACTTCACTACAATACGAAAAGCGGCAACGTTTTTAGACGTACTGAAAAGCTTATTTGTCCGACACTCGTCAGAGAATGAAACGTCGGATAGTGCCCGAATCGGTTCACCTTTGGTCATTTTTCGACGTTTCACATTCCGACGAGTGTCGGACGAAGACAGATTTTCAGTATGTCTAAAAAATGTTGCCGCTTTTTTTGTGCTGTAGTGGAATTATCATATTTTTCACTAACAAAAAGATATTTCGTTAATGATGAGTAGGTAAAGGGGGTACGTTGATACAGTCAGAAAAACATCAGAAAGACATCTCATCTACTGTATAACACCAAAGCGATCATGGCAGAAACGCAAGAAAACTTAAGGAAAGAAACCTACAAACGAATCAATCAAAATGGAAAGAATGCAACATAAATCAAAAAGGAAAGGAAGTATGGAAAGAGTTCAAAACTCTTGGAAGTATAGTTAGTATAGAAAATGACATCAACAGAAGAAAGACATTGGCAATTATTGATGTTATTTTCAAATAGTACGCGTAAACAGTACATTTAACAGCAGGAAAATCTCCATTGATATCAAAGCAAGGACGTTTAATACCTATATTGCAGGTGGTTTTCTGTTTCAAAGCGAATAGTGGAGTTAAACAGGAAACCTGGAAAACACCATCAATGCCTGTTGGTATGAGGTCGTAAGAAAGGTCCACCCAGCCACACCCAGCCACACCCAGCCACACCCAGCCATACCCTATGATAGAATACCCAGTCGAAAAAGTCGCGCTACGCCACTGGTATGAGGTTGTAAGAAAGGTCACTTTACTTAAATAGCAATGACATAAGACTATCAACGATCACAAAACCAGAACGAAATGCGTGGTTGTTTACTCCTAATAACTAAAAATGCATGGCTATTTACTCTTAATAGCTAAAAAGGTTCAGCTTCCAACATGATCGAGACTCATGATGAAACTACAGCTAGAAACTGCAGTGAGAAATGCCTCAGAAATGTATGGAGATCAATGGGAAGATCGAAGATATTATGAATGCAAACCATATGGCAAGGTAGGCGCAATGCCGAAATCAGGCTGAATTTTCAAAAGAAACTACAAAATAAAGTGAACTGAAACATGACACGAAGATCTGGCGAAATGATTGTGCAGTATCTACTGCTTGAGATACATTCCGGTAGAAGCAATAGTAAAACAGTCTGCTCTGAAGTGGATTTGGTCCGCTTCATGGTCCGTTACAATATCGCTAAGTACTCAGAATGTATTATATTCTGCCTGCGGACACCCTGGACTATTGCATGAGGCCCAGTTGAGAACCACTAGTCTCATGGAATCGAAGAATCTTCTAAGACAGATATCAATTAGTTTTCATGTGTTTAGTTGATAAACACATTTGGGCTGTCAAAGCTCTTAAAGCTCTCAAAGCTGTCAATTCTCTTAAATTTCTCCAGTGCATTTGAAAAACTACCTTTTTAAGGTTATGCCTAGTATCTACTGAGACTTTAATTGCTATTTGGGGCCAGATGGCTAGGTCTGGCTGACATCTACAGGCTCAAAATCTGGATACTTCTTATGGAATGTTTTCAGAGACATTTTTCATAATATGGAAGCGCCAGTTTTCTCTTATTTATCAAGGCATATTTTGCTGCTATTAAGTATGCATGCTGATTTGAAACCATACCCAACGAAATTAAATCACAGTGACTTTCCTTAATTTATATGACATAAGCAGTCTTTTTGTAATTATCTTTTGTTATTAATGTTTAATTCAAGACTTGGCAAAAGATGCATCCCCTTTGTCTTTGATTACCAGCTGTTGATGTCCTGCTGAAGTTTGTTATTAACATATTAAAGTGTGTCAGCTGGATTTGATATCTCTAGATCATGAGCACCTTGCACTTTGAATGGATAAAACTGATTATAGGAACACAAAACCACTGATTTATCGGTTCGGTTACTTCCAAGTGTTAGGGAATACCTTATGAACTGGAGCATAGTAATTTATCTAGGATTCACTCCAAGAATTTTTATGGCAAGATGCTTCAGGGTCTGATAATTTTGATATCGACTGCAATTAACAAATATATAGCTGTTTTGAATTAATTTGATTGCTAAGGAACCGGAGATGGGCTGCGCAAGAGACTTTGACTATGAAAGAGAACTATGAGGAATAGATGAAAAGGAGCTCTGTCTTGGAGCAGCCAGTTACCACTTTAGCGTTCTTCATATATTGCAGGCCTTCTCAATTAGATTTTTTTAAGCACCACTTTGGGCTGGTTAGCAAGCAAGAAGCTCCATAGTTAATAGTTTTACCTGCATCGTCACGAGCTCCATCTCGGTAGTTAAAGAAAATTGTAGTGTGCTGGTATGGCTTTGAAGAATTATATATTCAATGTATATACCATAAATTGTAATGTGATGATACAATGTAAACTTGCAATGCGCCACTCCGCGCTACCAAATGCGCCACTAGTAGTGGTGCGCGCGCCAACACTTGAGAAAGAGTGGTATCATGTTATACAAGCTGCTTTCGACATGATTAAAAAATGCGATTGGCTTGAATCTACTGAACATTAATAGAACAATGGACCTCGAAAGTGTAGTAGAAAGATCATATGATTATATTGAATTTTAACTACTTTGACATTTTATCTTAGAATATATGTTGATTTATGGTAGCTAATGATGTTACATAAAAAGGGAATTGTGTATATGGTGCAATGCTTAATTGAATGCAACAAAGCTATGCACAAATAAGACGGTGGTTAGTTCGATGTAGAAGCTTTGGCGGAATTTATAGCTAATGAGTTAGGTACAAAAGAGAAGCTGCAGTATGCCTTATAGGTAATGATTTGGGCGCGGAAGAGAGGTTCCAGCATGCCTGATAGCTGACGAGTTAAGCACAGAAAAGAAGCTTTAGCACACCTTATAGCTGACTTTCATCGGAACAAATCTTTTAGTCATTTTTTTATTTGTATTCGATCGAGTTTGCTATGTGCAGCTATAATTGGATCAGATGCTGAACGAAATTTGTATCTTTAATACCGTTGTAACTTTGCGGCTATATGATTGTGTAGTTTTATTTGAAAATTGTAATCCTTTTAAAGAAAGAACGATCTCTCATCACAGGATGGAGAACACAGATACCAAAATATTGATTTTCCATATCCACAGAACACTTGCTCGTTTGTTCTGCCTTTTCTTGATGAGAATTGGCATGTGAAACTTTCTTTAACTTTTAGATCCAGTTCATTTGCATTGAACATTGCGTTTACGTTGAAGTTACCATCTGTTCATGAAGTCGATTATACAAGTGCAGGTATGTCTCATCGTCTTCTAGACCCCACGCTATGCCGACAAATACCACGGATACTACTCACAAAACAGCCATAGTACCAGAGATCTTAAGTACAACATTGATATAAGATCATGCAGCGATTATGAAATGACTGTAGACGATTTAAATCCCACTCAGATACGATTTCATAGCTCTTTTGAAACTACCAACTAACTGCACGGTAGCCTGGATGTAAGACAGGCAGGATACTATACACAACTCCAGCAGTAGGTTGATTTTGGCTGAAAGTCAATGGGTAATGCTGAATTGTAGATGTATCGTTTTACAGGAAGATTTTGTGAGATCATTCCTTGCACATATCCAAATGAGAAGCCTTATATTTGCTATAGTTTAAAAGATGGTTAGAAGTAAATGTAATGTGGTTCTATGTTGTTATTTCTTTCTAGGTATGATATGACGTAATTAACCCATGAGCAAAATGGCAACGAAAGCAAAAGCATGTGTCATACTTTTCTGCCTTCTGCTGACATCCACATTGATCGATTTGCAAAAAGTGAGGTCGTACAGTGATACTGCCACTTTAACTGATAAGTCCTCGTCGTTTTTAGCATTTGAAAACTTCAATTCTTCGAAGTTCACTGGATTGTCCTTCAGATTCAAAACTTATTGCGTGCATTGTTTATTAATGTATGTGGACAACACAAAGATGAATAGTAACAATGTGAACTATATTCGATTAACATTGCGCAAGGGACAGCTTATCATCGATATACAGTCTTTAGAGTTTTATAAGGATAGCAGTTCTGAGGCCCTGACAAAGACACTGAAGATTTCTCGAGATCTCAACGATGTTCAATGGCATCAGATTGATATCAAAATATCAGACACGAGATCGACAATTAGAGTTGACAATGAGAGCAAGACATTAGTTAACAAAATGATCACCCTCTCATCATTGCTATATATTGGCGGAGTTGAGCATTCTGCCAACATTTCAATTGCTGCTGACTCGAAAGAAATGCGATATATTCAAAGGTAAACTTATCGTTTTGCATCGACTAATTATTGGTAGCATGAAGTTGGTTCTATTTCGAAGTGTTTTGTATCAAAATAGTGCTCGATTTATTGCCATTTTCCAACAAGTTTACTGCAGAGAAATTTGGTGTCTGTTAATAGCGTAATAGCTTGCATCCTTATGTGTTGGCTATAAAATTGAATAGCTGCCAATATGTATCAACATTCCTTATTTTGATAACTATGAATTTTATTATCAGTACCATATGAGGTTTTATTACATTAATTTCTAATCATTATGTTTTTATCCAAAAGCGTTCTGAAAATAATTTAGTTACTTCACTCACTATCTTACTTCGAAAAGATTCAAATATACAGTTTACAAAGCAGGTAGTCATTTTTGTATGCAATCCCAGTTTTTGGTATCAGCCTGTCCAAAAAATCTAGGAACTGAGAGAATGGCATTCCACGGGGTTATAGTGTGATGTTATAACAGACTTTGTATTTTGCTCTAACTGTGGGAGTAATGCTCGATATTCTTGATTTGTTCCAAAGTACTTTTACCAGGTTATGTTACCAGGTTAGAGCTTCGTTCGCTTAACCAACTAGTAGTTTACTCAAGAAAAAACATATTTGCATGTGCAATAAGATAGCAACAAAAGCAACAACAACAACAATATCATTAACATTGTAAAGCAAGGAGGAAGAATAGAGACATAGTTCTTGTTGTAGTTTAATTTAATGACGACAATTCCAAATAAAACGTGACAATGTATGTAAAGAATATCCGATTTAATGACTATTAACTTTATGGGGCAATTACCCAACTCCACCATAAGTGTTAAATTGAAAGGGATATGAAATAGAAATTATAATATAGAATAAATAATCTCCAAGCGTAATTAGATGTAAATGGTGAAAAATATGGGCATAGGGGGCTTTAGATTTAATGAGGCAGCAAACGTTCTGCCCGACACACTGTTCTGTTGCCCGAATGAGTTGTTTTCTAGCTGTAATGAGCTGCACCTATTTTCAAGAAAACCTATTGTTTGTTCTAACGAAATTGTCCGAGTGACGTGGATTTTGTGCTGCAGCCACACCGCTTCTTACGCTGATCATAAAAAATTTGCAACATGATTATTATCATTATTATTTCATTGTATTTAGATTTGTAGGTTGTATTGGATCAGTAAATTTTCACCGTGGCAGCGGACGCAAACGCTTAGCTCTCGAAGTTAAAAGACAGAAGGCGACTGTTGGCTGTCTTAATTTGTGTAAAAGAGAGTCTTGTGAAAATAAAGGGAAATGCTTGAATCTTTTCACTAAAACATCTTGTGATTGTATTGGCACTGGATATGAAGGATTAAAGTGTACTAGAGGTAAGAGCAAAACTCAACGTTTAGATATTTCAAGGCATCTTGAGATTTCCAGTTCCTATTTGCAATTGGAATTTCTTTTCTTGAACATAAACCTTTTTTAGGATAAATATTTCACTTTCAGAAGTATCCGAAGCCATCTTTTTAAACAAAACAGACCATATTGGTGTGAAGTTAAGAACTTCTCAAAACATCCTTAAAGTGAAATTGAGATTCAGAACACGTGATGAACAAGGCCTTCTTCTATCAACAAGCAAGCGAAGCAGCGGATTTTACGTAGCGATTGTGGATGGCAGAATCAGGGTTTCAATCGACCATGAACGAGGTTGGGTGTTTAGTTCTCTCGTACTTAAGTTTTTATTTGCTGCTGGCCTGCAGCACTGAGTGAAATACGATGTTGGTTGTAGCAGTTCGCTAGCTAATGGGACATTCGTCGCTCGCATGAAAAAAGAACTGCTCTCTTCATTGTTTTGCCCATTTTACCTAGTAAGGTTAGCCTTGTCTATTTAAAATCCATTGAATCAGTTGCTCGTGACTTGCAAAAACGTATTTAAGCTAATTCACCGTCCTCAGCACCGAAGTATTTCATTTCTAAGGGGGAAGCTCTATCTGTTATTGTCTTGGGAACCTTTAATCCTTTAAGGAGACATCCAAACCAGAATGGTGAGTCTATTTTCTGCAACGGCAGTATGACATTTTCGGAAATGTACACATAAAGAAGTATCCGATATTCCTGACTATTGTTTAGTTTTTGAGCTTTAGAAATAAATCCACATGTGGTTGACATAGCGTTCCAGTCATCTGTCCTCGTTCAGTTGAGGAGCAATCAAACAAACCCTTAGTATTTCTAGAGCTCACGGATTCCTAAGTGAACTGAGTATAAAGAAGCAACAAAATTAGCTTGACCTGCATGATATTTGGATTAGTTTGGTTATTTTGCAAACAAGAGTATAAGACCGTTTTAAAGTCGATCATCATAAAGACATGGCGGAGAAAGTTCTTAGGATGGGTTGGGGGATACTTGGGGTTAAAAGGACAATATCATTTACCTATTTGTAGTTTTGAGTAGCACTCTACACTATTGATAAGAGGATTGTAGTCTATACAAAAGTGAGAGATGTACCTCTTCCAGCTCCCTTGCCCTACCTAGCCACTTTATTTTGTCCCTTCCAACCCTCTTTCCTGACATTAATTGATTTATTTTTCTTCTTAGGTTTTTACTTTGGAAGCGGCACTTTGCATGATTCTCAGTGGCATTTCTTGGTTGTCTCAGTTTCATTTTCAACTATTTACATTGAATTGGATGGGAAGTATGACGTGTTTAGATTTTTTGCGCTTAAAGCATAATTTCTATGATATGTTTTTTATGTGTTTGTCAAAAACCATTCATGTAAATTTATAATAAAGTTATAAATCCATGATGTAGTTTCATCCAACATCAAGGAGAAGCCAACTGGCATTTTACTTGAGAGCAAAAAACGAATTGACTTCCTTGTCATGATGCCTAAAACTTCTTAATCCCAATATCCTTTCTAGCCCTTCGATGACTTCACGAGAATTTCACAGTGAAGCGTAAAGTGCACGGTTTTCAGTACTGTAACTGTTTACGACCGTGCTATATAGTAAGAGTACTGTGTCTTTTGTATTGGTGCAAACAAAATGCTTAAAATAGCAAGTTTTTTATTCTGGAATATATGCCATACAACTGCTAGCAGGTTTGGAAATATTTACAACTGTATCAAGATGATTACCCATTTCAAATTCTATGCTGCATGAAGCCAAAGTACAAGGTATCATTGTAGTTATAAAACTAGAGATGCTACGTGTATGAAGAAAAACAAAGATGGTACGAACAACAAAGTTTTCTGGGCAAAAAACAAGTATGCGTGAATGTCTATAAATTACTTAGACTCAGCAACATCGTCGGGAAACATTTGCTCAAAAGCCTCAGCTACAGCAATGACATGTTTAAAGTAATTGGCAGAGCCAGGTCATATTTAATCATATGTTTTGGAGTCTGTTCGGATAAATGCTAGACTATCCACAGCTATGTAACCAGGAGATTTTGTCACGCTTGGATTCTTCTAAGCAGCTAAATTATTCACGACATCGATTGGCTGTTCCAGAACAATACCATTCATAGTTGCTTGTGTGATTGGCTCGAGACAAAAGCCTCGATTTGGATTTTGGTTGGTTCTTTTCGATCATTGTGCCGCGGTGTCATTATTCTCTGAAAGGTGACTGATGAAAAGCTTTCAGTAAACTTTTATTCATATTTGTTTGTTTGTTCAATGCAACATGTAACATATAAAGTATGTTGCTTTGAAATATGACGTATGCGTTAAGTAGTTGGCTTAATTGAGTGAATCGTTTGAATTGTAAACTTAGTTGGTCACGTGGTCATACAAACCAATGATATTTCAACTACAATCAACATTCATTATAACCACATACATGGCGTTAACAGTTGATACACCTAGTTGATTTTCTCAACGATGCTTATCGAAGCCATATCTAAGTATTTGTCATGGTTGTGTTTATGGTGAGCACAGTATGTTGCCCCTACTTTATGGATCAATATTGAATTTTAGTTGATGCCAAATGCTTTAGATAAGTTTCTTCCTAGCTTACTATTTCCATATCTTTTGATACCAAGAAAGACAGATCACTTCACTGTATTCTCACTGTCTACCGTTTTTATGTCTACAATTATAACCAACTCGCTTTCATATTTAACAAATTGTTTGATTTTGTCTATTTTGCCAGGTTGATCTGAACAATGACATCGCATACTTTTCAAGACTATAATGTGATCACATTTCCAAGAATTTACCCCCTGTTCGTCTCCATGTATTCCAAGTGGAAGCATTGATAGATTTATCAGTGTTGCTTTTGTGGGTTGAGGCAACCTAAGCAGATATGGAGAAAGTAATAAGTCTATCTCTAGACCTTCCTGGTATGGTAACACACAGTTTTGGTAGGGATAGATTTGGAAACGCCTGGTAAAGAGGATGAGATGCTTCTAAAGTAGTTTGTAGATATATAGCTCTTGCAGCTCTCCATACTCACTGAAAGATACATATGGCATTTTGATCAATTCTGGTGACTGAAACAGGACTGATACCCTAAAGACAGATGTTATTCCAGTTCTGTTGATCGGATGAAAGAGACTATAAAGCTATAAATTCTGAAATCAAATCGTCGATGAGAGTATTTCTGAAACTTATGAACTGAAATGCCCACTGGTGTTTATAACTCATCAGTCTACGTGAATTACAAATGTCATAAGTAGGACACCGACCAGCTAAGACCTTTCAGCCCTAGAGCAAAGCTACAATAGTGTAACTGTTTTATTTTCTAGATACAATGAAAGCAGGAATATTGGCAACAATGTAAATTTAATTACATCTCGTATATTCATTGGTGGTTTACCAGAAAATCTTCAAACGCTGACTCCCTCTGCGATGCCTAATAATTTTGTTGGTTGTCTGCAGCAAATATATGTTTATGATGTAAGCAAAGGAAGATTTTTAGTTTATTAATGAATTTTCTTTATGTGTTCATCTTTCACTTTTGAGTTTTATGGTTTTTCTTTCATACACGACTAAGATTTGAAATACAAAAGTACAGTTGCGATACATTAGGGAATACTGAATTCTTCAATCTACCTCAAAGCCATGATTTTGAACACATTAACACGACTAATACACAAGAAAGTTGAGAGGTGGCAAGATGGCAGACCAGTCCAGGCCCTGAGCTTGAGATGACCATCTATGAACTGTGAAATGAACCTTGATGATTCCAGTAACTTTGATTTAATTAAAAATGATTTGAGATAAATTTGGCACGTGCGATGTCATATTTCAACGTAAAACACATGCTTCCATTGATTCCATAATCATCTTTAATTGCAAAATAAGCCTATTAGAAAAAGTGCAAACAGAAAATAGCGACTCCCTAGGGCCTTATGATTATGCAGTAACTATGTTTTACTATATCTGTCTGCATATATAAAGTGATAATGTAATATATTGTATAATAGAATGTAGTATAATATAATATAATATAATATAATATAATATAATATAATATAATATAATATAACATAATATAATATAATATAGTATATTATGATATAATATGTAATATGCCTTCTTGTAACTGAGGATGATCGTGAAATCAATTTAAATATGTTTTATTCGTTCGATATTCGTCGGTGTCACATTCATCTGCAATTTACCGCTGCTGAGAAACTTTCATAACATTATCTACGCCTCATCAGCAAAATAGAAAATGACTTAAACAGAAACATCTTGTGTAGTATCTGTATGTGAATTACTGTATAGCATTTAATGAGAACTGCTAGTGTTCAGAAGGTTAGAATTATGGGACTGATTAATAACTGTAATATTTTTTCTTTCCATTTGGTCAATTTGATTATGTGTCTGTACTACATTTCTACTTACCTTTACGAACTGATTTCTGTTTTATTATTTGTAAGTGCAACTCAAAGCATTGCCAAGAAATTGCGTATGTGAATTGAATAGTCGCTTCTTGTTCACTCACAAAAATTTCATCTTAATCTCATTGTTTTTTAGATAAACATTGTTTATAAACTGATTCACAGTGATGATTCAAGGTTGTCCTTTACAAAGACACTCAAAAAACAATGCATAATGAAGCATGAAAATTTGGAAGACGCTTTGAAAAGAATATCTGGTAATTTGACCATTCAGTTGATAATGATGCATACAATATCACTAAATCCAGAATAAATTAATGAATAGATGCTATGTATATATGTACATGTACCCATATTATTTATGGATGTTATATTACTTGTACAGAGAGGAGGAAAATTAAAGAAAAGACATGTTCTCTGTTACTCTGAGTTTTTGCTATTGCACTCATCAGACAGATTTCTATATACTGTACATAGATATATATTTATGTACTGTAAAAATTAATGATAAATATGTATGCACAATGTAACTCCATTATTATTATTTCACAGTCTGTTCTTTCCACTGTTCTGTTGGTCTTTTTGTGCTTTTCATTCCTTCAGCTTGATTAGATTTGCCCTATTAGCGCTTTTTGGTTTATTATATTTTAACATCTTTTGTTGTCTTGTTTGTTTTATTCAACTTACTTTTTGTATATATGCACACTCTGTATGTAAAGGAGAGCAGTTATGATGAAGCTGTCACCGAAGCAATAAGGATGTGTTTTTCCCACTATTTATATAAGTATATTTATCTTTCTTGCGCCTTATACCTAGCGCACATCAGCGATTTTTGTCGTTAGCAACACAAATTTTTGTTGTCGTTGGTAACTGATTTGTTTTACCCGCGCACTTGCAATTTTGTCTCATTTATTCTGTGACAATGCCCTCAGTTGAAAAGTCTCTCGTGAATAACTATGCTACTACATGCCACGAAAGCAGTCACTGATTGACCAATAATATTTTTGCAGTAAGGTTTTCCTCTCAGCAAACCAGCGATTGTTGTCGCTGTCGCTTGCGACAAAATCGCTAGTACATTAGGATTACAAGCTCCTCCAAAAACAGTATTGTTTCATCTATGAGGCACTGATAGTTGTTGGGCAAGTAGAATTTCTCCATTATCGTATGTTCTCCTCAGAACAACATTACACATTTTTTAAGGTAAGGAAACAGCTTTATAAGACAATGAGGCTGGAAAATTCACCTGTTTTACGTGCTCGATATTAGCTCATTCTTTGCAAGCTCTTTTACCAAAGATCGAAACTTTTCTTTGATAATCTTGCTTAACGAAGATCAAACTTTTTTATAACAAATAATGGTAACCTCTTTTAGTCAGTTTACGCCAATAGAAGTTAAGAAAATCCTAAGAAATTCTCAGCCTCAATTTGGGGGAAAGTTAGGAAAATTGAGGCTCAGGCGAAACTGTTTGGGTGGGGAGGAAGTCGATGAAAGTAAGCACAGAATAAATGCATTGCAAAGTATCTCAGCCCTTTTGGCGACTATTGTATGTATATATTTATTCCTGTATATTTCTATGGTATATATAAATATATATTTACTTAAGATGAATGAATATTTATACATATATATATATATATATATATATATATATATATATATATATATATATATATCTACCAATTTGGATCTCCTCTCTGAAATACCTCATAATAACTCTATCATAGATGAAAGGAAAAGGAAGACGACTATTCCTCCATTAACAAAAGCAAGCAAAGGAGAAAGTAAGCAATCGGTAACAAGCAGCAAAACGCAGTCGACTAATGCAGCAAGACAGGTATTAACTAATGATCAATTTCAATTCTATTTCAATTCTGTATTGCATAGCGGCAAATAGATAGATTCGCCTTGCAGTAAGAGCCAATATAAGAGAGAGCAGTATCCGACCCAGAACCAATAAAACAAAGTCAACTCATAATGCAAACAAAGCCTGGGAAATGAAAGCTCTGAGTTAGTGCATAGGTATTTTCTGTCTAATGTATACCACAACAGTTCTACACTTAAAAGGTGCATAAATAATGGATAAATGACGCGAGAATGGATGATTAAGTTGCTATTATGGTTTGTTCATACCATAACGTGTTGATATTGTGATGTGTTGTTATCATGATCTGTTTATTATGTGTTGATATCATGATATGTTGATATTTTGATATGTTGATATCGCGATGTATTTATATTATGACGTGTTGATATTGTGATGCGCTGATATTATGGTCTGTTTATGATGTGTTGATACTATGTTGTATTGATATTGTGATATGTCAATACTATGATGTGTTGATATTATGTTGTATTGATATTGGGATGTGTTGATACTATGATGTGTTGATATTATGTTGTATTGATATTATGATGTGTTGATATTGTGATGTATTAATATTATCATATGTTGATATTATGATGTGTTGATATTGTGGTGTATTGATATTGTGATATATTAATATTGTGTTGTGCTGATGTTGTGATGTGTTGATATTATGTTGTATTGATATTGTGTTATGTTGATATCTTGATGCGTTGTTATTATGTGTTGATATTGTGATGTGTTGATATTGTGGTGCATTAATATCAACAACTTCAAGAAATTAATCCTTCATTTCAAAAAGCCATCTATAAACTGCAAGCGTTTATTTCCATGAATTGATAATCTTTTAGGATGGAAAGACTGCTGGTTATTCCAAACTAGCAATAGAAAATAACAAAGATTTAATTGCATGGATCAGCAGTGGCGTTGTTAGTGGAACAATTGTTCTTATGATAATAACCGCGTGTGCAATACACTATTTTAAATATAAGTACGAAAGCATATTTGTATCCAGACTGAACGATCACGAATTTAACCAGGAACAACAGCGTACAAACAATGCGCATGCGCTGCCAAAACAGCAAGCTGTTGTTTTCTTGCAGGATAAGCAGATGTCAAAAGTAGTGAACTTGTAGTATTGTTAAGAGAACTAAGCCATAATTTACTAAATTTGAAGTTAGTTGATAGTCTTTAACTGTGCTTTACGAACATAAATGTCAGATTCCAAGGTCAGTTTTAAGAATCCGTTTTGGAACAACAACAACAACAAAAACAACAGCAACAGCAACAGCAACAACAACAACTATAGCAGATAAATTGATGATAGTAGAAGAAGAAGATTTTTTCATCTTTTTCTGCTTGAACAAAACTTGTTGCATTTCATGGTTTAACATTTTGAATAAATATGTAGATAGATATGTAGACAAATAGTACCCAAGTAGACTTAAATTGATTTCTCTGTCCCTTCATTTACCCCACCCTAAGTTTTAAAGAGGCATTTTGGTTCCACCCTTCTCACAAAAATGCAGCCCCGTGGGCAGTGGCCGGGTGGCAGGGAGGGCTTCCCCATAAGAAACCTTTATGATTTCATTTCCAGTATGGCATATGCGCTTTAGTGAATTTGACTTGTATACATTCATGTTATCCACTGTTATATACTCCATTGTCCAATTAACACAAGATTTAAATCGTGTCCCATAAAATTTTCCATGCCCAAAATCGCGTCCCATGCAATATGGCTATTGGTTGTTATGATGACAGCAAAGCTTAACAAAAATTCCAGCAAATTCGAAGAGGAATGATTCCTAACTGGAGAGAATCATCGCCACATCCTAGGCCTTGCCACTCAGTTTTACCTCCACAATTGCAGGTTCCGCAAGGGCAGTTTCTGTCCACTTTAGTCTTAGCTTCTAGGCTTCTTCTTACGACCATGCTATTTAGTATCCGACACAATGCGACATACAATAATACGATTATAGCTAAAATAAACTATTGCTTTCCTTAACCATTTTAGTGTCTACTAACAACTAGCATATTGTTTTGTTGACTTTCATGCTCTCAATCTATGGTGCTCCACCAATCGAGTTTACAACCATGACTGAGCCATTACTGTGACAAAGTTTTTCTCTTGTTAGAAACCTACGGTCTCCTGAGGTAAAATAGGACACATTTTCATTTTCATCACATTTCAATCTCCAGTGAAAATGAATGAGTTTGAATTTTCGTAGGTTATAGCCTTACTTTTTGGCCAAAATTGGCTCATTTTCATCACTTCTCAATCTGCAATCAAAATCAATCAATTTCAATTTCGGTCATTTTTCGCTCATTTTTGGGCAAAATACCAAGGCTATAGCCTTACTTTTTGGCCAAAATTGGCTCATTTTCATCACTTGTCAATCTGCAATCAAAATCAATCAATTTCAATTTCGGTCATTTTTCGCTCATTTTTGGGCAAAATACCAAGGCTATAGCCTTACTTTATTGCCAAAATTGGCTCATTTTCATCACTTTTCAATCTGCAATGAAAATCAATCAATTTCAATTTCGGCCATTTGTCGCTCACTTGTGGGCAAAATACCAAGGCTATAGCCTTACTTTTTGGCCAATATTGGCTCAGTTTCATCACTTTTCAATCTGCAATCAAAATCAATCAATTTCAATTTCGGTCATTTGTCGCTCACTTTTGGGCAAAATACCAAGGCTATAGCCTTACTTTTTTACCAAAATTGGCTCATTTTCATCACTTCTCAATCTGCAATCAAATCAATCAATTTCAATTTCGGTCATTTTTCGCTCATTTTTGGGCAAAATACCAAGGCTATAGCCTTACTTTTTGGCCAAACTTGGCTCATTTTCATCACTTCTCAATCTGCAATCAAAATCAATCAATTTCAATTTCGGTCAACTGTCGCTCATGTTTGGGCAAAATACCAAGGCTATAGCCTTACTTTTCGGCCAAAATTGGCTCATTTTCATCACTTTTCAATCTGCAATCAAAATCAATCAATTTCAATTTCGGTCATTTTTCGCTCATTTGTGGGCAAAATACCAAGGCTATAGCCTTACTTTTTGGCCAAAATTGGCTCATTTTCATCACTTTTCAATCTGCAATGAAAATCAATCAATTTCAATTTCGGTCATTTGTCGCTCACTTGTGGGCAAAATACCAAGGCTATAGCCTTACTGTCTGGCCAAAATTGGCTCATTTTCATCACTTTTCAATCTGCAATCAAAATCAATCAATTTCAATTTCGGTCATTTTTCGCTCATTTGTGGGCAAAATACCAAGGCTATAGCCTTACTTTTTGGCCAAAATTGGCTCATTTTCATCACTTTTCAATCTGCAATCAAAATCAATCAATTTCAATTTCGGTCATTTGTCGTTCACTTTTGGGCAAAATACCAAGGCTATAGCCTTACTTTTTGGCCAAAATTGGCTCATTTTCATCACTTCTCAATCTGCAATCACAATCAATCAATTTCAATTTCGGTCATTTGTCGCTCAATTTTGGGCAAAATACCAAGGCTATAGCCTTACTTTTTGGCCAAAATTGGCTCATTTTCATCACTTTTCAATCTGCAATCAAAATCAATCAATTTCAATTTCGGTCAATTGTCGCTCATTTTTGGGCAAAATACCAAGGCTATAGCCTTACTGTCTGGCCAAAATTGGCTCATTTTCATCACTTTTCAATCTGCAATCAAAATCAATCAATTTCAATTTCGGTCATTTTTCGCTCATGTTTGGGCAAAATACCAAGGCTATAGACTTACTTTTTGGCCAAAATTGGCTCATTTTCATCACTTTTCAATCTGCAATCAAAATCAATCAATTTCAATTTCGGTCATTTTTCGCTCATTTGTGGGCAAAATACCAAGGCTATAGCCTTACTTTTTGGCCAAATTTTGCTCATTTTCATCACTTTTCAATCTGCAATCAAAATCAATCAATTTCAATGTCGGTCATTTTTCGCTCATTTTTGGGCAAAATACCAAGGCTATAGCTTTACTTTTTGGCCAAAATTGGCTCATTTTCATCACTTTTCAATCTGCAATCAAAATCAATCAATTTCAATTTAGGTCAATTGTCGCTCATTTTTGGGCAAAATACCAAGGCTATAGCCTTACTTTTTGGCCAAATTTGGCTCATTTTCATCACTTTTCAATCTGCAATCAAAATCAATCAATTTCAATTTCGGTCATTTGTCGTTCTCTTTTGGGCAAAATACCAAGGCTATAGCCTTACTTTTTGGCCAAAATTGGCTCATTTTCATCACTTCTCAATCTGCAATCAAAATCAATCAATTTCAATTTCGGTCATTTGTCGCTCACTTGTGGGCAAAATACCAAGGCTATAGCCTTACTTTTTGGCCAAAATTGGCTCATTTTCATCACTTTTCAATCTGCAATCAAAATCAATCAATTTCAATTTCGGTCATTTGTCGCTCACTTGTGGGCAAAATACCAAGGCTATAGCCTTACTTTTTGGCAAAAATTGGCTCATTTTCATCACTTTTCAATCTGCAATCAAAATCAATCAATTTCAATTTCGGTCATTTTTCGCACATTTTTGGGCAAAATACCAAGGCTATAGCTTTACTTTATTGCCAAAATTGGCTCATTTTCATCACTTTTCAATCTGCAATCAAAATCAATCAATTTCAATTTCGGTCATTTGTCGCTCACTTGTGGGCAAAATACCAAGGCTATAGCCTTACTGTCTGGCCAAAATTGGCTCATTTTCATCACTTTTCAATCTGCAATCAAAATCAATCAATTTCAATTTCGGTCATTTGTCGTTCACTTTTGGGCAAAATACCAAGGCTATAGCCTTACTTTTTGGCCAAACTTGGCTCATTTTCATCACTTCTCAATCTGCAATCAAAATCAATCAATGTCAATTTCGGTCATTTGTCGCTCAATTTTGGGCAAAATACCAAGGCTATAGCCTTACTTTTTGGCCAAAATTGGCTCATTTTCATCACTTTTCAATCTGCAATCAAAATCAATCAATTTCAATTTCGGTCAATTGTCGCTCATTTTTGGGCAAAATACCAAGGCTATAGCCTTACTGTCTGGCCAAAATTGGCTCATTTTCATCACTTTTCAATCTGCAATCAAAATCAATCAATTTCAATTTCGGTCATTTTTCGCTCATGTTTGGGCAAAATACCAAGGCTATAGACTTACTGTCTGGCCAAAATTGGCTCATTTTCATCACTTTTCAATCTGCAATCAAAATCAATCAATTTCAATTTCGGTCATTTTTCGCTCATTTGTGGGCAAAATACCAAGGCTATAGCCTTACTGTCTGGCCAAAATTGGCTCATTTTCATCACTTTTCAATCTGCAATCAAAATCAATCAATTTCAATTTCGGTCATTTGTCGTTCACTTTTGGGCAAAATACCAAGGCTATAGCCTTACTTTTTGGCCAAACTTGGCTCATTCTCATCACTTCTCAATCTGCAATCAAAATCAATCAATTTCAATTTCGGTCATTTGTCGCTCAATTTTGGGCAAAATACCAAGGCCATAGCCTTACTTTTTGGCCAAATTTTGCTCATTTTCATCACTTTTCAATCTGCAATCAAAATCAATCAATTTCAATGTCGGTCATTTTTCGCTCATTTTTGGGCAAAATACCAAGGCTATAGCTTTACTTTTTGGCCAAAATTGGCTCATTTTCATCACTTTTCAATCTGCAATCAAAATCAATCAATTTCAATTTCGGTCATTTTTCGCTCATGTTTGGGCAAAATACCAAGGCTATAGCCTTACTGTCTGGCCAAAATTGGCTCATTTTCATCACTTTTCAATCTGCAATCAAAATCAATCAATTTCAATTTCGGTCATTTGTCGCTCACTTGTGGGCAAAATACCAAGGCTATAGCTTTACTTTTCGGCCAAACTTGGCTCATTTTCATCACTTTTCAATCTGCAATCAAAATCAAACCATTTCAATTTCGGTCATTTTTCGCTCATGTTTGGGCAAAATACCAAGGCTATAGACTTACTGTCTGGCCAAAATTGGCTCATTTTCATCACTTTTCAATCTGCAATCAAAATCAATCAATTTCAATTTCGGTCAATTGTCGTTCATTTTTGGCAAAATACCAAGGCTATAGCCTTACTGTCTGGCCAAAATTGGCTCATTTTCATCACTTTTCAATCTGCAATCAAAATCAATCAACTTCAATTTCGGTCATTTTTCGCTCATGTTTGGGCAAAATACCAAGGCTATAGACTTACTGTCTGGCCAAAATTGGCTCATTTTCATCACTTTTCAATCTGCAATCAAAATCAATCAATTTCAATTTCGGTCATTTTTCGCTCATTTGTGGGCAAAATACCAAGGCTATAGCCTTACTTTTTGGCCAAATTTTGCACATTTTCATCACTTCTCAATCTGCAATCAAAATCAATCAATTTCAATTTCGGTCAATTGTCGCTCATTTGTGGGCAAAATACCAAGGCTATAGCCTTACTTTTTGGCCAAATTTGGCTCATTTTCATCACTTTTCAATTTGCAATCAAAATCAATCAATTTCAATTTCGGTCATTTGTCGTTCACTTCTGGGCAAAATACCAAGGCTATAGCCTTACTTTTTGGCCAAAATTGGCTCATTTTCATCACTTCTCAATCTGCAATCAAAATCAATCAATTTCAATTTCGGTCATTTGTCGCTCACTTGTGGGCAAAATACCAAGGCTATAGCCTTACTTTTTGGCCAAAATTGGCTCATTTTCATCACTTTTCAATCTGCAATCAAAATCAATCAATTTCAATTTCGGTCATTTGTCGCTCACTTGTGGGCAAAATACCAAGGCTATAGCCTTACTTTTTGGCAAAAATTGGCTCATTTTCATCACTTTTCAATCTGCAATCAAAATCAATCAATTTCAATTTCGGTCAATTGTCGCTCATGTTTGGGCAAAATACCAAGGCTATAGCTTTACTTTTTGGCCAAACTTGGCTCATTTTCATCACTTTTCAATCTGCAATCAAAATCAAACCATTTCAATTTCGGTCATTTTTCGCTCATTTTTGGGCAAAATACCAAGGCTATAGACTTACTGTCTGGCCAAAATTGGCTCATTTTCATCACTTTTCAATCTGCAATCAAAATCAATCAATTTCAATTTCGGTCATTTGTCGTTCACTTTTGGGCAAAATACCAAGGCTATAGCCTTACTTTTTGGCCAAATTTTGCTCATTTTCATCACTTCTCAATCTGCAATCAAAATCAATCAATGTCAATTTCGGTCATTTGTCGCTCATTTTTGGGCAAAATACCAAGGCTATAGCCTTACTTTTTGGCCAAATTTTGCACATTTTCATCACTTGTCAATCTGCAATCAAAATCAATCAATGTCAATTTCGGTCAATTGTCGCTCATTTGTGGGCAAAATACCAAGGCTATAGCCTTACTTTTTTGGCCAAATTTGGCTCATTTTCATCACTTTTCAATCTGCAATCAAAATCAATCAATTTCAATTTCGGTCATTTGTCGTTCACTTCTGGGCAAAATACCAAGGCTATAGCCTTACTTTTTGGCCAAAATTGGCTCATTTTCATCACTTCTCAATCTGCAATCAAAATCAATCAATTTCAATTTCGGTCATTTGTCGCTCACTTGTGGGCAAAATACCAAGGCTATCGCCTTACTTTTTGGCCAAAATTGGCTCATTTTCATCACTTTTCAATCTGCAATGAAAATCAATCAATTTCAATTTCGGTCATTTGTCGCTCACTTGTGGGCAAAATACCAAGGCTATAGCCTTACTTTTTGGCCAAAATTGGCTCATTTTCATCACTTTTCAATCTGCAATCAAAATCAATCAATTTCAATTTCGGTCATTTTTCGCACATTTTTGGGCAAAATACCAAGGCTATAGCTTTACTTTATTGCCAAAATTGGCTCATTTTCATCACTTTTCAATCTGCAATCAAAATCAATCAATTTCAATTTCGGTCATTTGTCGCTCACTTGTGGGCAAAATACCAAGGCTATAGCCTTACTTTTTGGCCAAAATTGGCTCATTTTCATCACTTTTCAATCTGCAATCAAAATCAATCAATTTCAATTTCGGTCATTTTTCGCTCATGTTTGGGCAAAATACCAAGGCTATAGACTTACTGTCTGGCCAAAATTGGCTCATTTTCATCACTTTTCAATCTGCAATCAAAATCAATCAATTTCAATTTCGGTCAATTGTCGCTCATTTTTGGGCAAAATACCAAGGCTATAGCCTTACTTTTTGGCCAAAATTGGCTCATTTTCATCACTTTTCAATCTGCAATCAAAATCAATCAATTTCACTGTCGGTCATTTGTCGCTCATGTTTGGGCAAAATACCAAGGCTATAGCCTTACTTTTTGGCCAATATTGGCTCATTTTCATCACTTCTCAATCTGCAATCAAAATCAATCAATTTCAATTTCGGTCATTTGTCGTTCAGTTTTGGGCAAAATACCAAGGCTATAGCCTTACTTTTTGGCCAAAATTGGCTCATTTTCATCACTTTTCAATCTGTAATCAAAATCAATCAATTTCAATTTCGGTCATTTGTCGCTCACTTTTGGGCAAAATACCAAGGCTATAGCCTTACTTTTTGGCCAAAATTGGCTCATTTTCATCACTTCTCAATCTGCAATCAAAATCAATCAATTTCAATTTCGGTCAATTCGGTCATTTTTCGCTCATTTTTGGCAAAATACCAAGGCTATAGCTTTACTTTACTTCACAAAGTACCAAGGCTATAGCACTCTGCAATCAAAGGCAATCAATTTCAATTTCGGTCAATTCGATCATTTTTCGCAAATTTTTGGGCAAAATACCAAGGCTATAGCCTTACTTTATTGCCAAAATTGGCTCATTTTCATCACTTTTCAATCTGCAATCAAAATCAATCAATTTCAATTTCGGTCATTTGTCGCTCACTTTTGGGAAAAAATACCAAGGCTATAGCCTTACTTTTTGGCCAAAATTGGCTCATTTTCATCACTTTTCAATCTGTAATCAAAATCAATCAATTTCAATTTCGGTCATTTGTCGCTCAATTTTGGGCAAAATACCAAGGCTATAGCCTTACTGTCTGGCCAAAATTGGCTCATTTTCATCACTTTTCAATCTGCAATCAAAATCAATCAATTTCAATTTCGGTCAATTGTCGCTTATTTTTGGGCAAAATACCAAGGCTATAGCCTTACTGTCTGGCCAAAATTGGCTCATTTTCATCACTTTTCAATCTGCAATCAAAATCAATCAATTTCAATTTCGGTCATTTTTCGCTCATGTTTGGGCAAAATACCAAGGCTATAGACTTACTGTCTGGCCAAAATTGGCTCATTTTCATCACTTTTCAATCTGCAATCAAAATCAATCAATTTCAATTTCGGTCATTTTTCGATCATTTTTGGGCAAAATACCAAGGCTATAGCTTTACTTTTTGGCCAAAATTGGCTCATGTTCATCACTTTTCAATCTGCAATCAAAATCAATCAATTTCAATTTCGGTCATTTTTCGCTCATGTTTGGGCAAAATACCAAGGCTATAGACTTACTGTCTGGCCAAAATTGGCTCATTTTCATCACTTTTCAATCTGCAATCAAAATCAATCAATTTCAATTTCGGTCATTTGTCGCTCATTTGTGGGTAAAATACCAAGGCTATAGCCTTACTTATTGGCCAAATTTTGCTCATTTTCATCACTTTTCAATCTGCAATCAAAATCAATCAATTTCAATGTCGGTCATTTTTCGCTCATTTTTGGGCAAAATACCAAGGCTATAGCTTTACTTTTTGGCCAAAATTGGCTCATTTTCATCACTTTTCAATCTGCAATCAAAATCAATCAATTTCAATTTCGGTCATTTTTCGCCCATGTTTGGGCAAGATACCAAGGCTATAGACTTACTGTCTGGCCAAAATTGGCTCATTGTCATCACTTTTCAATCTGCAATCAAAATCAATCAATTTCAATTTCGGTCAATTGTCGCTCATGTTTGGGCAAAATACCAAGGCTATAGCTTTACTTTTTGGCCAAACTTGGCTCATTTTCATCACTTTTCAATCTGCAATCAAAATCAATCAATTTCAATTTCGGTCATTTTTCGCTCATTTTTGGGCAAAATACCAAGGCTATAGACTTACTGTCTGGCCAAAATTGGCTCATTTTCATCACTTTTCAATCTGCAATCAAAATCAATCAATTTCAATTTCGGTCATTTGTCGTTCACTTTTGGGCAAAATACCAAGGCTATAGCCTTACTTTTTGGCCAAATTTTGCTCATTTTCATCACTTCTCAATCTGCAATCAAAATCAATCAATGTGAATTTCGGTCATTTTTCGCTCATTTTTGGGCAAAATACCAAGGCTATAGCCTTACTTTTTGGCCAAATTTGGCTCATTTTCATCACTTGTCAATCTGCAATCAAAATCAATCAATTTCAATTTCCGTCATTTGTCGTTCACTTTTGGGCAAAATACCAAGGCTATAGCCTTACTTTTTGGCCAAAATTGGCTCATTTTCATCACTTCTCACTCTGCAATCAAAATCAATCAATTTCAATTTCGGTCATTTGTCGCTCACTTGTGGGCAAAATACCAAGGCTATAGCCTTACTTTTTGGCCAAAATTGGCTCATTTTCATCACTTTTCAATCTGCAATGAAAATCAATCAATTTCAATTTCGGTCATTTTTCGCTCATGTTTGGGCAAAATACCAAGGCTATAGCCTTACTTTTTGGCCAATATTGGCTCATTTTCATCACTTCTCAATCTGCAATCAAAATCAATCAATTTCAATTTCGGTCATTTGTCGTTCACTTTTGGGCAAAATACCAAGGCTATAGCTTTACTTTTTGGCCAAAATTGGCTCATTTTCATCACTTTTCAATCTGCAATCAAAATCAATCAATGTCAATTTCGGTCATTTGTCGCTCAATTTTGGGCAAAATACCAAGGGTATAGCCTTACTTTTTGGCCAAATTTTGCTCATTTTCATCACTTTTCAATCTGCAATCAAAATCAATCAATTTCAATGTCGGTCATTTTTCGCTCATGTTTGGGCAAAATACCAAGGCTATAGACTTACTGTCTGGCCAAAATTGGCTCATTTTCATCACTTTTCAATCTGCAATCAAAATCAATCAATTTCAATTTCGGTCATTTTTCGCTCATTTGTGGGCAAAATACCAAGGCTATAGCCTTACTGTTTGGCCAAAATTGGCTCATTTTCATCACTTCTCAATCTGCAATCAAAATCAATCAATTTCAATTTCGGTCATTTGTCGTTCAGTTTTGGGCAAAATACCAAGGCTATAGCCTTACTTTTTGGCCAAAATTGGCTCATTTTCATCACTTTTCAATCTGCAATCAAAATCAATCAATGTCAATTTCGGTCATTTGTCGCTCAATTTTGGGCAAAATACCAAGGGTATAGCCTTACTTTTTGGCCAAATTTTGCTCATTTTCATCACTTTTCAATCTGCAATCAAAATCAATCAATTTCAATGTCGGTCATTTTTCGCTCATTTTTGGGCAAAATACCAAGGCTATAGCTTTACTTTTTGGCCAAAATTGGCTCATTTTCATCACTTTTCAATCTGCAATCAAAATCAATCAATTTCAATTTCGGTCATTTTTCGCTCATGTTTGGGCAAAATACCAAGGCTATAGACTTACTGTCTGGCCAAAATTGGCTCATTTTCATCACTTTTCAATCTGCAATCAAAATCAATCAATTTCAATTTCGGTCATTTTTCGCTCATTTGTGGGCAAAATACCAAGGCTATAGCCTTACTGTTTGGCCAAAATTGGCTCATTTTCATCACTTTTCAATCTGCAATCAAAATCAATCAATTTCAATGTCGGTCATGTTTCGCTCATTTGTGGGCAAAATACCAAGGCTATAGCTTTACTTTTTGGCGAAAATTGGCTCATTTTCATCACTTTTCAATCTGCAATCAAAATCAATCAATTTCAATTTCGGTCATTTTTCGCTCATGTTTGGGCAAAATACCAAGGCTATAGCCTTACTTTTTGGCCAAAATTGGCTCATTTTCATCACTTTTCAATCTGCAATCAAAATCAATCAATTTCACTGTCGGTCATTTGTCGTTCACTTTTGGGCAAAATACCAAGGCTATAGCCTTACTTTTTGGCCAAAATTGGCTCATTTTCATCACTTTTCAATCTGTAATCAAAATCAATCAATTTCAATTTCGGTCATTTTTCGCTCATTTTTGTCCAGAATACCAAGGCTATAGCCTTACTTTTTGGCCAAAATTGGCTCATTTTCATCACTTTTCAATCTGCAATCAAAATCAATCAATTTCACTGTCGGTCATTTGTCGTTCACTTTTGGGCAAAATACCAAGGCTATAGCCTTACTTTTTGGCCAAACTTGGCTCATTTTCATCAGTTCTCAATCTGCAATCAAAATCAATCAATTTCAATTTCGGTCATTTTTCGCTCATTTTTGGGCAAAATACCAAGGCTATAGCTTTACTTTTTGGCCAAAATTGGCTCATTTTCATCACTTTTCAATCTGCAATCAAAATCAATCAATTTCAATTTCGGTCAATTCGGTCATTTTTCGCTCATTTTTGGCAAAATACCAAGGCTATAGCTGTACTTTACTTTACAAAATACCAAGGCTATAGCAATCTGCAATCAAAGTCAATCAATGTCAATTTCGGTCAATTCCATCAGTTTTCGCTCAGTTTTGGGCAAAATACCAAGGGTATAGCCTTACTTTATTGCCAAAATTGGCTCATTTTCATCACTTTTCAATCTGTAATCAAAATCAATCAATTTCAATTTCGGTCATTTGTCGCTCACTTTTGGGCAAAATACCAAGGCTATAGCCTTACTTTTTGGCCAAAATTGGCTCATTTTCATCACTTCTCAATCTGCAATCAAAATCAATCAAGTTCAATTTCGGTCAATTCGGTCATTTTTCGCTCATTTTTGGCAAAATACCAAGGCTATAGCTTTACTTTACTTTACAAAATACCAAGGCTATAGCACTCTGCAATCAAAGGCAATCAATTTCAATTTCGGTCAAGTCGATCATTGTTCGCACATTTTTGGGCAAAATACCAAGGCTATAGCTTTACTTTATTGCCAAAATTGGCTCATTTTCATCACTTTTCAATCTGTAATCAAAATCAATCAATTTCAATTTCGGTCATTTGTCGCTCACTTTTGGGCAAAATACCAAGGCTATAGCCTTACTTTTCGGCCAAAATTGGCTCATTTTCATCACTTCTCAATCTGCAATCAAAATCAATCAATTTCAATTTCGGTCAATTCGGTCATTTTTCGCTCATTTTTGGCAAAATACCAAGGCTATAGCTTTACTTTACTTTACAAAATACCAAGGCTATAGCACTCTGCAATCAAAGGCAATCAATTTCAATTTTGGTCAAGTCGATCATTGTTCGGACATTTTTGGGCAAAATACCAAGGCTATAGCTTTACTTTATTGCCAAAATTGGCTCATTTTCATCACTTTTCAATCTGCAATCAAAATCAATCAATTTCAATTTCGGTCATTTGTCGCTCACTTTTGGGCAAAATACCAAGGCTATAGCCTTACTTTTTGGCCAAAATTGGCTCATTTTCATCACTTTTCAATCTGTAATCAAAATCAATCAATTTCAATTTCGGTCATTTTTCGCTCATGTTTGGGCAAAATACCAAGGCTATAGACTTACTGTCTGGCCAAAATTGGCTCATTTTCATCACTTTTCAATCTGCAATCAAAATTAATCAATTTCAATTTCGGTCATTTTTCGCTCACTTTTGGGCAAAATACCAAGGCTATAGCTTTACTTTTTGGCCAAAATTGGCTCATTTTCATCACTTTTCAATCTGCAATCAAAATCAATCAATTTCAATTTCGGTCATTTGTCGCTCACTTTTGGGCAAAATACCAAGGCTATAGCCTTACTTTTTGGCCAAAATTGGCTCATTTTCATCACTTTTCAATCTGTAATCAAAATCAATCAATTTCAATTTCGGTCATTTTTCGCTCATGTTTGGGCAAAATACCAAGGCTATAGACTTACTGTCTGGCCAAAATTGGCTCATTTTCATCACTTTTCAATCTGCAATCAAAATTAATCAATTTCAATTTCGGTCATTTTTCGCTCACTTTTGGGCAAAATACCAAGGCTATAGCTTTACTTTTTGGCCAAAATTGGCTCAGTTTCATCACTTGTCAATCTGCAATCAAAATCAGTCAATTTCAATTTCGGTCAACTGTCGCTCATTTGTGGGCAAAATACCAAGGCTATAGCCTTACTTTTTGGCCAAAATTGGCTCATTTTCATCACTTCTCAATCTGCAATCAAAATCAATCAATTTCAATTTCGGTCATTTGTCGCTCATTTTTGGGCAAAATACCAAGGCTATAGACTTACTGTTTGGCCAAAATTGGCTCATTTTCATCACTTTTCAATCTGCAATCAAAATCAATCAATTTCAATTTCGGTCAATTGTCGCTCATTTTTGGGCAAAATACCAAGGCTATAGCCTTACTTTTTGGCCAAAATTGGCTCATTTTCATCACTTGTCAATCTGCAATCAAAATCAATCAATTTCAATTTCGGTCAATTGTCGCTCATCTTTGGGCAAAATACCAAGGGTATAGCTTTACTTTTTGGCCAAAATTGGCTCATTTTCATCACTTTTCAATCTGTAATCAAAATCAATCAATTTCAATTTCGGTCATTTGTCGCTCATTTTTGGGCAAAATACCAAGGCTATAGGCTTACTTTTTGGCCAAAATTGGCTCATGTTCATGACTGTTCAATCTGCAATCAAAATCAATCAATTTCAATGTCGGTCATTTGTCGCTCATTTTTGGGCAAAATAACAAGGCTATAGCCTTACTTTTTGGCCAAAATTGGCTCAATTTCATCACTTTTCAATCTGCAATCAAAATCAATCAATTTCAATTTCGGTCATTTGTCGCTTGTGGTTGGTCAAAATACCAAGGCTATAACCTCACTTTTTGGCCGAAAATGGCTCATTTTCATCACTTTGTAATCTAGAATCAAAAGGAATGAACTTCAAGGGTGGTAATTTGTGGGCAAAATATGAAGTTTATAGGCCTTTGTTGGTCATGAAATGGCTCAGTTTGATCACTGTCAATCTGGAATCAAAATGAATGAAGTTGATCAGTCTTGGGAAAAGACGAAGGCTATAGCCAGTCAGTTTGGCCAAAATAGCTTATGTTGATCACTTTTCAATCTATACTTAAACGTAATATATAATGATAATATGAAGTTGTCTGATTGAGTCGAATGTGAAAATATCGGTCCAGAAGGGAGTTGTAACAGATGTCTTCTAAAATAGTATAATGAATGTTAGATGTAAGATGGGGTTTTGACAATAGGCGATCCCAAGGAGCCATAAATAACAAAAGCTTACAAATGATAAATTGCATACGTGATTTGAATATACAAATTGAAACATGATAATGAAAAAGTCAAAAAAGAGGGCAGGCTAAAGCTTAACTAATTACTGTCATGCATTACTATAAATCTAAAATTATGCTTTTTTATGAAATAAATTTCCAAACCTGCAGCTATTGTGTATGTAAAATAAAAAATATAAAGTTAACCAAAATCTATGAACATTAGTTGAAAATTGCAGCTTAAAACTATACGATCAGTGTCACGGCCAGGAAGATAGTCCTTTGTTGTACTTGATCTTTCTCTTTTTTCTCTTCGTGACACTAATCGTAAAATCCATGAGCACGCTAGTATTTGTAAAACACTCACTGACTGAAGAGACATACAAAGGTTCAGAGATAATTCCATTACCAAATCTCCAATACAATATTCCAGAGCTAACTTGAATACATTTAGCCTTACCGGATGAATCAAAAGAGGGACTTCTATTTCTAATCAGAAGTGTTTCCTCAGCACATTCAGTGCTACGGATGTTGCGTGAATAACTTTTAAATATTCCGAACTTCCAAGCAATAAGAATGCATCTAATATCAACAGCAAACTTCAGACAAGTGTGAAACAAGCGTGCTTGAAACATGAAATCAATCTACTTTAGAAAGGACGATAAAAAGGGTAAATAAAAGAACTCTAGCAACAGCCAAGTGCAGATTTAACTACTTAAAATATGCTACTCATAGCAACCAATACTTCAAAGTTGATACCCCCATTCTCAATACAGAGTCAATAGTCAATAGTCTACATCTCTACTAGGAGTAGAGATATATTTACACCCAAAAATTCATGTTTCGAACTCCTAACGAAGCCAAATATAATGCCCTATAAACCCGCAAGAAAGCCATCGATGAAGGATTTGTACAACACCTGTACAACAGCAATACAACACCAAGATAACTCTACTAACCTCATCTCCCAAGGCCAATTATCAAGTACATGATTGAATTCAATATATGAGTGTTCTAATGCATAGAACCGTTAACCCTTTGTCCTCCTCCTTCTCCATCCTGTAAAATCAATCTCTGTGTATCCAGCATTTTTTCCAGCTGATATTCATTGTCAGCGACACAAATCTGGAATGGGCTTCCTTGAGCTGCCTTGTCTGACCACAATACATTCACAGTGTAAATACCTGCTTCAGTTGGGTTGTATAAAACTCCAATTGTACGATCTTCCTGACTTTTTCTAAACATCTCCACTTTGAAAGCTCCCTTTGGTCCATGAATACGTACTCTCAGAACGCCAGGCCCAGCTCCTTTAGTTTCGACAGTAAACTCTCCTCGATAATTCTCTAATAAGAATAACATACATACAAAAGAATTATAAATAGGAAACATATCCAAACTATATTTGAACAGATAGTTATGCAAAGCAAATATGTAGTGATCATAAGATAAAATGGTGGCGCATATCTTGCACCTTAATAGTGCAGTTTAACTGACAGTGATCTGACGACTAGTGATTACAGATTTCTGAATAGTGATTAATGATTACTGCTGATTAGCACTACCAAATTGACTCACTTACCAAAAAATCAAAGGTAACTCTTGTCAGTACCAACTGGCCAAATGAAAGGAGTTTTGTGTACAGAAAACAGGATTTCAAAGAAATAGAACATGAAAGTGCAAGAAAATAACTGAATCGAGCGTGATTCGAACCCGCAACTCCTAACTTTGTACGTCAAGTGCTCAATTAACTTAGCAATTTCGTTGCAATTTCAAATCTTTGCTCAAGAGTAAGATATTTGCTCACACTGTCCCTCTCTTCGTCAATTTGCACAGGGGAGCCATCGCAGCTCCATTGCAGCTCAATCACAATGCACATTCGACCTGCTGTAGAGAGAGGACTGCCCACACAGGTGGAACATCACAGCCCCATCGACTGGATAGGACTACCGAGAAGGTAGTTTCATAGTTTATTTAGAGTAGTGGAAGTCTGTTATGGAATCGAAATAGGGATTTATCCAAACTCTGCGCAAAATGAATCAACAACGCATCGATTGCCCGATTCAATGTTAGAGTTGAAGCTAGTGAAGATTTGAAAATGATTAACTTGAAACCCATGAAAAATGGCTGCTTCAGTACAGATGAAAGGAAAGCATACTTACCTAGAAGTCCACTTTGTAGACCAGGTCCAGTAACTCTCACTTTCCCGACATCAGGGGCTTGTGAAATGCGTACCATAAATGGGCTACCAGGCACTGGTTTGCCATCCCATTCCAACTCAACGCTATGAACACCAGGTTCTTTTGCATTCAGATCGATAGTAAAGGTACCATCTTTATTGTCTGATATCAACACATAAGTATCTTTCCCTCCAGGTGACTTACACCGACAGGTAAGCTGACCTTCACCGGCTTTTCGACCATCAAGGGTAAACTTTACTGGCTTTCCGGCAGTTCCTTCTTTCAAACCTTCTCCAGCTAGTACTAGAGAAGAAACAAATATATGAACATATGACAGTAGAAAAGTTGTGTGGCATCACGTAAAGGAAGGACGATGCAGTGAAATGCTATCAAACTTCCTGCACTTGTATATTCCCAACTTAAAGTGTGAAATTAGTTTTCCCAAGACCATCAGAAGAAGACATAACAGTGTTGACGCTAGAAGGTTGTTTCTTATAAAAGAAATCATCCATAAGACCTGTTTCCACTGGAAACCGTAGAATCAAGATGAAACAGATACCTATTATAACGAAGGTGCCAGTTATGTCCCTCGGAGTATCAATATATTTCTGAAATCAGCAAGCTGTAAGTACCACAACAGCAATTCGAAAGAAAAATCAAATTAGAAAACAACATCTTGCCACTTTTACTACGAAATCTTGTAATACGAGCCATATACATAACCAACTTACAAATAACCTGAGCTGCATCAGCAATTGAAACGCAGCATTGTGATGTGTAGACATGAAAAATCATGTGTCAAAAGAATCACAAAATAGATTATCACTCGCTTGAATCCATTGATCCACCGCAATGAGATCATCTTGAAAGGGAGCTCTGCATGCCATACAGCGGTGTAGAGTTAAACCTTGCACACGGGAAGCTTTTCTAGAGCGAAGGCCATGGTCCAAACGAAACTTTGATAAAGCCGCACTTTCTACTTTTTATATTTTTGGAATAATTTAAAAAGCTCTCATCTGTTGACAAGATTGTGAGTCAATTATATACGGCGGTAACAGTGCTATTATATTAGGTCAACATTCTGATAGACTCGTGCATTAGGACTACCCAGAAAAGGGACGGGAGTCCAGTCACTCTGCGCAAAATAGAAGGTAGGTGATCTCCCGGCTCCCTTACGGTAGAGCGCTGCATCCCGTATATATAACATCGGGTGCAGATCCGCTGACCTCCTCGAAACACACTCGACGCCCTCCTGCCCCATCTTCTAAAGCACGGAGTGCAAAATAGAATAAAGGCTTCCAGGAAACTATAGTAACGAAGGTTAACCGTTAAGCAAAGACTATGATGTCGGATTTCTGTATAAAAAATGAGATTTTATCATAAAATATGCAATGAGCAAAAATATCATTATCAACAAAGTTGCATACCTATATGCTCAGGATGCGTCTTTGTGTACCCATTGACAAGAAAAGGGCTTCCTGTGATATGAATGTCATCGTATTTTATGGCTAGCTCGTACTTTACTGTATTTGGCACAGAATATGCAATTTCATATGTTTGGTCACCATTGTCTCTCACTGAAACCGGATACAGAGTGTTCGTTCCTTCCCCAAAAACAGAAGCAGTAAGCTCACCCTTCCCTGCGTCCTTACAGTCAACATGAACTTTTGTGACTTCGTTTACTGCAGCTAAAAATGAATATTAACATTCAAAAATTTACCGAAAGAAAGGAGAGATGAGAAATATTAAGAGAAAAAAGAAATAGATGAATTCAAAATTAATTCAACAATGAAACTATTACCACTTTCAGGCAACAATGAACGGAGCATACCTTAAGCAAATAAAAGAACCTAAATGACTTAGCTAAGTGAGAATCAATTGAGAACATTCATAAAAGCTATTCTTTGTCAATACAACAACCTGCTTCCTTTACCACAAAACAATTTAGCATGGCCAACAAGTCCAAGAGCCAAATCCAAACATTTTAATGGGCATATAAATAAATTAATGTCTGAAAATATACCGTGAGTAGAATAACACACAGTGAATTGAATGTAAAGTAGCAACCTGTTTTGAATATGTGACAAAACAAAACACTATTCCAGAATCTTTTTACACAACATCTCATTTTTGGCCAGGTAAAAATGATCGAGGATAATTCGCTACTAGTTTGCTTACATACGAACTGCATGAAGCATAAAAAATGCGGCATTCTTTCAACTTCCTAACCGTTGTGAATTAATTCCATGAGTTAAATACTTCTTTTCCATTAAAATTAAAGCAGATGATTATAATTCATTGCTTCAAGATTCTGCAGCAGCTAAATTCATCAATTCCATTTAAGAGTCACTTCTCATCAAAACATATTTTGGTCATGGAGCGGGGGGTGGGGGTGTGCAATATATTCCATACAGGCAACAAAGCCGAAGACAACCTATGCTCTATTCCTATCATAGAATGAACTGGCTATCCGAATTTACCATAAAATGTAGATTATACCTTTATAAAGGCCATCTCCATCTGCAACAACGCCAGCTGCATTACTTGCCTCAAACACTTCAACATCATATGGACAGCCAACCAACGGAGCTCCTCCAAAGAGCACTGTTACCTTGTGAATTCCATGCTGCCTCGGTTTGAAATGTATTTGCTTTGAGTTTATGCCGTTGTCAATTATCATAACAGGCACATCCGTTGCACAGGGCGATTTTACAATGCATGTGACGTCACCTTGGCCGGCCTCTTCATCAAGCTCAATGTTCACTGAATATTCTTCCCCAACTTTGACATTTTTTGTTGCTGTGGCATGAAAATGGCATTTGCTGGGATCGCATACTTTTGCCGTGAAAGGGCTACCCCTAATTGGGGTGCTATTAAACATGAGATGAACTTGAAGAGACCCAAGGGAATCTGGATAATACTGGGCTTTGTAAGTATTTTCCTCAGTTTTGATAATCTCAACTGGGATTTCTTCGTCACCGTAAAGTATACGTCCACTTACTTTTCCCGGTCCGGCACCAATGGTTGTAATTTCAAAACCAGCCTCTTCATTAAGACGTGCTTGATACAGCCCTTCCCCATGTGCCACACAATTCCCTGGCTCACACACCAGAATGGTGTAAGGACAACCACGAACCTTCCGGTTATTCCACAAAATATCTGTGTGATAGATCCCAACAGTTGGCGGGTTGAACCAAATAGATACTGACCCATCACCGTTTTCCTCTACCTGTGTGGGAGTTACTGAATTATGAGGTCCAGTTGTTACAGCACTGATTGTGCCCGGACCTGACCGTGAGATATCGATCTCAAATTGCGCTCTTTCACCGGGAACAACGCTGACACCATCATCTGTAATATTGAGAGCAAAGGAACGGTCATTCAAACAGCTTCTCTACTATTTCTATTTACCAATAATGGCCCTTTTGGCATTCCAAGGGTTTGTAATTTACAAACAGGATAAAAAGTTGTCACAACCACTAGACAACAAGTCAGGGTGAAGCTAGTTAATGTGGACCGGCCGAGAGAAGGGCTACTTGACGAGTAGCATAGTGAATTTCATAACAACATCCTTTCATAAAAGTTTTTGTGACATAGTTAACAAGTAGTAGCTGTATTAGTGGCCAGATCTTGTTACAATAGGCCGTCATAGTAATTTTTTGTTTATACATAGAATACAACAACAGCAACATGGCGGTACAAAGCACGCTACAATCTTTTATTTTCAATAGGACGGCAAAATCATAGACAGAAAAGCATTGCTTAAGGTTGGAAAAAGTAACCAGTTTGAAACAAAACTTTCTCCATTCTCCACTCTTAGCAAATCAATCGAAACACTATAGTGTTAACATATCTTTTGAACAAGTTTCTCGTTGTATTCTTTTATACATGTTAACATTCATATTTAGTGGAGAAAATCTACAATCGATGAACTTTAAATTGGTAAGATATTTCCAACCTCTAAAAACTCAGATGAGCTGTAAAACAATCAGATAAAAAGAATGTAGAATAAAGCTTTAAATAACAAGACAAATATATATATATAAGAATAATATAGTTTTTATGAACAATGGTATTGACTGACCTGCATTTTTCTGTTTTGATGAAACGACAACACTTTCTGAATCAACGACTCTAGAGACATAAGGGCAGCCTGGCAGATTTTCGCCATTAATGTTAATGAAAAGTCCATAAAGTCCAGTCATTTTTGGAGTATATTTAATAAGGTATGTACCACCTCCTTCGTTACGAACAGTAGCTGGGGCTTCTTCCATTGTTGGTGAGACTGAATATGCATAAATTTGAGCATTATCTAGACCAGTTTCAAGCTTTATCTCAGCAACCTCGTTTACAAAAACATCACCAAGCCCGGATCCAGATACTGTCACCCGAGTTAGGTCCTGTACAATTTTAATACTGACCGGGCTTCGATCAAGATGCTCTCCTTTGTAGGTTAGATCAACAGTATACCACCCAGGAGCATCAAGTGGATATCTACAAGTTATCAAATGATCATTTGTTTTTTCTTTTACAATTGGCATTATTCTGTCATCATCACCTGCATCCAAGCCAGGGCCTGTCACTTTTACACGAAGATCATCTTCGTCAAATTCCTCTTCACAACGAATGTAAAACTCGTTTTCCTGTTCAATTTGCGGGTCAGTGAGACCGGCCCCTGAAATATGAAACATATCAGCAGTCACTTCGACTTTTGATTCCGGGACAGTAAAACTTTCAAGGTAGGACTCAACAGTAACCTCTTCTTCCTGCTGCACGACTTCTACAATTTCAGGTTCTTCAGGAATCGTTTGGTTGTCGTTAGGTAAGGCTTCTCTGAACTGCAGCAAATATGCCATGACAGCAACCTCTGTAATTTCCGGATTTGTAAGATCTTTTGGAGTAAATAGTTTCTTAACGCCAAGCTCACTCTCTGCTTTGTTCATCCCAAGTGTAACATTATCCAACTTATTTTCAGGATCCAACTGCGTGTAATGAGGAATAGTCCCTGGTTTGAAACTCTCCACCAGCGTGCACAGACGAATACCATCGTTCCAATCCGTATTAAAATTATTAAACGTGATTGCATTTGACCAGGATTTTATCAGCTCTTTTGCATGCTCCTGACCAACACCATCATCCTGTATGAAATATGACAAGTATGTCATCATACTTTGCTCATCGATATTTGAGTTAGCCATCTGCTCTGCTGTCATGATAGGAGGAATCCCTAACTTCTCGTTCGCAAGACGTAGTCCAAGCCGACAGTTTTCCACCGCATTCTGCGGCAGCAGTTGATGATAATGAGGGCATGAGCCAGGTTTTATGGCATTAATCAATGCGCAGAGAGCGATACCATTGTTCCAGTTAGTTGTAAGGTTGGTAACTTCCTGGGAAGGTATGACACTCTGCACCCAGAGTAAGAGGACTTTCTTCACTGGAATTTTCACAGTCATCGCGCCTATCTGATAATGCAGAATCATTCGCCAAATTAGACCAAGGATGAGCTTGAGGCTTCCATTAACAATGTGTTCACTATCTGTGAAAGAAAATTAGAATAAGGATATTGAAATGGTTTATGTCTTCTTCAAAATTGGTGGTCGTGAGTGGGACCATAGAATAACAGGGGGAAGGAATAACAATGTACGATGGTTATGTAACATGCATGAAACTATGAGCAATCATAAGTTACATAAAATGCATCGAATGCTGCATTGGCGATACTATGTGCCTAGAAACTAACAAGAACTAGGCCTATAGACGGTATTCGAAAAATAACTCAGACATTCGATTGAAGAAGGTTCTGTCTTCCGTGAGAACTCGGGCAACAGAATAGTGGTCCCGGACGCGGAATGTTAACTGTGATGAAAAAGAAGTAGCCTATTAAAAGGTAAGCTGTAAGCTGATGGCTTGGTTGGTTAGGTGCTTATTGCAGAGTTCTTGCAAATTCAATTATGCAAAAGAACATATGATATCCTGTTTTACGGTTCAAATACATACTAGGGATGGAAGAGAAATTGCATTTTCCAGTCTATAACTTCTTTTTTCATGTACAACCAATACGTACTTCTGACCAGTTATTCAAGAAGTGGGTGGTAAAACGAAACGTGGAGAATGTTGTAGACCCCCGCTTAAGTGTCATCCTTTGAAAAATTTCACGAATGTTATGAATAGGTCGGTTTTCTTTTACAAAAAAGGGATGTGGTTGACATAGAAACAACAAAAGTTAGCCATCTTGAAGTCTGCCATGTCATATTACATTCAATGTGAACGAACAGGAGAAAACGTTCAATGGTACCATTCCGGTTAATAGAATATGACTTCTTCCTTCAAATATGTGGACGATTTAACTAACTGCAGGGCTTTCCATACAACGCAAGGATGAACGAAGAAGTGAATGAGTTTATCAGTTTAACAGGTTAACTCTTGAACATCTCTACACGCAGTGGGCAAAATACATTTTAACAAACACAGCGACAGGGTAAATTATGATAATGAAATAGGTCTCTATTGATCTCATAACAATTTAAAAATTCATTTAACAGCTGCTTAGTTTCTCAAGCTTTCTGTATCCCAGGTATCATTGGCCTATGCTTGTACCAACAACTTTGACTATCAATGCACCTGGAGTGAAGTTCATCCACAAAGAACCTTCACCTTGCTTCATCTGCTATAAAGATTTCCCCCCAAAGACATTAAGTCATTTGTGGATCGAATGTGAAGATCTACCAACAGGTACGTCTCTGACAGGTCAGGTGGAATCGCAAATTAAAATTTGAAGCGAACGAATGCATGTACCTGCTAGTTGATATGATAGGCAAATTAAATTACTTTAAACAGGTGATTTCAGAGCGCTGTTTTCAGTTAGCCAAATAAATTATTTCTCCATCTGTGAAAATTACCAAGCAAAGTTTGATGAGATCCAGTAAAGTCATCTCCAGACTTCAGACTTATAACTGTTACAAATTGTATTTTTCTGGCTCCCAAAGCAATATTCAAATCTTGGCATAGGCTACGGTACATATCCCAACAAATTAACTCATTACAAGGAAATCAGTTGGCAATGCCAGTTTGATAATAGGCCAAAGCGCAAGTGGTGAGACAATTGCTACGAATTCAGGTCTAAAAATGAGCTCAACGATTGAAAACACAAAGCAGAACCATGAATAACTATTACAGGTGCAGCTGAAACAGGTGATCATTGGGTCATGTATAAGACTAAAAGAGGTTGGCAAAGAGTCTCACTTGAATCTGAGCGAAACTAAGGGAAAATGAGCTTGAAGTGATTCATAAAAAAAGTTGATGGTTATTATTTGTTATAATTTTAAATTAGAAATGTTGTTGCCGTGTGAACCAAGCTACAAAACATGTTCCTAAAACAATCCCGCAAGGGCTCCACTCCCTAAATTTTAACAAACATCTTTAACAGATGCCTTATATTACCAACTATCTCAACATACAGTGGTGTAGACCTAAAGTAATAGCTAGGGGGCCTTTCATGGGCGACGGAGCCAAGGGACTAGGGCGCTTTAGCCTTTCAATTTTTATAGCAAATGTACTTTAGTACCAGTTTTAGCATCCTATATCCCTGGAATTTCAATCTATCCATCCACTCTAGCTCCCATCTAAAATGTTGCTCTGCCGTCCTTGCTTTTTCCTAAAAGTATTTTTATAAAAAATCTAAGAATCAGATGTGCTTATATAAGGAACTGGGATTTGGTTTCGTCAATAATAGGCTCAATAATAGGCCCTTGGGCTCCCCCACTTCTACCCCTAGAGCGGATATCACAAATACGGCACATAACACCTCTATACGAAGTTACTTCACTGCATGCTGCACTCAAAGGAAGCCCTGTGCTAGATTGCCGTTTGTCGCAAAATTTTTTACCTTCTCGGAAAAATGATGAAGTCGGTCTTCTAAATTGTGAAAAGAAAAGCTTTTATATAATTGAATAGCAAAAGAAACCGATCATGAAAAAAGGGAATATACTTATTACAGTTTGTGGGAAAATTTTTCATCTCTTCTCCCTCCTGTGAATCTTCTTATCTACACATCCGGCTAAACCAAATCTACGGCACACAAAACGCCATTGCTAAGACTAAAGCTTGGATAAGCATCACCAGGATGGGAACCTCAGAATGCAAATAAAACTGAACAGAAGGAAAAAGGTCGAAAGAAAAGCTGCCAGAAAGGCAGCGAATCAACACATAGGGCTAACAGTAGTGGAGCCAATCAGCATAGCAGAGCTATCACGTGACTTGAGTTGCAACCTCTTTACGAACAACGGAATCCACAAAAAATTTGATTGCAACAGTTAACTTGAGTTGCTCTTAATACCCAATGACTTTAATCAATTTAAAACAAAATTAACAAATTTGCTATTATTTTGTAAAAGACAACCATAACTAATCAAAACAAATCACATTTGTGTGTTAGTTGCAAAATAAGATAGATATAATCTAGTAGGATTTGAATACATATTAAACATTACTTTCACAGCTTTTAGTTGCTAATTGTAGGGAATTTAAGTGAGCAGAATGCCCAAAATGATCTTAAGTTATGGAAATAAAGTTGCTTAATGGCCAGTTTCCTTTTTCATCATCGAGTTCTCTTTTGGTGACTTCAAGTGCATTATAAAATATAATGAAGTGTCTTTTGCCCGGTACTGAAACTTTCCTAACTCTTTTATGATTTCACTACCGTAAATCCCCGATTAAGCGCCGCCCTCGATTAAGCGCCGCGGCGCTGAATCAAGGATTTACGGTACTGATAATTTACAAGGGCTTTCTTAGCAAGAATAGCTGAGTTTGTGTAATACTGCAATTGTTATCGTTGTTGTTCACTTTATTTTGAGTATGCTGTTATATCTAGCGTTTTCAGCTAATTTAGGCCTACTGTGCATGCCGCATCCAGGCATGGGACCCCTAGTTTAACGCCCCTTCCGAAGGACGGCGGAGTGAGTTGCTTTGGTCGTTTATCTGGAAAGTCGCCCATCCAGTTGCTGACCTAAATCAGTCAAGCTTAACTTCAGCTAGCTAACGGAAGCTAGCAGAACCGCTTGGGCACTCACACCACAATGTTATTCAGACAGACAGCCACTACACAAACAACACTCGAATACAAAGGCAACTAAAATAAATCTATACAAAGTCAGTAAACGATGGCTGTCTCGCGTGAATAATTGAATTCTGATGACCTATCAACTGTTTCAAGTCTCAAAAATCAAATACTAAACTTTTTAACTTTTTAAACTTTTTTAGAAGTCGAGTACTCCTTTCGTATAAAACCACTTTCTTACAAAAATATGTATTTGCTGGGCAAAATACGTAAAACTTCCTGGATATCTGGCAGCTAAAGTCAGTCAGTGAACAAAGCATGGAAAAGGATATGAAAGATATCGATTTACTAAAGTTTTCATAAGATTGTGGCAAAAGTAGAGGATAGATGAAAAACTATAGCATTACATTTTTGTAGTGTGCCTTGTATTCGCTTGTACAAGAAGGGTGATTTTCAAAAGTGAAGGTGATTTTGGAATCCACAAGCCTCTTGAACTCAGGTTCATCAGTGCTGCAAGGTCTAGACTATGAAGGGGCAGATCAGGGGGTAAGCTGTATACGATTGTTCTGCACCAGTATGCCTGTAAATCATTGTTTGCGGCATTTATCTAACCTTCTTCATGCATTTCAATCGATACAAATGAAATCATTCGTCATTGAATCTTTAGAGGGATCAGTCTATTGTACACGCTTATTGAATAAAAACATTTCTATTCGTGATAATTCATGTGTGGAGTCCATAACACAAAAGCGATCTCACTCACCGCCTCATCTCGACTTTCAACGTAATTGCAGTAATAGGTTCTCACTAGGAACAACGACAAACAGGCAAGTGGGACATTTCAGTTTCACCATAGTGTTTACTTAAGGTGGGTGACTGGTCAAAAAGCTATTTCCATACAAAATAATGCCAAGAACCTCAAATTACACACAATAGGGTAGTTTTGAGTGCAGATTCCGAAAAAGTTGACAAAATTTAGAAAATTCAAATAGTTGCCATGGAAACGAGGGAACAATTCCTAAATAGTGGGCATGGGATCTGACACCCCAATTTGTTCTATTATGATTAACCACTGATTGCTATATATCATTAGATTCCTCATAGTCTGTAGAGTGCAACAAAAGTAGGTAAAATGAAAAATAGCCTCCATATCCATAGTTATCATGATTTTTTTCCAAAATGAGAAATTTTGACCGGACTACCAATAATTGGACACAACAAAACTCATAAATAATGAGAATGATCTAAAAACTAAACATGTCATTGCATTCTCCATTATGTTAGCTTTCAAATGATATATAGATATTTGGTTTTCCATAAAGCATAACAAAATGGGGAATTTGACCGCGAAAGCACTACCATAAAATAGTAGTTTTGAGAAAAATGAGTTTAAACTTTTGCACACAGAAATGTTCACTGAAAGTCAAATATGCTTTCTCAATATGCTTGCAAAAGTACTTTTTGCAAAAAATCCTGGTCTCTATAATAGAATAGCATTCTTAAATATTAAATATCTTTTTAAAAGACATTTTATAAATCAGTGGAATGCACCAGCACTATATGTTTGCCCTTCCTTATTTTGTGATGATTGTTCCTTTGCATTTTTATTGTATTTTAATGTCCTTCTTCTTTTCTTTCCCCTTTCACTTGCTTTGTATTCTGCCTTTTTGAGTCTTTCAATACTTCCTCTAAGATTTTCTGCCTTGCAGAACTTTCCAGGCTCAAACCCTAATATTCTGCAAAGAATATCTTTGAAACACTTGCCCATTGAAAACTGACATAGTGCCAAAAGTACAGCAGTCTCAAGTGTCTTCCTTCCATTGAATATAGCCTTTGGTGAAAACTTCCATATTAAATGGTGCAAAGCTTCATTGGCATTTTGGGTTCTATTTCTGGAGCACCTCTTAAGAAGGTTTTCTTCAGATAATCTCTGAAAAATTGGCACAAGGCATTTGCCTACATCTGATGGGACGGTTTCATGATTCTTATGTGTGCCAGGCTCAACATCTTTTGCCAATGATCTTTGCCAGAAGCACCAAGAATTTTCACCTGGTGGACATTGCTGGTGTTTTGGAAACTGATCTGATGATGAAAGATGCAGTAATATTGCAAAGATGCGCTTTGTAAGAAAAGGAATATCATCGTGGTGGTCTTTGATAGCATGGCCATAATAATTTTGAATTTTTAGTATCTTTTGCTGGGTCAGCTTCCCTTTCCCTGATACTGATGATCCTTTAGCTTTGGCCTCAGACACTAGGTTTCTAAGAGCTGTGCCCATTCGTTTAGAGATATGGTTAACACAATCTTCCTTTTTGATGACAACATCTGGGCCATATGCCTGTGCGTCACTTATAGCATCAAATGATTTGCTATCTCCGTCACAAAGCATTGTCGTGTACCTCATGCTATTCTTTTCAATGGATCTCTTCCACATTCGCAAAGCACACTCAACTTCCATAGCATTGGCAGATCCTTCAAAATTTTTCAGGCAATTCCTTGAATGCTTCAGTTTCCACTCCTCACTACTGTCACTTTGCTCCATGATGTTACATTTTCCACAGAAATTTGACAAGACCTCATGGTCCAGTGGAAGTCCTGTAACTAGCTCAATTACTGAGGCCATCCCATTATGTGAAGAGTGTCCTCTTCTCTGCCATGACCCATCAAAGGAGACAGCAATATCTAAAATACCTTGCTCATCAGGGACAATGCCAATATCTTTGTATGCCTTTTTGATAGTCTCCCTGGAAGACTTCAATATTTCATCAAAAGTTGCTTTGCTGGCAGCCCCTATTTTAGAGTGGTTGTTAGTATATGCTTCCTTTGATAGGCAATTTGGCAAATTCATGCTACTGCACCAGTCTTTTATTGCAGAAAAGCCACATCCAATGCTCCTGAAAGCAAAAACTGCTCTAACATTAACTTCAAATGGAGCCTTTCCTGAATCACCAAGCCTACTAGACATGAACTGCTCAGTATAGAAAGTGTTGCAGTTATTACAGGAAATGTCAGATTTGGCAGCAAACCCTTGTGACTTACTTTCTATGATGCTGAATGTCAAGTACCCAACAGTTTGACAACTGGGACAATAAAACTTCTCAACTAGACTTTGCAGACACGATTTCTGAACAAGAAAGAAACAGTCACTTGAATCTTGGAGAAAGTTGTCTGTTGAATGTGATTCCGTATACAACAACTCTTCGGTAATCCCAAATGCCTGAAACTTCTTGCCAGTGGACGACAAATAGTTTTCTGATGTACGGCCTGTCCCTTCTAACTCAGTCTCAACCCTGCCAATCTTACGACGCAGATTCTTGTTTTTCCTTCGACCAACATATGGTTTTGAAACACGAAATTTTGGCTTTGCCATCTTCAAACCTAGTTTTGATCTTGTAAGCTATACGTTTCTTCGCCTCTATGCATTCATCAAAGCATCGATCTGTTCCATCTGTTCTGCCTAGGCCATATGTTTAAAGTTAACCAATCAATGAGCTAGGTTTCTATGCATTGTCCAATAAAATGCCGATATTTTGCTATTGTTATCTAAACAAAGGCATTACAAAGATTCTTTTGTTTACTACCCATTGAAAATCCTCAACTAACAAAGAACTGACGGAGTATAATGATACAAAGGCAGCATAAATAGACAGAGCTAAAGGAGACGATTCGAATGATGTGTTGGGTCTAAGCATTGCGTGGCTCTATACAGAGAAAATGCATCCGACTTTCAAACAATTTTCAACCTTTTTATGCCAAGTATGCAAGAACATAGGGGGTTCAAAAATGTGCTAAACAGCCCCCATTAGTGCTAAGTTTGGGGAAATAACTGTGGTATAGGAAAGTTTAAGCCCTATAGACATCGTTGGCATCACATCTCAAATTTTGATTTTTTTCATGATTTTGACTAGTCACCCACCTTAAGTACAGCTAAAATAAGGACGGGAATAGATCATGACACCGTATTACAGAAACAGGTGCATTCCTTGCTGTGAGAGTCCTAACAATATTCACTCTCACAACGTGCATTATTTCAGCATTCTAACGAGATCATCTCTAGCATTAAAAAGTCAAATCGGCAAATTTCATTTTACGTAAGAATATTGGCTTCTCTAGGTCGTGACAGGCACGCATGGAATTTGACTTTCTGTATGCGAAAAAACTTTGAGTGAAATGGGAGGAAGGTGTCTCATCAGTAGAATATATTTCCTGGTTGTTTTGATGTCATGACTTTCTCAAATGGGACTCTTTTTGATATTTGGTGCCATCCCTCCCTAGGCACGCCCACTGATGTTCCTCTTTGGGTAAACACTTTGTAAACATCCACCTTCTTCTTTGTCACGGACAGAACCTTAGGTACTCAGTCCCGAGTAGACGGGGGGTTTGAATAGTAGGGGGTGGGGTGGAAATTTCCTAAAAACTTAATAAACGGGATGGTTGGAATAAACGGGCCGGGTGTAAACTTTCACTAAGCATAATAGCTATGAATGAATTTCACAACTTATTTCGAACTGTAAACACAGTGAAAAACATGATTTTCTCACGTTACTTACTACTCAATCGAAGTACAGGCACAAAAATAATAAACGGGGGGTCTGGAATAAGGATGTCCTGGGTGGATTTTTTCAACAAATTAATACGCTGGGGGTAGACGTTTATTCGAGACTCAAGAGTACAAATCTTCATCACAAAGAAATGAGGTATCTCTTAAACCCTACAAACAATGAAGTTTGGAATTAATTCACTCGCATAAACGACCGCATTTTACATCCTTCCAGCGCACTAACATCAGGGTATTACAAGAAAAGTTGGCAACCATGCTTAGGCTTCCATTCCAGATTGCTTTGACTTTGAATGACCTAAATTCAACAAAGTCTGCAGACACATTACGGATTTGCTGTGCAAACAGACTAACTCATTACAAAAACTACAGTTAAGATGTGTATTGACGATTGGGTTAATGACAGATAGCTGTACCTGTTGAAAGAAAGTGAAAGAAACGTTGCAGGTATGTTGACTGGGCGCTGCAAGAGGATTACCAAATACAAATCACAGAACAATAATGAGAAGTGTTATTGTTCCGGTGCTTTGTCACTTACCGATACTAAGCATGTTTATTCCGTCGTCTTCCATAGCTTTTAGTGCCAGAGTCACATTTTCCAGCATATGATTTGGAGACCTTGGCTTCTTGTTGTAACGGCCAAGCTGCTTTTTTGCCACGATTTCATACAGATTTATCAACTTTATTCCGTCTGAAAAGTCAGTTTCAAATTCTGTTACCTCAATATCACGAGCACTCAGGTTCTGGTTTACCCAATTTTTGAACACAGCACATTGGGTCTGAACCCAGTTGTTTTCGTCGCCCTTGACAGATACGTGACGTCGCGCCATTTCTTGGCTTTCACAAGTCCTGTTACTATAGTACTTCTTTCTTACAAACTACGAAAGATGCTGCAGAAAGCACACACCGAGCCTGGCGGCGTCTAGCGAAGTCTTGTATGGCAGCTTCGCAACTCCCTATTGTAGCCTCCCATGGGTTCCATCGTTACAAAGGTGAGGATGTTTTCAAGATGATTAACTACATTCCACATTCTTCTGTAAATGGCAGGTTGAAATGTACTGAACACTGTCGTATGCTATGTATTGTTCCCAATTGAATGGGTGTTTAGGATTGTCCTGTGCAACCACGCTTGCGTAAATATTAATGAACAATAGGAATCTCATAACTGTGGTCTCTCCATGGAAATGAGATTAAGTGGCTGGCTATTCTGTCAGCAACGTCATGATATGCTTTGTTATCGGTCTGAAAAGTTGCTAAACAACTAAATGAGAAATTACGTTGTATCCACACAGTATAGCAACTAGATCGTCACATCATTGTGTCTGCATGGATGATGCTATAGCAATTTCCAAAAACATGCTATAGCAGACGTCTTTTGTCAGCTGATCAAGATGATTTCATTCTACATGGTTACTTGAAATATTTTCCACATTGTACAGCATCTGTTTTCCTTGCCTTCCCAAAAAGTTATTCAAATTGACGATTAATATTACAAATAATGTTTGGTTTCCAAATCTCTATCCATTTCAAGTCTTCACTTCACCTCATTTGTAACAGTACGTCTTTTAATCTCTAAACAGTATATCTTTCAATCTTCTCTCATTATTCAAAATAACCATAGTTCCGTCCCATTTTTTTGGCTTTACCAATCACCACGTTGAATACTTCTTGCTACAGATGGATCACAAAATCTGTGAAACTGTTATATACATAATAGCTACTGTAACGAAATCTCATGACAACTTACTAGTACAATTTAGGTAATGCATGTCTCGCATAACATGAATACTGAGATACAGACATGCTTAGCTACTCAAGGGTTCTAAGGTGTCACACCCCAATTTTTCCAAACAGCGAAGTCTAGCAAATATTCAGAGATACAGTAGACTGCTACCATTCTGAGATGACATAAATCGTTCATCAAGTTGACAAACGCACCGTTCGAGCAGAAACATTCGAATGACGCTTAAATTTTCACTAAGTTGAATTGAAACATTTACCTGAAATCTCTTAGGACAAATCAGGTAAAAAGCTGTTATACCCCCAATACTTGAAAATCATCCCTAAAGACCTTGAGAGTTTTTACGCTATGGATGCGTACGCCTATCTTCAAAATTGTTGCCATGGTAAATATTACTGTCTTCGTCAGATCTAGCAAACCTCCGCTTCATAGAAATTTATAAAACAGTGTTGGAAAGTAAAACATCGTTAAATCATTCCTTAGATTGAAGATGGCAAAAAGAACTAAAAGTTTCTTTTTTATAAGAAAGTAGTTTATAGGAAAGTAGTACTCGACTGCTAAAAGAAATCAAGAGATTTTAGTACTGGATTCATGAAACAAAAGAAACTCTAAAAGGTTATATAAATTTAAAATCCTAATTTTCATCTAACTTGCTTGATTTATATGAGCTCCTCGTGTTTATCTATGCATTCCAGTGTTCTGCATTTGTAGTGCCTGTCTACGTGTGTAACATCGTAGTTGTACACAATCTTATTGCTAATACGCCCCTGACGTCAGTTCGAGCACTTTACTTATAGTTTTATCTAGTGGCGAAACTCGTTATTAATCTCTAATAGGGAATGCAAAAAAATATGGCGCGAGCTTCTCTTATCTAAAAGTTCTGGCGTAAATCTTTGGGGAAGAAAAATCATGCATTGTAGTATGGTTGCCTTGCATTTATTACGCCATTGATGGACATATCTGCACGTAGAAAACATTCAGAAGAATTCACACAAATGGAATGAGAAAACTTTGTAACAAATATCAGTCTAACAGAATGAACGACATCCTTTCAGCATATACTATAATTTATGTATTAAAACCAGGCTGAAAATAGTTTACATCTTAAAATACCACAAATATTTATTCAAAAATGCCATGCAATGATAAAATGGAAGAGTGCAATTTCAGCTGTTATTACATTCGTGGTTGGAATCAAGCGTAGAAAATTACCTGGTGCCAAGTGTAAAGAAACAAAGTTTGTCCCATAGACAAGAAAATGAGAGCGTAAATTAATGAAGGTCTCTTATCTATTACGTTTTGTACGATAAATATCGCAGAATCTGGGCACCGTTATCACAACATTTTCCAACGCACAACAAAAAAGACATTTGATAGAAGTTGTATAAATAAGAAAACGGCCGTACAGAATCATATGAGTGGCAGTGAACAAGTTGCAATGCTTTCGAAGAAATCTTCGATATAATTGATGGAACTTTAGCTCTATGGTCAAGGAAATCATTTGAGAATGGATAGTACTACAATTTGATACTACTGACGAAAGTCAGAACGAAAGTCATTAGGTTGTTGCATAACAAGGCATTTATGGCGTCATTGAATCGTACCAATGATGCCTAAAAACTCTCATGAGCAAAGCGCCGGGACTTATAAACGGAACATCTTCCCTTGTGTTCGTATGAGCGGAGTGATGGTAGAGGAAGAGGTAAATCAAAAGAGAGAACGACTAAAACACGGCAATCCTAAAAAGTTGATGAAACTTTGATAGCTACATCAAAAGGATTTGTCAAAAGAGTTTGTATACTGGGTCAAGAAACTAGGAATAATTTCTTGACAGTTTTCTGGCTCTGTTCGATAACATCGCAGCAAAGAAATGAAATGACATGTCCATTCTTGCACCTCTGAAAGTGTTATTTATCACGTCCAATGATAAAAAAAAAGAAGATAAAGACAGTGATAATTTTCTAGTGGAAAAGGCAAAACAACATCTGCGATCTGAGAGTTAGATCTGTCCCTGTTTAAGGAAGAACATCCAAAAGTAGATCAAGCGTATTTGCAATATAGAAATTGACCCTGGATCTATCTTTTTGATGAGACATATCGTACAAAAGCCTCAAAACCGCTTTGTTTTGGTATACACTTGACAAGGTAAATTATAAAAATCCTCTTAGATCCTTGTAGGCTAGAATCGTTTGCCCTATATACCGTGTTATCCAAATTAGATCAATGACTGTATGAGCGCTGTATGCATTAAGATTCGTGTAATGTCATTACAAAAATATGATCAGATACCATATTATTAAACTAAGATTCTGTAGATGTCAATATGTCGTGAAGTCTCTCGATATAGAAAAACTGTATACCTAAGCGGCAGGTGTGCCCATGAGAGTTTGGGAAGCTGCTTATCAGGTCGACTGATAATGAAGCCTCCAATTACAAACTAATTTCACTTAATAGAAAACGCCCTAAAAACGTCATGTTGTACCATATATGTGAATCAATGCATTGCGTGACAGAAGAGGGTGCTGTATGAACTAGTTTTGAGTCACCTGGGAAAACGTCAAAAATTTTAGGATGAAGGGAACCAAATCCATCAGCCAAAAATCTTCACGAAGATAATCCATTGTCTCCAAACAAATATCACAAAGGTAATAAACGCGAATTGAAACCAGAGTTATTATTAACTTACAAATGACTTTCAGGAATCAAAACTATATGGGCATTGTCTTACAAAATGTCACCTGTCAAAACTACTCAACTGGAAACATCGCCCTGTTGTAGTGCAAGGTAATTTGGTTAACTCTAAGGTGGCGTCAGTTCGATCCCAGACCCTATCGTACACCATCTAACAAAGGGATCAACGCTTAGCTCATTGCCATCAATTGAACTATGAAAACAAATTACTAACGTCCTGGGATTCTGCATTGAAGTTGAATTCGCTTGAAAATGCTCTACACCCCTCTCTCATTTGGAACTGAAACCAAAGTCTCTTAGGCCCTGATGACAACTGGATAAAACTCGCTGTCAAATTGTAGCGTGCGAGAAGGTTATGAGCTAGTTCTGAAGAAGCATTAAGGCTGGCATCACATGCTAACTAGTAAAATTGGGTTTTGAGTTCTCAATTATTCAAAATTGTGAATGAGTGTCTTCAATACTGCCCTTTAAAATAAAACACTACATTGGAGATAAAAATAAAATTGTACTAATATCTCGTTAAGAAACTATATATCCCGGAAACTTTCAATCTAGTATTTCAGGCCGAAGACCCACCAGTTACTGAATGATTCCCAAATATCTATGCGGAAAGTCCATTTAACGACCAGATGTTGTATTTGGTCCTAGTGGGTGTCTGTTACCTCACAACCGTATCTTAAAGATATCAGTATTTGCAATTGCATGCGGAGGACAATGAAATCAATGGCTGTACAGTTCACTACCCATTTTCCTTCTGTGTTCGAGTTGCAGCTGTCTCTATTGTAAAATGTTTAAGACATGAGACCTTTGTAACCGATCAGGAAGAAGGCACTAACTTTTGTGCATCCAGTATTTTCACCTACAAATGAAAAGACAGTCAATTGAAAACTATACTACCTCACACAACCATCAAATAAAAATACAAAAGAATGTATACGTTATCAACAGCCCTGAAAAGACCAGTGATGTAGAAGTCGAAGAAAGTTTGCCTAACATAAGTGGAACATCTAAATTGCTAAGGTTATCAAGCCGCCGACTGTCAACTACAAACTCTGATCTTCTACTCTGGTGAGAACATTCCAAGCTGCTTGGTTTTAATTTGAAAGTGAAAAATCCAGCCATGTCCTAATTAAAATGTCTAAAATAACTTCCCATTAAGACAGTAATAATTCTTTATTACTCCATTCCAAGTCCAATTCAATTCTAGACATAAGAATCTTAGCGGTTTGAACATAGCTGGCTTACCATTTTACGCAAAAGAAAATTATTGCTGGGTAATAAACACATGTATAGATAATAACTACAGAGATCTAAGTACATTATAATGATTTTCGTATAATGCAAAAAATAGTAAGTTGTACAAATGATGTTGAAATATTTTATGGAGTTAATGAAAAGGAGGCAATACTTATCGCAGCTTATTTTAAAACAAATTTGAAGAAATGGCTCTGATTAGTGACGTAGCAGCTGACGAAGTTAAAACTGGACGATATTCGACATTCTCTCGATGAGAATTACTATTCAATCAGCTTCAAAAACACGGTAATTCGATGATATATTAGCATTTATCAGCTGTAAGCCACGGATATCAAGGCCATCGCTAGTAACAATGGACGGGAGAACGCGAAGGAGATCTGGATACAGATTTGATGACTTTGCAGATTGGAATGTTGGAGCAACAAAACACACAAGAGCTGAGATATGGCAAGTTGTACAGCCCCCTCGATCGAGGTACGCACTACAGCCTGCAACAATGTGGAGGAAGTTTCCAAGCTGAATACAGAGTACAAACAATAACACATTAAGGGTCTTAACTCGAAGGAATACAATTGAGCAAAATAAGTAGAAAGATAATAATACTGAGGACTTTTATTCCAAATTCAATAATATAAGATAGTACAGTGTTGGTTAACTTAATGTATACTGCAAACTGTGTACAGTAATAACAACAGTGGAAATGCAAATAACAATTAAAACTCAGGCAAATAATAACAACAATGCATAATTTGTAAACCTATCGTATAATGGTTATTTTCATCTAGCATAGAAAGTTTCTAATTGAACGCTCTATATATTACATCTATACAGTTGGACCCAAAAGATAACAAAAGAATTGCAAATATTGGTAGGATACTATCGCCCTAAACTATTAGTAAATTATTATCGTTAATAAGAACCATAATCAAGAATAAAAATATAAAGACTCATGCAGAGCATAGATTACAGGAGTGTTTCTAGCGAATCTAAATTATGCTTTGCAGAACCAATATTCACTAAAAAAATCCCATTTAGCATTGACAAATAGGCTAGCTCGTTGTGTGATTAAATCTGTACCACAAAAATGTGTGAAATAACATTCAGAACAAAATTCCACACACCAGACTGTAATGTCCTTTTATAGATTTGTATTGGTCAAGAGAGTGGCTTTTCGTTTCCCAGAAGATAACGCGAGCAGACTGATTAGTCCAAGTACTGTAATTTCCTCTTATAGATTTTGATATCCTGCGGGTAAATCCTATTAAAACTTGTGTCTGACTAAACTGTTCTATGTAAGCTAAAAAGTATAAGTCGGAAAAGAGCGTGACAAAGATTCGCTGACTTGTACCCAAGTAGAAGCAAATGCCTTTTTCAATTTTGCATTTCTAAAGTAGGCCTTCATTGTACCCCTGTTGTCTGCTGGTGTATTGGCTGTACGATTTATATATATCAAAATGGTTTCAAATCATTTTCTTCAAGTATTGCAAATAAATCTTTTGATTAAAATGTCTTGAATAGTGGGGTCAAGCTAAGTTGCCAGCAAGACAAATATCTTAGAACTTCCAACACCTAATTATCTACGAAAACAAGAGTCCCTGAAATCCCAAATACAAAAGAAGCTACAAACATTCCGTATTTCGACAGGCAGGGACGTAGGAAGCATCTAAAAAGTGGGGGGCCAAGTCTTAAAAGGGGCACATTACCACGGCCATTTTGGGCTTCAAAGGAGCACTTTTGCATAATTTGCTAAAAAGTGGGGGCCATGGCCCCTCTTGTCCCCCCGGTTCCTACCTCCCTGTCGGTAGGCAAAGTCTCATCGCAGTTCCTAACAATCAAATATAAAGCACCGGTGAAAAGCTCTCGAATTCTGACTTTACAAGGGACGGCATTTTAGTGCTAAGCTAGTGAACGTATTGTATCAAAGAAGGGTGGCCTAACGCTCACGACATTTCACACAATTTCAGTCATTGTTATAGAGAAGCAACTGTGCGAGTTCATGCTCGATATTGGCTAAAAATTCGTTCGCTTCTCTTGACCGTGAATAAAATTCATTATACCAGCTTACACAAATCGATACACAGAAATCCTTGACAGCCCTCGATGGAATGGCAAACAACCATGGACATTCGTCTTATATAGGAAACTTACAATACAAGATAATAAATGTGTCAATGGGACCTTTTAATATTCAGACTGCCAAGAGCAAAGGTATGAACGTATTCGGGAACTTAAGTAAGAGGAGAAATTAAGAGCTACCCATGAAGGAAGGGTAATACACTCACTTGCTTATCAGTTTGGCATATTGCGATTCTGTTACCATCAGGACTCCATCTTGCTTCAAAAAGCCCAACAGAACTACGATGCGTATAAATACATTCACCATTCTGCAATGAAATCAGGGTGAAAAACTACAATGAAATGATGGCTTAAAAAGAGACCAGGATATCGCACAAGAGAAAATTAATCAAAATATCATCAGAGATCTATTGAAGTTTACAAAATAAAAGGCGCTGGACAAAAACTAAAAAATTTGATGAAACACTAAATTTAATGGACTGTATAACTCCTGGTCAATGATGACGTCATTGTTGTTGTACGCACAATCCAATCACTAATAAGGAGTTTTATGATATAGAAGACGATTCAAATAAAAAAAGGTAAAACGGAAGTATGAAAGAAAGATGATAGACCGAAGCCTCTCATGGACAGTCAAACTTGTAGCAAGTAAACAGCTTATCCCTGTGCATCCAAGTCACCAAGTGGAAATGGTGCTATATCATACGACAACGAAATTGCATGGGGACGTGCTTCCAAAACTTATACTTATCATTTAAAACTTTATCCAACAAATGCTATTCATAGGTATATATTTGATTCCGAATTCTAAAACCCTCCATTATGATAAAAGCATGCAGATATCGGTAGGTTAGTATGTATTGATATCGGTAGGTTAGTATGTATTGATATCGGTAGGTTAGTATGTATTGATATCGGTAGGTTAGTATATATTGATATCGGTAGGTTAGTATGTATTGATATCGGTAGGCTAGTATGTATTGATATCGGTGGGTTAGTATGTATTGATATCGGTAGGTTAGTATGTATTGATATCGGTAGGTTAGTATGTATTGATATCGGTGGGTTAGTATGTATTGATATCGGTAGGTTAGTATGTATTGATATCGGTAGGTTAGTATGTATTGATATCGGTGGGTTAGTATGTATTGATATCGGTAGGTTAGTATGTATTGATATCGGTAGGTTAGTATGTATTGATATCGGTAGGTTAGTATGTATTGATGCAGCAGTAAGAACGCGTAAAGAAGTGACTGACAACTTGAAAAAGCTGACAAATTAAAACAGAAATGTGCAAGGGATATTGCCAGCATGGATAACAATAGATGGGCAAAAGAGGTTACGGAATTGACAAGGAGAAGAGGAAGACAAAAAACAATGGCGGAACAATGACAACGAAGAAAAGGCTGAAGTAACATGAAAGGAAAAAGTGCAGGATAGGGAGAAAGGAGAATCATGTGGAAGCCACTTGGGTGCAGTGGCACAGACGGCTGTTGTTGTTGTTGATGATGATGACGATGATGACAATGATGATGATGATGATGATGATGCTAGCCCATGGTTGGAGACCTCCTCATGGTGGCAAGCGGGCACAGAGAAACTCTGCCCTTAAGTTGATAGTGATTCATTTCGCGAAGATTCAGAATTGGGGCAGATGTTGACGACCTGTGGCAAACTGTCCAACCAGGCCCCTTCAGTGAAAGTCAAGCACAGCAGCTTCAGGCTGCAGCTCGGATAAGTAACTGTTGGGGTAACAGGGTGGATTGAGTGTAGCCGACTCAATCACCTCTTTTAAACAATTTGAAGGCGACACTGACCTCAGGGTCAGCCTAGGCCCCGTAAGGGGCGTACGGGAACAGACAGACAGACAGACAGACAGACAGACAGACAGACAGACAGACAGACAGACAGACAGACAGACAGACAGACAGACAGACAGACAGACAGACAGACAGATGATGCTGATGCTGATGCTGATGCTGATGCTGATGATGATGATGATGATGATGATAATGACAATGATAATGATGATGTTGATGATGATGATCATGTTGATGATGATGATGATCATGTTGTTGATGATGATCATGTTGATGATAATGATCATGTTGATGATGATGATCATGTTGATGATAATGATCATGTTGATGATGATGATAATGATAATGATCATGATCATGTTGATGATGATGATGATCATGTTGATGATGATGATCATGTTGATGATAATGATCATGTTGATGATAATGATCATGTTGATGATAATGATCATGTTGATGATGATGATCATGTTGGTGATGATGATAACTATGGCAATGAAATTGAAAGTGGAATCTCAGAAGAAATCTCATAAAAAGGCAAGATATGCATAAGTTATGCTGACGTGAAAAGTATTCGTCTCATTCATGTTTCATGTGAGCCAAGAGAAAACAAGCCAATTTTTTTTAATTACAATGTTCACTTATCTAAATAACCGGTGAAACAAAACCTGAAATAATAATTCAATTTATTGGGCATCATTTAAGTATGGATAAGTTTCAATGAAGTAATAATTACAAAATGAGCATATCTCTGTCAAAAGTTTTGTTATTGACCATACACATTTATTGCATTAACAAGTCCAATGTGGATAAAAGCTTTAAGTTAACATGATATATAGTAAATTCATGCTTATTACTTGGTTTAATCTTTCGGTACACAAATAGTGTAAAGCAATAGTTTGTGGAAAGTAAAACACGATAAGCGAGCTTATATCACTTGTAGATCAGCATGTATGCTATTTCGAGCTCACCAAATTATGTATGCAGTATATGACTTCAAGGAATTCTACATAAAACCTGCGTTCATTATGTAATATACGTTAAATAATGCCATTGTTGAATGTCGTTCTAGCCACCAACAATCATACCAGCAAGAGCTTCACAGCTACAATGCTAACGCATTTAAAATGAAGACGATTAATTTCATAGCTCTAGATAAACCTCGTACGTATGGGAGTAGCTGTTAGACCGAGCAGTTGTTTATTGAGGCACTCGCCTCGTAAGCTTGGTTGGCGAGCAGCCTGCATAGCGGTATTTTCTCTCCATTGATAATAGCAAATCCCCATTCGCTGTTCGATGGACAAAGAGCGATGACCCAGAATAATGTAGATGCCACTCAAGGTACCGCTTAAAACATTGATTCCGAAAAGCAGATGAAATGTCTCGGTGCTGGGATACTCGTTTATTTAATGAAAATTTCACTATTTCTTAAGAAGAAAGTTTAGCTAGTAGTACAAACGTAGTATACTGGAAATACAATGCCAGAAGACTGAAACACGCCCTAAACTCAGATACAAACTCATTAATTTTTTGCAAATACATTCTCAAGCGGAAAAACACACCGAAGTACCCATTATATGGCATTAATAGAGGATGTTTAAGTAGAAAAATATGAAACCTGTCTGTTTTCTTTTAATGTCTACGCATGATATTAACAATTAATGCTGTGTTGTAAAACGTTTGAAAACTGAAAACAACAAAAACAAAAAACAATCCGTTCTCCTTTTTATACGAACGATCAAACAATATTGAAATGTAACAAAAAGACACGAGAGCACAATCAATGCTGTGAATTTATCGTAACAGATCTCGTTTCAAAATGCATTTCAAAACGAGCTACAAAATCTTGGGACTAAACTAAACAGACAAATTTTCCTGCAAGTTGAGTATCATTTGAGAATCCGATTGTAGATAAACAATGGGTACTGACTTAAGATAATGATGTGGAAAGATATTCTTCAAAATTAGCGAATCAATCCGTGCAAAGTCTTAAAGAGCCAGGACAATACTCATAAAACGCTAAAGGAAAATCTTGCGAGACTCCACTTATGCGCATAGTCATTATACGAAATATTGAATGAATGGTGTTGAGATACGCGATGGGTTGCCAAAATAGGCGATGGGACAATAAAAGAAAACCATTACAGAACGAATGACCCAAATTAGCGGCAGCATTAACAAGAACTGGGAAAGAAATTCATGAAGATAGTTATAAAGCGTATTTATCAGATTTTAATAACGCTTCTTGTGTACCAAAACAACAAGTCAGGGATCGCCCAAAGTAAATAATACGACATTTTTTGCTTTAGATATTGAAGGCATGAAACACAATTAATGAGTCGAAATTAGTGCTTTGAATGAAATATTAAAGAGCTTCACTCGAACAACTGAAAAATCTCATTACCTTACTCCATATGTTATTCTTGAGGTGACGGGGGTATACTCGACATTAGGCATTTGATGGCAAGAATACAGAAGGTGGTGATTACAGAAACAATACCTTGAGTTTCAATGATTCACTAACGATACCTTGAGACCAAGGAAAAAAAACAGACTCGAGATATATAAATATGAGACGTGACTGAATACTTTGACACATTAAAACCTCAGGTAAACTTAGGATAGCTTCCAAACCACTACGGTTATCAATTGGCCTTAAAGAAATAGACAGTCTAAAAAGCCCTCGAGTATATATCATGTGTACCAGAAAATCTCAAAAAATCAGTCGAAATGTTCTTACTGAGTTCAATATAATGATTTAAAATTTCTTTGAGATGGAAGCATATGATAATTTTATATACACTTGAGTATATATATATATATATATATATATATATAAATTACCTCACAACATCAGAATATTCTTCAATGAATTTTCAAATTCATTAATTTCTAACTATTTAACTATTTAGAAACTTTAATTGGACTGACTGACTGTTTGTTAATTTACGCCTGATGATTGTGCAAGCCACATGAAACCGATGGTAGGGTAACTGAGTATGTTGCATTTTTAGTTTCCTTTAATCTCTACATATATATATATATATATATATATATATATATATATATATATATATATATATATATATATATATATATATATATATATATATATATATATATATATATATATATATATATATATCTATATATATATATATATATATATATATATATATATATATATATATATATATATATATATATATATATATATATATATATATATATATATATATATATAACATATATATATATATATATATATATTTATATATATATATATATATATTTATATATATATATAACATATATATATTTCATTAATTTCTTCTTACCTGAGACGTCCATAGATTTAGAATTCCATCTAATGTTGCTGATGCTAAATTTTTTCCATCGGGGCTGAAGGAAATCGAAATAATTGGCTGTAGGTGTCTGTTTAATGTATGTAAACATGTTCCCTGATCAATGTTCCATAGTTTAACTGAAGCGTCATAAGAAGCACTAAAAGAGATCAGTTATACAATATAAGCAATCGCAAGTAAATACATAAATGCGGATTAAACACAACGAAACATCTTCAATTACAAATCTATCAGCGTATATGTAATTTAAACTCAGTAAATGTACGCTGATTAGATAAATTATAACATGAAGTGAAAAAATAATTATGAAAAGACAAATAGTTATCATTGAAATACATCAATAACATGCAAAATATTCATGCTAGCAGAAAAAATCAATAACAGAAAGCTCACAGCTTAGACCCAGACAGAACAAAAATCACTATTTGCAAGTAGGAGATTTATTACGACAATGCACGACAATTTACTTGTAAGTAGCAAGTCAGTACAGCTACACAAGCCTATATAATGCTATTCACATTTTCATTATTTTCAATTCACTATTGCCACTACAACTAGTGTTCTAACGTTGAAGACAAAATGCAAAAGTAATTTTTTATGTACATTCCCATCTCTTTGGTTGGTTTTTTACACTGATGGTGGATTCCAGTACTTGGGTCCAAAACGTTTGTAGGACTGTGCCAAATATTGATGCGTCTTAGTATTTTGGAAGTGGCTTTATAAATGAAGTGTCAATCAATTGAGATTGAAGCCATGACTTTACTTATCGTTGTGTTTGATCTTCAATGCGAAAATGCAAATACTGAATAACGGTGAAAAATTTTTGCATCTTGATGACTGTCACAGTTTCCATCGAAAATGCTATCTGTAATCCTCCAGGGGCAGAAAGGATCAAAAATTCAAAAACGAGAGTCTACAAAAGCAACTATTTACCTTGCTAAAAGATTGGAAGCTATTGAAGGGCTCCATTCGACTAATGTCACCTCTCGTGAATGACCAACTAAATCGTGGATTGGTGTGTCTTGTTTTAAATTCCATATCTTTAACAATCAAACAATATTCAAAAAGGTGCAAAATATAAACATGAAGCCTAAAAATCAACAATTTAACTCTTTCAGTGATAGCTTGAAGCACAAATTCCGGGGTCTGACAAGGGATTCAAGCTAATTAATTCTGAATGGCTAATAGAAGCGTGGTTATCCGTTAAATGTACAGTAGGATTTTTGACTGAATGTTTCATAAACAGTGTGTCAAAGGCTGCGTTCTACTGCCTACTAGATATTCATACTAGTAGCAATATTCGAAAGCACAGCATAGTACTGGTGAGAAAAAATGGGCCTATTACCAAATTCAAATGAACGGGACTAAGAGAGGTAAGTTTCCAGACTCGCAATGCATTGATGGAGAACACAAATTCTCAATCACAGCGATTGTCATCGATGCAATTAAACTGCTGCCATTTTAACCTCTCATATCAATGATGATTCTCAAATGCTAAAAAGCTAAAATGAAAAACTGAAACTTCCTCCTTCAAATTCTGATTATTACAAAATGGATTGCGCTATGGTAGTTGTATGGAAACTAAGATTAGCACGGTTTTCATATATAACTCACTTTAACAGTTCTATCATCTGAACAAGATGCCAGTAAATTACCAGATGGATCCCATCTAACACAATTAACTTCTTCCTACAAAAGAACAAAAACAAAAACATTCGCAAACTATGCTACTGAAATGCAATTGAAAGCAAGGCGCTTTGATGCAACATCAATTAAGATTCGATCTTATGTTTTCTGACATGAATAGAAAATACTTCTTACAACATTAAGTATATACATACTGTCTTTACTTACCGAATGACCAGAAAATGTCTTTATTGGTTTCTCTAAACCAACTTTACAAATGGTTACAGTCATGTCCGTAGAACAAGTCGCAAAAGATGTATTATTTTGCCAGTCGATATCAACTACTGGCCCTATACAAATGAAGAATTAAATTGCCGTCATTGAAGGGTAATCTTCTCGTGTCTATAGGCAATTTGATACATTTTAACAGCAAAGCTCCAAAGGACCAGTAAGCAAAAATCTCTTCCCCTTTATTATATAAAAGTAAACACTAATTAAATCTTTGTTAATGATACTGCCTATGATCATTGCGCAGAGAAACCTGCCCATTATGCATAACCACATACAAACAACTTTTACCGCTCAATATCAATGAACTATAGAAGGAAACAGCCTATTAAAGGACAACCAAAAGCTCGAATACATTAGAACAGACCAATACCCTCTCTTGATTTACTTTCCAATGAAAAATACATCTTGAAAGAACTTAGTTCGCAAGAGCTTATCTCTTCATTACAAAAAAAGTAGGCAACACCTAATTCACACTGGGAAGAAAAGATCTTGTGTTTGCAATAACTGATATCACTGTGCAAGGTAGAAACGAAAATGCTAGCAACAACGCTCAAACTACGCTGAGGAGTGGAAGAGTCTTTATGTAATACGATAGGCATACCCTGATGGTGTTCAAAAGCTTGTTTAAGTTCCCAAGATGATGTATCCCATACAAGACATCTCTGATGAAAAGAAATTGATTGCAATTAAAAGATTCAATGAAGATAAGTAATGCAATGCAAAAAAGGTGCAGGGTGGGTAAAAATATACATTATATATTGTTGAAAGAGTCAGTTTATCTAATAATTTACTACAATATTATAATCATCAGCTAACACTGAAAATATCAAATAACTTTTGTTTAGCTAGGATATTGCAAGACCATGAAATTCACTAAACCGGATGAAACAAAAAAATTTGATTACTTGTGAAAGTTAGGATTTTGAGAACATAATGATGCAAGATTTCTGCCTTAATCAAAACCAAAGTAAATTTTCTATCATATATAAATACAATTGTAAAACAAGCTAATTTTGTCAATCTTCTATCCAAATGGAAAAAATACAAACATGACCATAACATGATACAAATCTAAATGTATGATACTTTTTAAAACAAACTTTAGTTATTATCAGCATGACACTACAACATATACCACAAAATCATATCATTGGTCACTGATGGTTGTGGCAAACCAAAATTGTCATTTATTACATAAGAACTATGCTACTAGAGTAAGAATAATATAATACCAAAATTGAAACCTCATTTAGCATTTACCTTATCAAAACTTGAACTAGTGAGGTAAGAGCCTTTTTTATTCCATTTTAATGCAAATATAACTCCCTTGTGTCCAGCCAGTGTTGCTGACTGTTGTCCTTCAAAACAAAAATGACCAAAATAAGACTCTTAGTTAGATAAAGCATGAAGATTCATCCCAAATTCAAATGTTTAAATCTACAGTCTCTACTTGCAGATATGCTAGAACCCACCAAGTTATGAACTCACTACATAAATCCTGAGTATTCTCATGGTTTAAAAAATGTGCTCACAATACTTCACTGCACTGAACACAAAATAATCATACAAAAATCTGGGCACTAGAGGCAAGACAAAAACAAACTTCTTTTTGCCATTTTGAATTTTCTTTACTTCTTCAAGCTTAATATCATTAAAAGATTGAAAACAGCAACATTGGCACTAAACACAAAAATACATACCTTCCAAATTCCATATTCTAATGATACAATCCACAGCAGCGCTTGCTAGTACATTTCCAGAAGGCTATCAGAAAAATGAACATGATTGAATGACATACATATAACATCATGACCAGTTTAGCTATTAACTAAACACAAAAAATTATTCTTAAAATAAATCCGAATGAACCTGGTGTAAATATTACAAACAATAGATCAGTGGAAGTGTATTTTTGATGACGGCAAATAATACAGGATAAAAGCAAATGACAAAACTCTCTCTTATGAGAGAGGCCTGATTTAAACAACCAGATTTAGTACTACACTTTTCACTAAGCTTTTAGCTCCTTTTCTACAACCATTTCACTCCTTTTTCGCTACGTTGATTCCTCTTGCGATTAATGTGTTTGATTTATGACTTACCATTTATTTATTTACACAGAGGTTTTTCATTGTATTTAGCAGCTGATGATGGATTGGAACATCCAAAACATGTTTTGCAACTAAAAATTATTGTCATATTAGAGAAAATAATAATCAATCATGCATATCTATATTCATTGCATCAGTATATTTTTCTTGACATAATGAATGCTGCTATGAATTAGAAAAATGAAAATAACAGAGACTTATCATTTGGCTTACATTCCAGTCTAAAACTGTAACATCTTTGGAAGCTGGTTTGAGGCCTGTATGTGACATTTGGTGATCTAACAGTAATGGTTTAAAATTTTTGCCATCATTTTCACTTCCTATAAACCATAATCTAGCTGTTCCATCTGCAGACCTGATAAATCAATTCATTGAATTAAAAAATAAGAGGGAAAAAACTTCTGGATAGTAAATACTTTGCAAAGAAGTTATGAACATTTAATTACTTCAAAAGAACTTAAAGGTATGGAACAAGATAAGAGGATATAGCAGATGAGAAAAAGGAATACTAAAAGATATCATAAACTCATTACCAAAATGAGGTCTTCATCACAGAAAATGACACTATTGCTCAATTGCCCTCCATTGGTATTTCAAAGTAAATGACACAAAAACATAGAACTAATATTGGATAAACTTAAGTGTGGTCTTTCATCATGGTTATGAATGTTCATCACATACAGATGGGAATTCAATCACTGAAATATACAACATTTTTATGCTCCAGCAAATTGCAAATGTTAAGCAGACTTACTCCAATAAAACTAACCAGCCATTAACTATAGATGGATGAAAAGACTGTCATATCCACTGAGGCCATGTATGCATATCATGAATACTAACCCTGTAGCCAGGATCCTTGATGTACTATTCCAAGTACAGCTGAAAACTTCACTTTCATGTCCATTCAGTACTACTTGATTATCTATCTGAGTATCAACATCCATTGACTCAACATTGGAAAGGGCAATATCTTTAGATGCATCAGAGTTTTGAACTGCAGAATGCAAGATATTTGCTGCCCTGGCAGCTAATGCCTCAGGAATAACTGCATCTATTAATGGTATTGGCTCAAAATTGTCCAAATCATCAATTAAAGTTCCATCCTGAAAATTGTTGAATAAAAATATAGAATGGTAATCAAATGATAAAATAACATCAAATTCAGATGAACAAATGGATGATCTTAAAACTAAACTAAATAAATAAATACAAAACTGCTAAAACACCTATCATGATTTTTTTTGATAAATAAGTCAAACAGAAGACATTTCTCTTTAAATATGAAATACATCCTGCTGACCTAAGAAGTTGAAACAATGATAAATGCTACATCAAATTTCCTCATATTTGTTTTCTACAGTTGCAAAACAAAACCATCTAGCATACAAATCATCACAATAAGAGAGGGACTGGGCAATTTTGGCAATGCATGGAAAGTATAATACTTTTAATGCATAATAGAATGGATACAGCCCAGTTCAAAGGAATAACCATTCTTACAGATTTTCCACAGCACACCTTGTGGAGTAAAGTTTCCTAGTGCCTAATCTTCTACAAGCCTTGTGGTCATCTCCCATAATTTGATTCTTAATCTAAAATTAATTATACTGCATCTCTAAGAAATGCAAAATTGACATCTGTCTTTTCCTTCAATCAAATCTTAGTTTCTGATGCACTTCCCTCTATATTCTCATATTCCTCAACACCTACTAAACACCTCACAAGAACCATGGACAAATAGTACCTATTTGTGAGTAATGCAGGGCAAAGAGTTATATCTATAGCAATTTCTGTTTAGTTGTATTAGAAATTCCACCTTATAAGCAAAGAAACTGCTCCATTCTAACTAGAGAATTCTGTCATCAAACTTTATTGGATAGAAAGTACAAATATCTTTGCAATATAAGGGAAACATGGAGCAATAACTAAAAGGACATTAAATCAAAATGATTAAGTAGCACATTTAGTTATAATAGCATCAGGCATAGACACTGATGGAACAATAATCTCATTAAAACCAGTTTCCTCTCATATTTAAATCTAACAAAACTTAAAACTCAAAAAACTTACATCATCAATACAGAGCTCTGCCTCAATATACTGAACTCCTTTTTGGATAATATTGATTAAGGCACCTGGGGGCACCATATTCCCATCTATGTTTGATTCTGCAACATGGCTCTCCTTTCCAAATGCAAAAGCTGAATGTTTGTACCCTTCATCAAAAGAAGTTGAATATACAACTTACATAAATTGTGTATATATGAATATCAAAATAGTATAAATAAATGTCTAAAACCTTAAATAGTTTCCAGCAATGCTATGAATATGAATATAGATAGGCCCAATTGAAGTGGGATAAAAATGGAAACTTTCCACCAGCAATTCAATCAGGCAATCACAAAACTATATATGACTCTTTAATATCCCGTCTTATCTTCTTTACCTCTTTCCTATTTTCTGGTGTTTATATATCATTTCATTTTTCCTTTTTTCTCCCAAAACATTTCTTCTCATCTGGCATTTTGTCTCCCAAGAGAATCCCTCTACACCATCTTCTACTCTATACTGCATTATTCCTTGTTTCATATCTTCATCTCTCTTGCTTAATTATTGGTGCAACATTTTACACTTATTGTTTTTTCAAATATTTAAGGAAGGCAGCTCTTCAGCAGTGCTGCAGGTGATAATTTTTAATCTTTATATATACCATATTGCTTCAATTCTATTGTAATGTACATTATTCAAGGATATCAAATATTTTTTAAGCCAAGTACTGATTAACATTTAAATAATAAGATACAAAAATAATATGTCCAAGAATAAAGAAAACAAAAGAGTAGCCAGGTAAAAACTACCTTATTGATATTGCAGAGGAAATTTTCTCTGATACATATTTTGCATTACATGATTTCAAAGCTAATTTGAAAATATTTCAAATTAATAAATAGTTTATATGTCTTTGTGTGTCCTATATGTGCAGACTATGATCAGGTAAAGCTAGGACCATGATTATCCCACATACAAACATGAATCTCACAAGCACACAGTATGCTTTCTCAAAGAGGTTAGTATACTACGACACAATGTTAACATTGACGATAACACTAACATTTGATGGTGCATGTACGTTCTTATGATGAAACAGGAAAAACAATCAAATGATCCTGCAGAAAGAAATCCGTATATCAAAGAGAAAGTAATGAAGGTTACACAGCGTATTGGACAAATACAATACCTGATTCTTGAAGATATCTGTATACCAGAAAGTTGACTTCATCGCTTAGTATACTCATGACTGCTAATAATGTTTCGCATCAAATGCACTGTAGTTAGGCTATCTGACTTCATTAAAATCACTAAATTTCAATCGATTATTCGCAGAGTCTACATTAGACTACCAGTGGTAGGTCATTGTCCTTCATATATATGTATAGTTTCTACTTTAAAGTACTGCTTATTCACTGGATGTGTAGAAAAGCTTGAATGGACGAAGTGACTTGATGAAACTAGTAGGCCTGGTCAGTCAAATAGCTTCCAAACGTCTTCAGTTCACACCAGCATACAATGTGGAGCCAAAAATGAAGAAAAAATGGTTCCAAGCAACAGCTTATCAATTGGTGTTTCCGTAATGCTCTGGCTCTTAAAGGAATTGCTCCTTCAAGTGTTGATTGCCTGCTTAACTCCCAGTCAACTCGTCGTCGTTCCCAGTGAATGGACAAATAGCGGCGGCAAAATCAGAGCTACACAAGTAATGCCGCGAATATAATTTGAGCGGATTCGCGTATACACAGAGCTACTGTGGTTCGCAAAGTTTAATTGTGAATTTGCGAAACCTAAGTGAGGCTAAGATTCGGTCCAGGCTCTTGTAGTAGCACAGCCGCTTTTTAGGCCTTTTCAGGCTGTCCATCGAGGAATACTCGGGTAACTACTACGAAAAATCTTAATCAAGTTCCATCAACCTAGCGTAATCAGTAGGAAGCACATCAATGCCATGATATTTTGAATTATTGATAAATTGCCGATGTAGCATCTCATTTTTGTCCTTAGCGGGACCAAAAGCATTATATTACACCTTTGTTTTATCTGGGCTTTTGAGGGATAGGAAAGGATAGTGATTTGACAGGAAAATACTATATGACAGTGTTGCCTGTAATTTACTCAAGAGCATCTAAAAGTGTATGGAATTCGTAGATATGAACAATGTATAACGATAGTGGATACAGTGGTATCACGTCGTATGCTTACAAGGAAATATGTTTATTGGACTTCAGCACCTATTGCAAGCATTACCACTGTTTATCTGTGAGATACCACCGAAATTCTACCTATTGTGAAATTAGGAACCGCATTAATTATCTGACTTATTCAGCATTAAAAGTTATGACCTATTATATATTTGTTTGGGAACTTGCCTGATACGCACATTTTTAGTATTACTAGAATGCTTTGGAATGGAATTTTTGCTCAATTTATTTTACTGGATTTATTCAGTACAACTGTAATACTTGTGTTTGTGCCTTTCTGTATAGATTGCAGAGGAAAAGAAATAATTAATTAACTTTGATTGCCTAATCATCAAAATTACATGAGATGGTTCTTTTTGATGTTGCAAACTATCTGTGTGTCTGAGGATTCAGCTCATTTCATTTCATTTGAACATACAATATGTATGAGTCATAGATGCTAATAAAATGTATAAATGTTACAAGAAGACAAGTGGCAGAGGATGCAATTAAGAAAGTTAAACAAATTAGACTATAGTTTTTTGGAGAACAGATATAATTTCATTTGCTGATAAAAACTCATCAGTAAAAGAGGTTATGTATTTTAGGGACTGTTGTCGAAAACATTTTTGCACTAATTGCATTACATGAGACTTGATATGTACTAGTGTGCAAATTGTTCACTTTCCATATATAAAATCTCAGCAGGAGTACCTTGAAGGATCCTTTCTGTATTCTTTGGCAGATAATGTCTTTATTTTTAGCTCATTATTAAAATGACTCTCAAATTATTAGGTAGAACTAGTCTGCTAAGACAAGGTTCTTCACAGATTTCATTTGACCTCTTAGGTCCTCATTTTAGACCAACAATATGGGCAGAGTTATCAGAGGTCAGAGAAAAGGTGCAGGAAGTATCTTTAAATCACACACAAAAAATCGTAAAGGAGCTGCAAAACTCAGAGCTTTAGACTACTCAGAGAGACATGGTTATTTGAAAGGAGTAGTTAAGGACATTATCCATGATCCAGGCCGTGGGGCACCACTGGCAGTTGTAGTTTTCAGAGACCCTTACAAATATAAATTGAGAAAGGAGCTATTTATTGCCACTGAAGGAATGCACACAGGACAATTTGTATATTGTGGACGAAAAGGTATAGCACTCTTTCTCAGAATTATTGTAGGGTGTAATTATTTCAATCAATATAGAATATGGAAGTGGAAGTGATGTCAAAAATAAATGGGAATTGAACCAGTTTATGATTTCCAGTGACTTTGGTACTGGATGGTCGCTCAGAGATTTATTCATACTGTCGAATTAGTTCTCAATGTGTATATGATTACAAAACTGGATATATATTAATACAGTATTTACTTTATTATGCAATTTCACTGCATAGAATTTTTAGCTCATCACATATAATTCTGCTGTGTGATTGACATGATATCAAATGAAATATATTATTGGTGAGGATTTTAGTTTTACTTGAATATAAATCTCTTGTTTTGTACAGCTGCAATTTCTATTGGCAACTGCCTTCCACTCAGTGCTCTCCCAGAAGGTACAATTGTTTGCAATATTGAAGAAAAGAGTGGAGATAGAGGAAAGCTAGCACGAGCTTCAGGTGGTTATGCAACTGTTGTATCCCACAACCATGATACAAAAGTCACAAGGATCAAACTTCCTTCTGGTATAAAGAAGTCTGTGCCATCATTTAACAGGGCAGTCATTGGTATTGTTGCTGGTGGTGGAAGAATTGATAAGCCAATGTTGAAAGCTGGTAATGCATACCATAAGTACAAGGCCAAAAGAAATTGTTGGCCTAGAGTCCGTGGTGTTGCTATGAATGTAAGCTGACATTTTCTGTTATATATTTAATTAATGTTTGTGTGTGCTTTTATGAGCACTTTAATGCTAAAAGTTAGTTTCATGCATGATTCCATGTGTTGGCAAGTGCCTGTTAGACTGAACACTTATGCTGAGATATCAGCATAGTTAGGTAGGGTGGCCAGTTCCTTTCCTTACCACCTTTTGCTCCCCAGTGTTCCCACCAGGTAGCCATTTGCTGCTGGGTGGATAGCAAGCAAGCATCCTATGTACTGTTGATGTTCCACATGGCAGTCAAACACTCTAATATCTCGGCCACTTGCCAATACACTTAATTTGCTAGAGACTGGAAAGCATCTATTTGTGGTGATAAGGCATACATTGGTATGCTGTGGTTGTTTGTTTACTTACAGTTCAATCCCATGATGTGTCAGCATCTTTAATGGCATGTATTGAAAAACTGTCTTGTTGCACCAACACAATTGTAGTTTACATTGGAAACTAGCAGGAAGGTATCAGCTATTGGTAGCCCATCAGAGATTCTTTGTATATAACTTCATGTTTCTTCTAATATCTGTTTCTTGGTGCTACCAGATAAGCAGTGTTTCTACTGCTTCATGGTGCCACTAAGTTACTTGTGCACCAAAGTGTTGATATGGAATATTTAGTATTAATATTGTTTAACTATCATGTACTCTTAATTATGGCTTGGTACACTGTCCTTAATTAATTGTGCTTACTTCTCCAGCCTGTGGAACATCCTCATGGTGGTGGTAATCATCAACACATTGGTTTCCCATCGACTGTCAAGAGAGATACTCCTGCTGGACGCAAAGTTGGTCTTATTGCTGCCAGGCGTACTGGCCGTATACGTGGTGCACAAGTCGTCCACAAATCCAAAGAATCAGATTAAATCCCTAACTGTAAATCTGTGATATTTACATATCAGAATATGCAATTTTGAATGCATTGTATCCTTGCATCCATTCTTTCGTCAATTCAGCCTCAAATCATAAATGTCATGATCTTGATGAGCTTAGTTTTGCGCTGATGTTATTTATCATACTGATCATTACCATCACCATTTTTACTTCAGAAACCTCTTTAAGTAAGTTTCCTATATCAAGGACAGTGGTGATCAATGATAGGTTGAGGTACATAAGAAAATCCCAGCAGACTCATATATTTTTATCATTTTCACGGGCTTTATGATTGAGCAAGGTAAAGTAAGCTAGCAACTGTCACATGCAAGGATAGGTATATGAAAGAGTAGCTGATTCATTACAGCAGACTAAGTCGATATTGTCATCACCAATAATACAAGATGGTTAAGCTGAATAACATCAGGTACTATACACATCCCTATCAAACATGAACTTCTATAAGTATTCCAAGTTTAATTAATGCTGTCGCTTAGCTTCCCTTATAGGCCAACAACAACTTGAGGAGTTCGGACCTGTTGCCTATATGTGTAGACCTTGGCTGACACGCAGCCCGTTACTTCAAATGTATATAATGATTGCATTCGAGGATAAAAAGGAAAGTGCTTATTTAAATTTTACATAAATTGTTTCACCCTCGATGTGAAACCAAGCTACAAAACTAAGGAGAACAACAATATACTGCATTGAATAATAGTATTTGGTCAGAAGAGAGACGGTAGATCTAAATCACACCTCAAAAGCCTATAAATCGACAACAACAACAAAAATAAGATGCACCGACATACGTATAATGTTTTTGACAATTTTAAAAGGGATGAGTGGAACAAGCTCGAAATAAGAAAGCATAAGCCTATATACAGTTTTCTCTTTAATCTGATGATAATTTAAGCATTACAAATGTATACCATGAACTAAGCAAAGGGGAAATACACGTATCTTTTCCTTGTACAAATCCTTAATAATTTAGGGGTACAACGAAACCTCCTCTCCTCTGGGCTCCCACACTGGTCGAAAGTTCTAAAATTTAAGTATGAATGGGTAAACAATTGGACCTTATCTCGAATTTCAGTAAATACAACGAGTTAATAAGGATATATGAACTAACAAATACTTCATGCCCTGATAAAATACAGGTACAATTTATCATTCGATAATAAAGATCTCATCTCTTTTGATGACAAGAGAAAGCATCGTACTATTGATATAACTAAATGAAACCTGGAATGTTAAAAAATGATCTTTCTTCGTTGACTGAAAGATCTGCCACGACTGAATAGCCTCACAGTTCTTGTAATCAAAGGGGGGCTAAAAGACTGGTATAAGAGCATTGATCCCGCGGTACGGCCTCTATGAAGAGCTGCAGCCAGCAAGATGTTTCTGTTCTTTTCAAGTAATCTTGTCAAATAACTTGACTATAAGATTAGCAGCTGACAGAGATTTGCAGATAGACTAAGCAGCCTACTTCAATTGCATCGAATTTCACAAATCAAATAAGAGTATATCTCTAAGCCTGGTCTAAAGCAAGCTCGACATAAAAAGCTGAGATTGAAAGTTGACAATGCAAGTATATTCGTTGGTTCTTCTATGAAAAGGATCCCCCAATCCCTTGCAGATTGGCAATTGGATTAAAAAGCTATAAAAGAGAGGAGCAAAATCGATGTCCTATGTAGGTATTGTAGAAAAGGAAGAGGGTAGTGCCAAAAAGCATCTACACGTTGATTTCATGAATTCTGCAAGAAGTCTAGATCAAGCATCTCAACATGCAAACGTAAAGTGCTTGGCTTTTGTAGATCTTCAAACTTGTTTATTTAAAAAGGGGTAAGGACTACTTGGTCATTCATTTCATGGAGATGAACTATTCCTAAAATACTGCAATGATCCTTCCTAAGATCGCTTGTATACAACAAATAGTTGGAGGGCGTCCTCAAAATTACTGAAGTGGCAAACTTTGTGATAGTGCATAAGGTATAAACATTTTATGAGTATGTCTATGGTACACAAAGTCCTTTTATAAATTATTGAGAATTAAGTAGAATATATGAGAGGATATCAAACAGTTTTATTGGGTGCAAACTACATGCTTTGTTGTTGAATCCATTGCTGTCTCATTGGTGGGTCTCATTGGGAGAAAAAAACAGGCAAATATCTTTCGCTGTCGAAAAGCCTATGGTGCCCAAGATGTTAATTAACACGAAATGCAGGCTCTACAAATCAAATTTCTTTAAAGTTGAGCCTCTAAAACTAGTTTGGTCGTGTATGCTATCATTCTATGCTATAAATAATATATTTTAACTACAATTACTAGGTCTACAGTAGCTGTACCTTAGCTATCAATCTGGTAACCTATGGCAGATAAATAAATAAAAATACTTGGGTGAAACTTCGTTAAATGGAACTGCTTACTACAACTGCTTACTGTTATAACAGTGTGACCGCCAACTCGATACAAAGAGAAAGTTGAGCGAAGTTCCCCTCAATTCTATCCATTCTGCGAGAAGTCAATTTGCTGTTTAGCTTTTATCATATCAACGCAAATCAATTTAAAGAAAGAGCTAAACTGGAAAGAACTGTTTTTGAAGCTGCTTTAGAAGACAAAATATATGCCGTTTCAACAATATGTGAGTAGCATATGTACCGCAAAGTTATCTCGGCTTGTGCACATGTCCTCGTTTCATAGCCACTACACGAAAAGCTACAAAATATCATCATGAAACAGAATCAACAAGCAAGAAATCACCAAAACTAGGGCCACGTTTACTATTTGGCTGCCCACGGGTTCCTTTAGACTTTTGGCCATCCTTGTTCTGCTCATTTCTTAGCGTCTTCTGTGCACCTGTAGTAAGAGTCTGGTTCCAGACACCCAAACTCACAACAGAGGAAGGTTGTACTAAGCTGATGTTCTGATCATCATTTCGACCAACATCCTGTCTCCATTTTATCGGCGTTGTGATTACAGTGTTTTGCCCAGACGACACGTATCCCTGCATGCTACTTGGAGTATCAAAGATACTAAGCCCTTGATTGAAGGTACCGCGAATCGGACTACTGTCAATAAGAGAATTCGTCTGCAACCAGTTAGGACTTATACACGAATTCGAGACGACGACGTCATTTCGACTCATGATATTATCAATACCATATGACAGATTTGATTCAGTTCCAGCGAGCAGGGCATCTGTTGAGAAGTCAGTAAACAAAGACTGTTGCTCGGACTGATTCAGAGACTGTTGCTCTGATTGGCTTAGAGGCTGTTCATTAGTAGTATTGACTGATGGCTGGTTATTTTCCATAGATCCACCAATCAAAGCTTCGGCAGAGAAGTTTGAGAAAGTTGAATGAATTGTAGGAAATGACGTACTGTTGTTCACACTAGGTGAACTCGATAGATTGGCAGACATGGGTAGTTGGCTGACCATGCCTCCTATTGAAGCAGGTGCAAATATGTTTAAAATCGTTGGGAGACTCATGTCCTGGTCGGTATCTCCAACCAGTGCCTGCGCATTTGTCACAGTGCTACTACGCAGCAAAGACTCTGTTGAAAAATGGCCTAAGGCATTACCTCCATTTCTATTTTGCTGATGCTTTCGAGCTAAAGAAACGAAATTGTGAGGCTTCGGTAAAGACAAAATGTTTCCTCCTTGGGGAAGAGTTAAACCACCTGAGCTTCTGATGTTGTTCGGTCTCTTTTGTTTTGACCGTTCTTCCTTCCTACTTTTAGCATTCACTATCATTTGATTCCTTTTATTGGATGCAGGAGATTGTCCCGAAATAGGCTCATGGATCTCCATATTCACAATATTCTGCGAAACTATTTGTGAGGAATTTTTCCTGGCACGTTTTGGTGATGGTTTCGATGAATTCATGCTATCTTCATTTAAACTGACCTGCAAAGAGGTTTGCGTACCACTCTGCTTCCTTGGGGCTCTACTCGAAGTTTGTCGTTTCCTAGATGCTATATTAGCTTTATGAGTACCTTGGTCATTCAAGTTGCTTACAAACGTCTGCGGGCATTGCTCATTCGGCCGTATTAGACATTGTTCTTGCTTGGATCCTGTTCTGTCTGAGAGAATCCTATCTATGGATAGGGCTGAATTCTCCGTAGGAGAAGTTGTCATGCCACTTAGTAAACTGGTGACTGAGTGGCATGTTTGTATACCAAAAGCTCCAGTCTGAGTACCTAGGGCCTTTGACTGCTGACTAGAAGCGTCTGCACCTGATGCATTACAAATTCCTGTGCTTAATAGTAATTTTGAAGGCTTTGAAGGTCTTTGTTTTGATTGAGTAACACTGATATTACCAGCTGCATTATGCGAACAAGTAGATATAGTGATTTCGTTATTTATTTCCCGCGCTGTTTGAGATGTATCGAGCAACTGCGAGCCAAATCGCACGAACGAAGGCTCAGAGGAATAACCGTCAAGTCCACCTTCTGATCGCAACATTCCTTTTTCAACTACTAACGCATTAGGCCTATTCACTTGAGGAACTGTGGCCTTTCCGTTTTGATCAAAGGGACTACATCCTTCCACTATCAGTCCTTGTTTTGTCGCATTGATGGAAGGCTTGTCATGACTATAAGTCGGTGGTACCGGAACATTAGCAAGGAGATCGTAGTTGGTCCAGTTCGGTTTATTACGTGAATTAACGAGGTTCTTCATAACAAACATCTGACTTTCCATAGAAGGAGGTTTGACGGTTGTCTCTTTATTAGTTTTCAACTGCTTGCTTGTAACATTACTCGAGGCCGCACCAGTGGAATTATAAACAACTTGTTTTTCAATACGACCAACTGTGACATCATTTGATAAATTAACAGTGCCCCTGTTCAAAAGGCTCTGAGGAACACTATGCACAGAGTTGGGAGTTACAGACGCAGTATTATTTTGAGAGAAGTTTGTAGTATCCTCACTGTTTACTTGTTGCAAAGGCAAAACACTAGTTTGATTGGTCAACATTGATTGCTGTAAATTTGACTGCAGCAGTTCAGAACTAACAATGCTGATGCCAACATGTCGTTGATCCACTGGAACTGAAGATGAGCTATATGGAGAGTACGATGACATATTTGGTATTTCTGGGATGCTCCCTCTAGTCATGATAGAACTTCCCACGACATCCAAATCACACTGTACAGATGGTTGATCCACTTGAGCACTCGGAGTGCCATTTGATGAAAATTCCGGCTGTTTAATTGAAGCTGAAAGACAGCGCTGGAACTGTAGTTGTGAAACTGACTCCATACTGGTGTCCCCGTGATAAAGGCTATTCTCCGTGACAAGATCGAGCTGGGTACCATTTTGATGAAGATCATTTACAACTGTAGTGGTTTCATTTGGAATTACAGGGCATTGAGTACTTGAAACCAGCGTTAGGGCTGATTCAACAGTGTTACTGTTGCTAGAGTAAGCTGCAACCAGCTTCTTGGCATATGCAGATTTAAAAATTGTTGATGGAATAGGAAGTTTGCATTTTTTGATCACTTTCATTATTGAATGAAGGAGATTCTCCAATTCAATTATTTTTGCAACAAGATCTGAAATCTTCTGGTCTTGGGCAGGATCTGAAAATTTGAACAGTGTAAAGAAAATATTCATGAGTAAAAATATACCTTGAATAACAAAGTATGGCTCCAGAAGAAAATCTAATGCTGGCCTCCAAGACCCTAATAGTCTTTTGCCTATCTCAGGTATATCATACAAATCTTATATTACTTGACCACAGGAAATGGTGTATCATTTTGAGAAATTCATTCACCATCTTCAAAATTCCTTGAAAACTGTCTTGAAATGCGTGTGTACATGAACTTGTCAGGCCAAAAAGCTTGACAGTTCTCAGACAGCAGCACAATCACCCAAGACTTTTACAGATTTCATTACCTATACACTAAAGCAGTGCATTCCAACAGTGAACCAGTTTGCTTCCAAAGGTTACCATACATTAATATACATTTGAAGTCAAAGAGATTATTTTCAGAGGCTATTGATCCAAACCAAATATTTCAATGATAAAACAGGAAATTCTGACTCTAAGAGTAATTTAGTGTCTCTAATAATTGAAGCAGTGAAATGTCCCATCACAATACCTAATTATGAATATAAATGACATACCTGCTTGTGTGAAAGCATCTTGTTTTCCATCCCTTTGAACTGGAGTCTGTGTCCTTTCAGATATGAATTCAAATGCTTTTTCAAGTATGTCTATCTTAGGCTAAAAAACAAACAAAATAATGACAATACTCCTCAAACAAACGTACTTAGAACAAACTAAACAAACTCAAATGTTCAATTATAAAAGGTCTCAAATGAAAACCATTTAACATGGATGGCTATGTAAATGATTAACATCACAAAACATGTATTGAACTTGTACACTCCCATGCTGTCAAAAACAATAGATACCACACCAGAAAAGGTATAAACATGTTTAAAAGATGTAATTTATAATAAAGTAGTGCTCAACTGCTCAAAAGTTATAAAAAAATCAGTGTGGGACTTTTGAGAACCTAAGAAAGTCAATAAATGATTAAAAGTCCAGTATTAACAAAAGACAATAATTGTTCTGATCTGCAATAATTGATCTGATCTGAGACGGCAATAACAATCTCTTTGATTTGGTCTGTATTGATATTTTGAGCTACTTTATGTATTCCAGTATTATGTTTGCATAGTGCCTGTCTGTCTGTATAACACATAGTGATGTGTAAACTTGAGCATTTTTGGTAACAGGGTCTCAAGACAGTTTTTGTACTGAAACCATGACAAGAAACCAGAAAGTGTCATTAGTAGGCCAAAAAAACTTTCTTATAAAAAATGTGTACTCAAAAGATGAAATGCTCTTATTTATGGCATTTACAACTTGTCTAGTATTGAGATGAAGTTCAGCAAGATAAAGCTCAGTTTCCAAAATGGACCTCAAATCTGATAAAAACAAAGAAAGCACCAAACATCATAAAAAGATACATACCTGCTTTTCAGGGCAGTGCTTAAAAAGAACAGTAGCAATTTTATTAATCCATCCATTTATCTTCTCTTTCCTGCGTTTTTCAGCTAGGGAAGAAGTAAACATTACCAAACTTCAAACATTTTCAGGAAACATCTGGCATTCCACACACAGACAAACAGATAAGTGTGAGCTAATTTGCTGATAACTACACTGAATCAGACATCCAAAAGTCAACTGTTGCAATGGCAACTTATGGTGACACATCAAATGCAGGCAATTTTTGCCCAAATAATCTAACTACAAAATTTCAATAAGCGCTTACATGCATTATGGACAAGTCTTTTATGATTTAATTTTTGAAATCCTTGAGACCTTAAAACAAACAAATGACACAATATCAGCTGCATTCAGTTCACGTAGCAAACAAACATTCAGTTTCATCAGAAGAGATATAACAATATGGTACAGAAAATTGTCAGCTCTGATGAAATAAAAGGAAAGAAACAGGACTATGATACTGTTCTGGGAATCAATAATAAAAGAAAAGACATGCGAAGGTCTGTATCATGTATGCATAAAGTTATACAGTTTCCACCATAATACTAACAAGCAGGTGAACAAAGAAGTCATTACACCAAAGTAAACTCATCTAACTTATAAACTACTTAAAAGATTACATTATATGGGTTTAGTTCACGATCAGCTACTCAGTACATTTGGTGCAGACTTATAAGCAATTATGGAGTGAATATAAACATTGCAATATTAAGCCAACTCGAGCACTCATATGTTCATTTGTTGATCCCTATCAATCCGTCATTCTACAATTTCTCACACTATACCTCTGGTATTTCTCACATAAGCACAGCAAAGGGCTTCCATAGCAATCACATATCTGCCAAACTACTTATCTATTTATACTAACTAATTATACCTTCCTTTGACTTGTTCAAGCCAACTTAGACAACTGTTTTTGTATATAAGGGTATAATCTCAGTTGTATCCTTAGTTAGAGTTACAGTACAAGTACAGTTAGCATCACATAATTTAATAGTTGTTTCTCTACCTGACATATCATATCCATAAAATAAACAAGATGTATACATGCACACATTGATCATCAAAAGATGCCACAATGAACTCATAATAACTGAATAACATACTTATCCAACTTCTATTTACAACAAGAAATGTCATGCTCTCCTATGTCAGTTATTGATAAAGATAAAAGTTGCAAAAGTGTTATGTAATTTCTTGGACAATGAATAGCACATACCCAGTAGTGATATCTTCCAAATCAAACTGAGTAGGTTCACTATTATTTGTGGCATATTGAAAATTCCCAGCCAATTTGATAGATTCTTCTCTTGTTATCTGCTTTCCTTTAGGTTCATTTGTAGCTTTGACTGAACAAACATTCTGCTCCTTGTTTGATACAGAAGGGACCTGAGCAACATTTGTCACTGGTGGCTGATATGCAAGAGGAGCAACAGGTTTACTTGCTACACTTTGCAAAGTGTTTTGGTTAACGACAGCTGTGACAGGAGCTGAAAGATAAGTAAATCACAGTTACTTTTGAAAATCTCACACAATTTTCAAATCATTATCACACAGAAGCCAGAAGCATTCCATAACAGACTGAAAGTGGGTACTTTCTTTGTCAGAAACTCATTAGAGTATGAAACATCAGATAATGACTGAAAGGTGAAGCCACAATACACAACTAGATGTGGATGAGTTCGTGTGGCAGGAGGAATGCTGTGTTGAATTAGCCACATGAATTTATCAGTGTCTGGCTATGCAACTAGCTTGGTCCATCAGTCATTATCCAATGCTTCATACTCTGATGAGTGTAAGATGAAAAAAGCACTTTCAATATGTTAAACAATGTTTCTAGTTTCTACTCCTTCATGTGAGAGTGGCATTCTATAGTGCCAAAGGACAATTCAACTTTCATATCATGTAAACTGTCAACTGTCAGATCTTCTTCCTTTGTTTTCAGTGTCCATATGCATGAGCATTAGTACATACCAGTCAAATTTCAACGTTAACAATAAGAAAGACATTAACTAAGGGGGAATTCCAACTTTTTCTAAGGGAGTCCAGATGCCAACTGGAAACTTTTGAAAAACTACATATCCAGGGCATATCAGCTTATAACATTAACAATAAATCATAACATGTGTTTCAAAATTTTTGTGGATACATTGAACAATATATTTCATTTTATAATCACTATTATCATTAAGAATGTAGACAGAACAGGCCACAGTTTACATTTTCATATCATTTATAATCTTAATTCATCAGTGATCCAAATGCTATGTAATATATGTAGCATTTTTATAAAGTGCATGAGAACTTTCCTTTAATGCATATGAGAGTGAGAACCTTTCAAATTGGATGTCTTGCACACAACACATGCGACTTGGAAGGTCCTGTAGCAAAGTGTATGAAAATTCTAACTGGTGAACATCTCTTTGTGTAAATGTGCACATTCTAAATAGGGGTGCAATTACTCTGTTCATCAACTACAATGTGCATCATTCACTACAAAGACCCTCACCAGCATGGGATAAAAACTTGCAATCTTCATAAAACTATAGAAATAGACTCTTACAACCAAATTTACAATAATAATGATATCCCTTTTCATTGACTTACCAATTATATTGGCTTGTGGAGCAATTTGAATTGCAAAAACTTTTGGCAAAATGGTAGGCTGTGGAAATTTTACAGGTAGCTTTTTCTTTTTCCTTCCTCTTCTCAATTTTGACTTAACAGCCTTACCACTTTTTACAGCAGTGTTTTCAACTGGTGGCATACGTGATGTTAGTACTTGCAATGATTCAATGCATGTTGTGCCTTCATTTTTCTGTAGGATTCCTTCAGGAGTTTCATGTGATCCTACTTGAGTATCGGCCATTCTAACTGGCAAAAAAGCCTTTCTCTTCCCTATTCATAAATCTACAAAACAGAAGAGACTAACATTGGAGTTCTTATTTTTTCTAGTTTATAAAAAGATAAATTAAAGTGCCATTTACTTTATCTAACATTGCAGTTGACTCTGGACATGTTCATTGATTTCTAAGTTTCATGGCATTGGTACAACAGCTCATAAATTTTTTACAAGTGAGATTCTGTGTTTCTGGTCACTCAATAGCAAGTCAAACAACAGGATAACAGTATGTAAATACTGATAGGTTATCCTGTCAAAACATTCGTATATTAGGGATATAATACAGCCAACTTCTTACTAACTCCACATACATACCTAAGTATAAGCAAAGTTGCCTCTGGGTTGTAGTGGAGCTGGTATATAGTGGAATGTTCAATGTTTTTTCAACATTTTCAACCTTTTTCCTCCTTTCCCTAGAAATGTACTTCTTTCTTACTTTTTTCCATCACTATTTGACGCAATAGAAGCTACAACCTACAAACCTGAGATAAGCAAACAAATCTCCTAATTTGACTTATTTCTGGAAACAAAGGTTGAAACATAACTAGATGCTTTAAATCTTACAATCAAAAGAGAGACTGCAGCAATCTGTCACCATACTCCAACTAAAGCTTCATGTTGAAAACTCCAGTGATGCAGAAGCGTTGCCTTGCAATGCTTTCGCCATCTTGATTAGGCTTGACCTTCAAATGAACTGGATTGAGTTTAATATACTGTAGTTGAAGTGAATTAAACAATACGTTTTGAAAGACCTCCCGATTTCACTCTCAAATTCATTCTGTAAAAAGACTGTAAAAAAATATCAAATAGTTGAAAATTGAAATGAAATCTGTGACATACCATTTTGTCATAAGAGATTGAAACTGCATTCCATGGTATTTGCCATCGGAGATAATGTGTGAAGTCTTATGTCAGCTACGTCAGTTCTTTTCCCGTATAGTTATTGCAATACTCTTGCCTAGTGCTCTTATCATTCGTGAATCTCGAACAACTCTTCAACACAAGATGTGCAGTTCTAGAACTCTCTGTGCAATTCAAGAGAGAGATCCGTGCAGATTACTATTTACATCTATTAAGAGAGATCCCCGGTGAGTTAACTCTCACTATTAAGTGTAAACACCCACGTCTGAAGTTCTAGAAAGTGGACCCTTTCTCTGATTTTTCACTCAAGCTTACCCCAATTTTTCTTTAAAACCAGAGCAAAATTCGACCCTTATTTTAGAAGATCAAAGAGATCAAAGTTGAAGTTGAACTTAAAAGTCCCCCTAGTCTTAGATGTTTTGGTTTTTGTTCAAAAAATACCCCTGTCTTTAATTTCTATGTCCTAGGTTTTGCATTAAATTGAATACCTTTCTTAGAGATTTTGAAGACACGGGTGCTTACATTTGATAATGAGAGCTGACCCTCCTGGGAGAGATCTCATTTTAGGTAGAATGTTGTCTATACATTGTCATTTCCAAGAAGTATGAGAACAAAGCATGGTTAATTTCAGTGCTTGCTCGTGAGGTGCATTTTGCTTTTGCTTATATGAATCAAGGGCCATTCTTCAATTTAGTAGCCACGAGAAAAATGTGCAGTTCTGAATTTTCGATTTACAACTCTGCTTAATAATGTTGCGTTCGTGGATTCTTTCAAAACCAGAATTTGGCTAAATAGTTTACTGAACAATTGGGATTTGATTTGTGATAGACCTCTTAAGCTAAAAAGAAAATGAGATCAAATTTGGATGATGATATTGCGTTGAGTGCAGTGGGAATAAATTTGCCTTTGCCCATTTTTATAACATATGTTTGCCAACTATCCACTAATAGCTTATAAAATTTTCCCCTTAAATACGAAAGTGCACTTGCCCCCCCCCCGTGTTTCCCCATAAAACCGCCCAGCTTGAATCTTGGACTGTATTGTATTATTCTATTTGGAATTTTTCCCACGATTAAAGTGCTTGTAACCAAAACAATGGCACCATGTAGCTAACTCTTTGGTTAGCAGAGGATCATTCGAGCTACAGCACATTGGATAGATTAGAAACACTGGCTTTCAAAAGTTCTCCAACTTATGAAATAGCATACCAATTCACTGGGACCATTCAACACTTCATTCACTCACTTACTAACTCACTAACTCACAAACTTACTCACTCACTCATTCACTCACTCACTCACTCACTCACTCACTCACTCACTCACTCACTCACTCACTCACTCATTTTATATTCTCTAACCATTAAAATTCTAAGTTATCTGAATTCTATTATCCTTGACTGTATTTCAAAGAGTTCTATATTATTTACGTTACATTTTTGCTGCCTTGTGTACAGGGGTGTAGCTCTGAAGTGTCATTTATTAAGGCTATGTAGGTACTCAATTTTATATGTGTGTGAATCATTACATGTATTTGGATCTGCTCTCCGTTGCTCGCGAGTTTAAACAAGCGATTATTATCTATTCATACAATAACGATAGTTACAAGCAGTGGCGAACACTATGGGGCGAGGTGGGAGGTCATCCTCCAATAATTTCAAAGCACAATGTAATCTTTGAGGCGTGGTCTGTAGGAGTGTTCCTCCGAGCTTCACCCAAGATTTCTGTTGTCTGCTTGCTCCCCCCCTCCCAGTAAACATGAAAGTGTCTTCCATTGCTTGCAAATGATAGTAGATGTTGGGGAATCGCCCGAATTGTCATCCTACCGTTGGATGAAATAAAAGTTCTGAATGAGCTCAAACGAAAAGGAAGCATATTTGAGAAAGAAAGGCGCTACTATGTGAAATGAAAGGTTGATGGAAATGAACGAGAGGAAAACAGAGAATAATGTACACCTAAATGAGTCTGAGAAATTGTGCTGAGTTTGTAGAGGATAACATGATAAGGTCATTGGACGATTGGAAATTACCCATGGTTGTTACGATTCAGGCACAAAATGCATTTAGAGAAACAGCCCCAACTTAGGACTCTAGTCTGCCAGCATAGACGAATCCAGAGTTTGGTTTTGGGTGGGACCACTTTGAAAAACAAATTGTGGGGAGGGGAAATTTTTCATAGCCAAGTCCTTCTAATACTATTGCAGTATTTTGTAGAGTGCTGAACTCATTTCTTAATCATTTTCTTGTGTGATCTATGTGGTATGTCTCTTAACACAAATTTTTGGGAGACGAAATATTACCGTTTGGGGAACATGGTGCCCCGCCCCCTTTGAACCGTACCTGTCTGCCAGTAAGCTGTTCTTTGCCACTTTTTAACCAGAGAAATTTAACATTCAGTCGTAGCCTACTTCACGAAAACCAGCTTTCAAATGGACAATGAGTTCTTTCAGTTTTACGAGAATATAGCACGAGTAGACAAGATTGGCGAACTATTCCACCTGAGTTGTAATAATGTTAGAGCTTTGCATTTTATACTCAGGCGGAAACAAACTTCATCTGCAACATCATATTCAACTTACCTTTGAGATAAACAGTTGTGATTATGTACAAGCTATCTACATTCTGAAAAGGGCAAACCTAGCATTTGAATTGAAAAAAAGCTAAAAAATGTCCTCCTATAAACTTCAAAATGCTTAGACGTCATGTAGGTATCGTAATGCTAATCAGTATCAGTTGAGTTTCATTATCATCTTTTAGCATGCTTTAATATAACTTCCTTTATGCTAGGTTTTATGTCAGCTTGAAGGACTGACTTCCCGGCTTTATTTGCTATTAGTAAGTTCGGATTTTTATCAAGGAGACTTTGCAACACTAGAACATCGCCAATTGATGCTGCAAGGTGCAGCGGCGTCTCTTCCATTGGGCCTAAGAAGGAGATTTGAAAACAAGTATCAGCCACAGCAAATATATACCAAAGCAAACTCTCACATGAGCACATCATGTCATAGGCCTGACACATAATATAAAGATAGTACTGATATTTACATTGACTACCCTATGGGTAGTACTGAAATAGTTCCTTAAGTAGTACTTCAAGTGAAAACGCTCAAAAAATCTGTTCTCTCGGTTTCTTTCGTCGTCATTCTCTCTTATCGAATCTTCTTAATCTTCTAGTTTCTTCAATGCTTTCCCTTCTATTTTTCACTGACATTCCTCTTTTCATTTATTTCCTTAAAAGCTTCCAGCTTTTTTCATATCTAAGTTTTATTTTTTAATTCTGAATTACAACATGTTCCTAGTTTCCATTGCTCTTCACATGGAGTAGAAATAGTTACCGCAGAATGACAGAAGTTAAATGTTATTTATTAAGATGAAGTTACAAGAAAAAGTGGCCTTTGTTTATAAAGTAATTATCTTTCCCTATTATCAATGACCGTAAAATTACCTCCTTTTGCATCAACATTGCATCCTAACTCAATTAGAAGAGTTATTGCTTCTTCTTGACATTGTCTTACTGCAGTGTGCAAGGGCGTCCATTGTTGATCTGTCAATGCTTCAATGTTTGCACCACTTTGTACAAGCTCTCTTATGCACTGAAGTTGCCCAAACCTGGCAGCATTGTGTAGTGCTGTTATGTTCTTCTCTCCTCTAATGTTTGGATCAACACCATGCTCCAGTAAAACCGCGAGGTACTGTATGTGTCCATGTTGTGCTGCGATGAATAATGCCATTCTTGCAATGTCATCACTGAGCTCAAATTTACACGAACGCAAGAATGCTCGTAGAAATGCAGAATGGCCAGCTAACGCTGAGTTTTGGAATAATGAGGGTAGCATTTCTTGTTTGAGTTCTGTCAATGCAGGAATGACATTGAATATAGACTACATACAATATTTTTAATCATGTCTTTTTACTTATAAATACATTCTCACTATAATTACTATAGTTCGTCACCACATACTTAAATTGCAACAGAATTTGTTGATCCACAAGAGACCTAATATTTGCCATCTCCATAGACAATGCTTGCCATTAGCGCAAACATTTAGATGTATAGTGGGGTTTCTGCCCCAGTAGGCCCTTCACCTGGCCCAGTAGTGAAGCAAAAAAATCTAATTTTGCCCCAGTAGTTAGGGGCCCTTTTCACATTATGTACCATGATTTGTTTTGTTGTTTTCATTTCCATTGTTCTTTCAACTTTGTGCAAGGGTCTGCGACTGGGACAAGTTTCTCCCGTCTCTTCTCTCGAAGCTTTGACTGCCCTCAAGAGCCTCAGTTTCGCCTTTTGACCTCGATTACCAGGAATTGGTCAATTCAATTCAATCTGCGAGCCTGGTACACATGCCACTCAAGCACGTGCTTTTAATATTTTTATTTTCGATCTACCTATCTCAAATGACCTATATCTAATCTCGTAATTTCAAAATGAAGAAAAAAGAGAAGAGTGGACACCGAAAGCGACTCGAAAGCAAGAAAAGATCTTTGAAGGAATGTGCCTCAGCTGTGGGTCAGAAGTCGATTTTCTCAATGTTTGGAAAGAAGGATAGCGACACTGTTGAGGTTGAAAATACAGCAGAAGTACTAGAGGAAGGCCTACTACATGATGAATCCTCGCCACCCCCCAGCAAAGTGGCAAAGAGTGACACTACAAATGTTACAACTGAAAATGCAAAACAACAAGATGAATTTGGAACTCACTGGTACAAAGGAAAGAAATTAGACTTAAACTGGCTTATTATGTCTGAGAGCTGTCTTGAAGTTAGATATGAAAGAAAAGACAAAAGGCAAAGGCCTATCATGAAATGCCTTGTTTGTAACCAGCTTGAAATGCATGTTAAAAGGTTCACCGTCAATGGTCGAATACCTGTGGCTCAAGGAATTCGTGTTGATGGTAAGGACAGGCTTCGTTTGATAGTTGACCATTTATGTTCTGCTGCCCATGAAGAGGCATTACGACTCAAAAAGCTTGATGATGCTTGGAAGGATATGTCAGATGCCCATCCCTGGGTACGAATAGTGAAGAAATGTAAAGCTGAGACCTTACAATTGCTTCTAAAACTTGCAGTTGATGTATACAATGACTGCAGAGTAGAAACTGTCAGTGCATGGAGCTGGGCATCAAGATCTTTGTCTGGTGATCATAGCAACAATTTGTTGCACATATTTAGAGATAATGGATGGGATGCTGATTTTGTTCCTTACAATCAACCAGGCTCTGCCTACCATTACAGAGACCCTATGACATATGCTGAAATGAGAGAAATTATCAGTGAACATGAAATGAAAAAAGTAGCAGATTTGTTAAAAGAATGTGTCTGCTATTCAGTACAAATTGATGGCAGTTCAGACAAACAACAAATGGATTCCAAATTCATCACTGCAAGATTTCTCCCACAAAATGAAGTTTCTGTGAAAACTGTATTTCTGGGTATTTCAAGTAGTGACCTTGGGGGTGCAGATGGTTTGCTTGATGCACTTACCACTTGTTTAAAGAGTGTGGGAGTTGATACAGAGAAACTTGTTGGAATAACTACAGACGGTGAAAATGCCAACACTGGTAAGAATGGTGGACTCTGGAAACTTCTAAAGGATTACACTGGAAAAGAATTGCTCACTGCATGGTGCATATGCCATCGCTCTGATTTGGCTTTGGAGTCTGTACAGTCTGAAGTTCCTGAATTGTCATTGTGGATGACCAATGTACTTGCTGTTTCCAAATTTTTCAGACAATCACCTCGCTGTTATGTCATATACATTTTATTCAAAGTTATTATAACAATGGCGCTATTTTTTCTGTGTACTGGCTTGGGCCCCAAACTAAGATTTTCCCCAGTAGTTGGTTTTGCTTAAAAGAGGCTCTGGACGTATTTCTTGCTTTAACAGACCTTCTAGCCTCCACAACCCCAGAAACTTAAGACTTCTCAAATCAACTGGAAAAACCTTGAAATTTAAGCCCCAAGCCGTGAAGTTCATAAAGTTTCATCAAAATTCCACTTTTATGAAGTGTGTCAAAATGAATGAGTGCGTTTTATAGAGTATAATTTTAAAACGAGCATTTAAAAGCAAGCCTGTCTATTCACACGGCAAGACCTATTGACCCTGGGGGTGGGGAAGATACAGCTAAACTTTATGAAAGATGAAGAACATTCAAAAAGGGGGCTCAGAATAAGTAAAATTTCTTGTGTTCTTCATACTTAGTGTAATGGTAAATCTGAGAAAGAAGCGAAAATACTGTTACAATCTCAAAATCAAGCTGAATCCGCTCATACTCTGTCATTTGCTAAGATAGTAATTCATCGAGGAAAACCTTGACATTTTAAGGCTAGGCCGTGAGGTCGCAAGGTGAGATCAGAAACTGTGAATCTCACGCCTACTCGTGAGAGAAAGAAGTTCTGCTTCAAAAAGTTAACGGGGAAAATACCTTTACATAACTACACGTTTCGGTTCTTCCATTTATTATATAAGAAATGCCTCCTCATCATATGGAGGTTACTAGTAAGTCGCTGCTATTTTTGCAGATGGCCTCATATTCGGTTTTAATCTGTCTCCTTTACAATATTAGCAATGCAGTTTAAGAGCAATAGAAGAAGCTAGAGAATTAATCGATAATTCTCTAATGTCACCGAATACCACGATTGCAAAAAGAGAAATACGGAGAAGCAAAACCTTTTAATCTATAACACTGGATCCTAGGATGTTTGATTGCGAATTCTTTTAAACACAATTAATATACATAGCAAGTTTCATTTGAAAGATGATTAAAATTAATGTTTGAAGGTCATATGCAATCTGACATTGTCTATAGATAAAATAATTAAAAGGTGTTCAAGCAGAAGTCGTGTCATTGTAAAGAAGCCACTTCTAAGATACCTGCAAATAGCGGCTTAAATTTGCAATTAGTTTTTACTGTTAATGAAAGGAAGGATCGGAGTTCATTATCCCCCAAAATCCACCTCTGTTTTTTCAGTAACTCGAGCGAAAGCTCATATACTAAAAAAGTTATTAACTATACTCTAATATATAATGATTTAGTCCAATGTTCTGGCTACTATTTCAACTGTGGTATAGCTATAAAGAACCACAAACAATATTTGTCACGGTCTAATTTACTGATTAAACACTAGACAGTCTATCAGCTCAATCGTAAAAGCAACTTTCTTCCTCATGGATAAACGTTCTAAGGTATCGCAGAATCACACCATTGAAAATCCCGTAGAGCTTAATAAAGAGTTTGTTACTGTACTCTTTATCTATCAGTGAAAAGGTTTTATAATGAATGTTGGTCTTAATAGCGGTATAATTCCATTCCATATCCAGTTTGGTTTAGATTTTAACATTGTCGAGCGCTACTTGTGCTTTTGGTCTGAACTACAGTTAATTAATTATTAAAATAAAATGAAATGAGAATCATTACAAGTGGCGTCAGCAGGAAACAACGGCAATAATGTCGACAAGTAACGTTTCAAAGAATTTTATTTTACAACCTTCTACTTTAAAGGAAGAAACTGTCGCGGGAAGAAACTGTCGCGGGAAGAAACTGTCGCGGGAAGAAACTGTCGCGGGAAGAAACTGTCGCGGGAGGAAACTGTCGCGAAAAGTCGCGAATGATTTGAATTCTTTTTTGTGTAAACTATCGCGGGAATTAACTATCGCGAACGCTGGAAAATTTAATTGTCGCGGAAATTAACTGTCACGAATTGCTGGATGAGTAACATTTTTTGGTTTGTTCTTTCCACGAAAGCCGAATCTTAAACAAAACAAAATAAAACTTTACGACAATTAAAAATGTGTGAGCTCACTGATACTTTAAACCAGAATATTGGCAATCAAAAAAGGATATCACAATCTGATTACGAGAGTCCGTTAGGTAGAAAAATGAAGCTTTTAAAATCACCAAAAACAATTGCAACGATACACGCTTTTTTATAAGAGGATTTGGCTCCAGTTTCAGCTTGGCGTTTCTTATTTCTTAGGTTTTCTTATTTGTCCAGACTACATTAGAGAAAGTGATATTTATGCCGTTGAACTAGTTCTATTATAATATGTGTGTTTAATTCTATGTGTGTTTTATTTCTCCAACGGAAGCAACTATGGTGTATCATATGTTATCAATTATTTCCGCAATTATTTTTGGTTTAGAAATGTAACTCTGATGGATGCAGTCACGATAAAGGAGACACGTTGGTTTCAAAAATTGTCTTTGAAGTTCGTGTTTGGCACCTGACGGACCCACACAATTTTTAAAAAATTCAAGAATTGTGTTGACATTTCCCTGAAAAATTTAAAAGTCGCGGGAATTAACTGTCGCGAAAGGGCTAACAACGATCTTTCGCGGAAGAAACTGTCGCGAAAGTCGCGAGACAGTTAATTCCCGCGACAGTTTCTTCCCGCGACAGTTAATTCCCGCGACAGTTAATTCTCGCGACAGTTAATTCCCGCGACAGTTAATTCCCGCGACAGTTTCTTCCTTTAAAGTAGTATCACCGATGCAAAATGAAAAAAGTCAATTGAGTGGTTGCTTGATTTACGTATTGAAGCTCATTTGTGTATGAATAGAAACAAAACTATAAGTGGTGTTCAAGCAACAAACGACTCTTGCTTTTCTACGAAGTATTAAAAGAGGATAAATACCTTTACTTGACAAATATTCTAGTATTTCCCAAGAGCCTCTCTTTGATGATGCATCCCAGAGCACAGCATTATCCAAAGGTTGTTTGCTGGACAGCAATCTCAAGCAATTTAAATGACCTTGTTTCGCTGCATACAGAACAGGTGTAATGTGATGAAGGCCTTTCTTTTCAATACCATCAGTTGTAGCACCATGCTTTAGCAAAAGGATTAGTGCGTCTGCATTACCATGTAAACATGCATCATGGATGGGCCGAAATCCAAAGTTGTCCATTTTGTTAACATCTGCTCCGTTGGCCAATAGTAACTTCACGCATTTTAGGTGCTTATGGCGCACTGCAAGGTGCAGTGCAGTTAAACTAAAATTAAACACAGAGAAACAGTATAGTAGATTCACACTGCTGACTGCATATATTCCGTGGTGACTTGCTTAGGACAGAGCTAATGTCAAAGACAGTATTTACTTCTCTTCCACTTGCAACATCCCATGGAACATAACGACACTGAACCCTGTTGTACAAAGTTCTACGGTATTGAAATATGCTATAGTGCTACTACATTCGTTTCGTCTTACTGGACGCCATGTGCTGCGGAGTCCAAGCAGAACAACTTTTGATTTGGTGGAGCAATGACTTTACTAAGCTCTGAATACTGAGTTAAATTCAGCACTTTTAATTGCTCAGTCTCATCGTGTCATTCAATAGTACCAAATGTTACTAATAGCATTCTCAAACATATAGAAAGGTTTGTTAGTTCACTTCACATTTTGTTAGTTAAGGCTGAGTACCAGTATCAAGACAGATGAGCTGATCATGGGGGGGGGCCTAGGTAGAGAAGTCAATCATACAATGAACATAATGACTGTGTATATATGCAACCTCTGTGAATTATTGGGGAACAGTACCCCCCTGCCCCCTACTGTCTACGGGCTTGCTGACTACACAACAGTAGAATGTATGAGTAGAATGAATGAATGTATGCTACACACTGAAATGAGTCTCTTTTACGGGGGTTTTAACAGTCATGTTTAAGGTTAAAATACTCAAACTTGTTTCCATAAAAGAAAGATTATCAATTGAGCTCCATATTCGATGTAGGGGTTTAAACCTTGAACTGGAAGATAGGAATGCTAACTCATGATAAATTAATTGTTTTGTCTTACCCCTGGGATGCTGCTTCTCTCTCTGAAATAGCGTTTGCATCAATAACTGCTGACGAAAGGAGAGCTTTCATTTCAGCCGCATTTCCAGTTTTTGCACACGAAAGCAGCCGGCTTTCTGGTGTATCTTCTTCATCAGCATATTCATCACCAATATCATAATTTTCAGGAATATCATTTATAAAGTTGTTATCTAGTGATGCCTCCAATGCATCCTCGTCAGGAGATTCAATATCCATTTTGAACTTTTCATAATAAACTCATTACTATCATCCAACTCTACCCGACAATATTCATCGGCCTTTCCAGACCTGCTTCCATGCAGCCAACAGCCGTTGAGTTACTTTTCTGTTCATTGACAACGAACTTGGCAAAGGATTAACAGTTCATTATATTCATACAACCTTGGACAAAAACGCATCTGCAATGTTTACCTCCCTTGTTCCTATGGATGGAATAGAATTTCAAGACAATTGCTGCATTGACTTCAAATCTTATGCCTGTCAATAATTGAAAAATATTCTAGAATAGTATGTTGCTCCTTACGTAATCGACCAAATCTTATCCGTTTGTATCTTTGGGTATTAAATTAGCGCAGAATTCAGTCCTAACCGACAGGGAATACCTACGGATAAATTTCATGGGAAGACAACTGTTGTATCATGATATCCCAGGAATATTTGATAGCATTGACTGTAAACTGTCAGATCTTCGTTAGGCATCCTTCTTATGTACATCAAGTCAAGTAAACTGTCATTTACTGCGGTGGCTAACATAGTTGTGAGCAACTGAACATAATTTCTTTACGAGTATTGAAGACACTAGGCTACAAAAGATACAAGCAGCAATGAATATGATGAGGAATTCCTGTATTTATTTCTGGATTCATTCACGAGAGACTAAAACTTACCTGCTGCAATGTTACTTTATCCGTGCTATGCCATCTCCGAAGGGAGGTGATCTCCTTTAGCTTTACCTGGTAAAGTGTCCTGACCGACAAAGGCCAAAAATTGTCGCTAAGGCTCAGTTTCACAACAAACACTTACAGAATTAGGCACACGTAGAGACTTGCTCAAATATTTGACAGTGTGCAAACACTGGACTTATCGAAGTTAAGAAAGCCAGATAAACAGTTCAAGTCCTTGTTGTCTTATGTTATCAAGATGTGCTAGATATTATGTCACTAAGAGATCCTGACGTCATGTTGAAGTATTGAACCGGCTTCTGGAACAAGTGAAGGAACATGAAATGCGAAGAGGGAAGAAAAATCGAGAGCTACTTTTCTAGCCCATCCAGTCCTCCCCCTACCACAATACACGTTTTTTTTATAAGAAACCTAGCTCAAGGCCTAGTACTAAAAGTTTCTTAATTTTTGGCCACATGTTAGTTCTAAAAGTTTCTTAAAAGTTTCTTGATTTAATGAACAGATTGCATTGAAATCGATATAAAACACGTGGATATAGTAAACTATTAGCATGATAGCAAACAAAAGACGTTAGTGCGGCTCTAAATCTAAATCATGTCCACACCGATAATTTCAGTAAACTTTATATAATCTTCACTTTGGTCCTCGAAAAGGGTACTTTATTGGTTCAGTTTTGCGTTGAACTAGGTAATGGCTCCAATGTGCCATTTGTCGCAAAAATGCGCATATCTTCCTCTTAACCAAAGGATCTTTCTCACATCTTTTAGTTGACACTTGTTACATCCGTGGAGGAAATATAGTCCACAAACCCCAAACTTTGAAATAGCACAGAGATTTCTAAAGATTCTTAGCTCTTTCGTTGTAGTTCTAAAAGTTTCTTAATTTCTTGCGTGTCTAGTACTAGGTTGCTTATAAACTGGTTTCTTATAAAAAAACGTGTAAAGTCTAACCCAAAATAGCAAACAGAAGAACAAGGATATTGACTTATTTTATCTCATTTTCAGACATCATAGTTTGGCAGCTTTGACCAAATAAATGGCAAGTATCTCTGGTTATAACAGCTTTAAATTTTAGGCCCATCTAAGGCTCTCTACATTTCCACAAGAATTTTGCTGATGTGCACTACAGCTGCATATTTGATCTGTTCACTTGCAGATACCGAGGAGCATTCGGGGCACGTGCCACTACTGTTTGCAGTTGTTAAAGCAAGTGCCGTAAAATATGCCCTTAATTGAAGACAGAGGGCCTCCCTTCCCTTTATTTTTTGCTGAACAAGTAAAGTCTCCTTAGTCTTTATGGTTCAATTAAATTACCCTTCCGGGCCTTTTCCGTTTGCAATTAATATATTCGTCTAGTTCTGGAGCTCTTGGATGTGGCCCATAAATGTTGGGTGAACGCCCTTCAACTCGCATGCTCCTCCATCTTTGGATCTGTTAGTATGAGGCGGAGAGTAAGACATGACTAGAACCTAACTACTTCAGATCGATTATAATGAGGAATTCTAAAACGGAATAGGGATATAGCTTAAGTATTTATATTTCAGATTAAATTAATATCAAAAATGAAATAGGATGAGTTTGTCTCACTCATTGTTCTACTGTTCCTCTTTGCAAGATCTCACGGTCTCCGTGTGTTATGAACGGTTCTAATCGAACAAAATTCTTCTTTCGAATTCTGGTTGAAATTGGCCAACTGTATGTTCTTCATGCAAACACAAGTCATTATCATCGATTATAAATGAACTTTAAGAGAACTAGATCCAATTGATTTGTTTAGTCTCATCTTGATGTAAAATAGAATTTAACAGTATAATATGCTGGGTTTTGATGCTGACTAATTGAATTGCAGACTTATGACCACATGGTGAATCAGTGGAGTAACCGTATAGAACTTTTAGATTGCAGATGAGATAAAAATTTGCCACAAATTTGAATTACATATGACAATAAAGTCACTGCAAAAATGACAATAAAGTCACTGAAGAAGAGGTAAGGGGCAATCTGCTAGTGTTAACTGGTCTGCTAGTTGCAAAGACTATTAATTATTACTCTATCGGAGTTGATCAAAGGTCATTTCGTACCAAGACAAAAAGAGGGCCATTGTGAGAAAAGTTTCTAACTTCGATGCCATCAATATTTGGCAGAAGCAGAAGCTGAGAGAAGCATGCTCAATATTCAGCCACAAATTCATTCGCTGCTCCAATTTTCTATGTTGTACGTTTTTAAGCAAAAGGTGCATTTAATTCCATATTGGAAAAGCAAAAAACAGCAAAATCTTCTAGTTGGGTGGGAATTGCCCCAGTGCCCATGCTTAAGCTGTGTGCCTATTCAGAAGTGAAATTTAAATTTCCGATATCTCAGGACACCATAGAACTGATGGTTGAGCAGTTACAAATTTTTTTTGAAAAATTCTAAAACTTAGCAAGGCTGTTTGCTCTTTAGATTTGTGCTTTCAAACTTTTCAAATAAAACAAGGGAACTTCTAAAGGAGGACTTGCTTTAAGGGTAAGTCATTTATAGCTCTGGGTACCGGGGCGAGCTAGAATTGGGGAGGATATGAAAACTTTCCAAGACGGTTGGGGGGGGATGAAACTTTGTGTAGCATTTTTAGGGGTATGTAATCCTGCAAAGAAAACAGTGTGAAGAAAATCAGCTCAATGATTTGAAGAAACCTGTTATCACTATATTTATATGTATCTAGTTGTTAGAGTTTCTTCAATACCAATTTTTCTCTGATTTAAGTATATTAAGATTTAACTGTGTTGTTATAGTGCTCTTATTAGCATTCATCACAGCTCTTTGTTCAAATGACGTTTCAAAGCATAAATCAACTTTTTCATAAAAACCTTTTCATGCCTTATGCAAAGAAATCTAAAAACAGATATTTCCTCCTGTGCAAAGGTCTTTCTTGTAGTATCTCCCAGCAAGTAGTTTTGCAGATCGTATTTTCTATAGGTGATCTTTTCAAGCCTTGAAGTTCTTGAAGATGAAAGAGGCAATTGCACTTTAAAAAGTAGCAATGAAGAAATCTACCTTTAAATCCTTACATGGTAGATAGCTACTGGGGTGTAAAGAGTTTTACTTACTTCTCGATGGGGTATGAACATTTGTGTAAATTCTATCCCCCCTGGGTACCCAGAGTTATAAGTGACTGACCCTTTAACAATATCAAAAATTATCAAAAGTGTTATGCGACGCTGGAAACAATCACTACATTAATATGAAATCCTGATATTTCAACTCAAGAAAGTTATGGCCTATTGTCAAACCTGTCCGTAGCTGATATTTGGCTCCTTCTGAGTCTAATCACAGCTGCAAATGTTTTCAAAAAATTATTTATCAATCTACGTAGCTAGCGACCAAGTATGAAACTCCCAACATCGAGGTCTTGCTTATTGATCCTCTCACTCCGGAAACTATTCAACATTTTGCAGCATTTTAATAATCTTGCTGTTCAAGCATCTGCATTTCATCACAGCTTCACAGACTCGAGTCTAAGTCACATGTAGAAAATGAGGCAATTATAAGACAGAGAAAGTTTTGTTAAGCATCTCTTACCAGTTTCAGCTCTGTTGCTGCTACAAATTCGTAACGTCGCGTCGATGCGCGTAACCAATGGACGTCGAAACAGGTGATTTAGTTCGAATGAAGAATCAACGGCGAAGAACACTCATTGGTTAATTATCTCGCCTTACACTCGACTGTTGTTTATTTCAAGTGAATGTGACAGCTGTCCAAAATAGCACTTACGGGAGTAGTTCATTTGGTATTATAAGTTAAATGATTGGAAACCGACTGTCAGATTTAACTGTGTCTACCATTCACTTGGTTGTGAATACGTGAAACTGGGAATACTTCGGCGACGTTCAAATGCTACCCTTTGAGTTATCATATATAGATATAAAAGTACGTGCAACTCTATCCTTCTATCCCTTCCCCAAACATACAAATAATAGCCAAATTAAGAATTAGGTAATTAGAGGTAATTGTACAACGAACGAGCCCAGTTGGGCCTATTACCTGTGCCAAATTGTCAATACTTTTTAATGAGGAGTCATATATGCACAATTTCTGAAGTAGTACGTCATTTCAAAACTTACATAATTGGTATTTAGCCAAGGACTCCTAATATAGCAAACTTGGTTTTGTAAGGTGGCTGGGTTATGCTTATCTATAAAATCAAGATGATTGAAACTGCTCTTTAAGTTAGCACCCAGCAATAACCTACACAGAAAGGAGACATTTTCTATAGGAAGCAGCATCTGCAGACAAAGTTCATCTGAAACAGTTCCATACTGGAGTTCAAGGGTAAGTAACCACAGTTAGCGTAAAAAAGTTTGAAGTACGAGGCTTGAAGCAGCAACTTCCTTGTCTTCAAATATTTCACAGAAATCCTTGATAATCTAATTTCAAGAATAAATTGTTATCGGCTTTTTTTTACTAAAATTAGCAGAGAAGCAATTCCCAAATATCACTCCATATCACTTTCATACAAACGTCTGTCTGTATAGCTTTTGTATATCAAGGATTCCAAACAGCTTTTAGCTCTAGGCCAAAATTAGATGTTCTACAAGTGTCTGTATTATGGCCATTGCTTGATAGCAGAAAAATTTTTACTTTTCATGCCATTTTATCCCCTAGGACCTACAAAAATATGTGTAAAATTATAAAACATGAACCGTCAAATATCGGCCACCCTAACTGCAAAACTAACAGAAATTACAAAACATATAGAAATTAAGCGTAGCTGGAGAAATTGTATTCACAAATTTTCTACAAACTTAGGCCCCATCAATCGATATAGGCAAAAGATAATTGAATTTGGTTTACCTTCAACAACAGTGAACACAAAACGTCCTTCTTATGAAGCTACTGCTGGAAAACGTACTTCTCAAGGTGATGTTATAGACTTCTTCGAAGTGAGAGCAGGTGGTGTTCTGATCGATACTCTATATTCAACATTAAGCGACCAAACAATGTTTTCAAGCCGTTAGTTTCTTCGCTGAAGTCTTGAAAACAGTTGACACAATCTAAACAACTGTTAGATCTGAATTCATATGAAGTCTCGCTATGGTTCAAAACAGAATCAACGGGAATCGAAACGATGATTTTTCGATCTGCATTCAGAATCAGTACTAGCTTACAGACCTAAAAACATGCAAAATGTTCATATACAGTTACACGAATAGCAACAACTTCGCTTTTTTGCCTCTCTTTTTCATAGAAAATTTCAAGTACATATTAAACAAAAGTTTTATTTGTAAATGAGTAAAATGCATGGCTTAAACAGAAAAATAACTACTTTATGTTAAAAATGAATTGCCCAAAGCCAACGCAGATATTCGAAAAGTACTTTCGCCGAAATTTATTTTGAATTCTTGTACACAAACTGATCATTAATAGAAATCATCAAAATCTGCCACTGAACATGATTCTCCGCCACTTGTTTGATATTCGCGTACGCAAGCAGCTTCATAAACTAGTAAGAAATAGGAGATAATCTCCTTTTCCATTGAATGCTTCCTACACTCGTCTACGTAGGATCTGCTACAGCCATGCGATGTAGACAACATTCTAAGGGCCTGCTTATGTCAGAGATTTCAGCCTGTTTATAACTTTTCCCGGGCTGAAGATTTAATCGACTATATATGCTAAAAATTCAACCAGGCTGAGAATTTAATGACAGTTGAAATCATTTTAAAATGGCGCCACGCAGCTAAAAATCTCTTCGTTTCTCACAGCTCCCACTGTATCCTGATTTTCTCTTCCAATTGAATGAGATAGTACTTACATATATATTGTTGGAGGCAAAGAGATTCCTAATTCTGGAAGCATATAAATGCCCAATGAGAACGAAAAGCAATAGAAAGAAACAATGGTTTCATCTCAGAGATCGATAAGGGTGCAAAGCA